>CAWUFW010014684.1:0-402116 GCA_963921515.1 Calotriton arnoldi | reverse complement strand
TTACAAAATTCGAGGACATAGAGTACAATTCTGTCTGCAATAAATAAATCATGTCTCAATTTAAATTGTGAGCTCTGCTAATCGCAGTGTAGGTGTATGGAACTGTGAGAAGTTGGCCTGGCATATGCTGTCCACTAATTATAGTGGGCACCTTGCACCAGTCCAAATCGACTCTTATGGTAGATAGGTTAAAGACAACCTTATTGAAAGCTATCCTAGTGGTAGCTATGGAGAGCAGCCTTCAGGCTAAGTCTTGAAGGAATGTAAAGCAGCTTGTTTTACCAGTCTATAATCTCTTGAGTGACCAAATGAAAGAGCACCACACCAGGTATATATTCAAAATATATGTATTTATTACTAAACACACCCTCTAGTCTCTTTATGAGGCTAGAGTTCGAAGTACATAGGTTATAAGATCTTAAATCACAGTAATAGCACAAATACACGTTTGGGCCCTAGGGGCGTACCAAACCATATACCAATAAAGTGGTATGCGAACCACGACTGAACTAGACACTAGGCCTAGAGCCTCTAGAAGTGCTTGGACCACAAGGAAACACCCAAGGTAGTGACACAGGGGACCCACGGGGGACGCGTGCAGTGTAAATACACAACCGCGATACGCCGTTAACTTCTATGGAGAAAGTCGGGATCGGGAAAATAGAGGAAAGGGACACTTAAAAGAGGACTAGGACAAAACCCTTTGAGATCTAGGACTTTGAAGAGTCTCTACCCACGGGAGCACCGGAGTACTCGTGTTACCTCACCCAGGGAAGCCGGGTGCATAGGTGCCTTTCGGGGTCGGGTTTCGTCGTCGATTCGAATGGCGATCTGCTGCAAAGTGCTGCTGGCGGCCAAGAGAAAAGTGTCCGGGTGGATCCAAGAGTGGATCGGAGTTCTGGTGAACCTGAAAGCAGAGGGGACAGAGTCTGGGTCACTAGCCAGTGACCAGGAAGGCGATGGACAGATGCCCACCGATGTCGAGTGCTTCAGGTGCGTTGACGGTCGTCTTGACTCTTCAGCCACGAGGTCCGGGAGGCGTTGTCGGTGACCAGGAGCAGGATTCGGGCTGCTGCTCGATGTCTGTCGAGTGCTGAGGTGTCGGCGACCGGATTGGACCCAACAAGCCTTGGCAACGGCAAGTCTCGAGTAAGATGTAGATCGTCGATGGTGCAGACCAGCAAGGTCTGTGGAATTCACCCAGCGAGGGTAAGTGAGGGCAGGCCTGGAGCAACCAGGATGCCAAGTAAGGAAAAGATTGGCCTTCGTTAAGGGCTACTAGCCAACGGGCTAGCGACCGCGAAGGAGCCTCGTGACGCCGCACGTGGAGCTGGCTTACAGGACACTCGTGGAGTGGGGGCCAGTGATCTTCGGTGCAGGTGGTGCTGGAGGCTAGGGCTACTCGGAGCCCAAAGCACGACTTCTTGGGAGACCCAGAAGATGGTGCACTTGCAAGTGTGCTCGGTGTCCAGGGGTCACGGTCTCAAGTCACACACGATAGCCACGGGCCTCAGCTTTGCTGGGGACTCAGGGTAGCCTCGGGAAGTCTGAGAATCCACCTCTGGTGATGCGATGACTTCGGCGTCCGACGGGAGCTTCAGAAATGCGAACCGGACAGATGCTTCTTTGGTGCCTGCCCAGCAGGGGAGTCACTCCTTGACCCCAAGGGAGATTCTTCAGTCCTCTAATCGTGAGTAGAGCGTCGAAGGTCCAGGATTCAGTTTCAGAGTTTCGTCCAGGTATAATCTAAAGTCCTAAGGACTGGGTTCCTACCTTTATTCTAAAAATAGGGGTTGGACTACTCTGTGGCCCCACCTATGGGTGGGTCAGGGCAGAGGGTGGCTACACCCCTTTCCCTTTGTCCAGTTCGCGCCAAAGCAGGGGCTGCAAGCCCTGATCCGGTTTGAACTGGGGTATGCACAGGGACACCAAATGTGCCCCCAGTGCAGGACTTCAAAGCACCCGAAAGTGCTCCCGCCCAGCCCCAATACACATTATCCTGTCTGGGGAGGTGGTCACACCTCCCTGGGACAGGAAACCTATTGTCCAGGCCTCCCCTGCCGGAGTTTCGTCCAGCAGCAGGAGGCCAGACTCGTGTCTGTGGCAGCAGCATCCATTTTGTGATGCCAGGGCTCTGGAAAGAAGTTACCGGACTCGTCAGAGTTAACATGTCTTTCCCTCTAGAAGGGTGGAATGCTACCCCCGCCGCCAGGATTGGCGGGGGGTAGTATTCCAAGATGTTTGACACCAAACACGACATGTTTAGGTGCAGCCATTCCAAAGTTAGCATTTTACCGCGAGGATATAATGCGCTTAAGAGTATATGGTCAGGCTGCACTACAAACAGCATCAGAGATGGTCTCCGAACGCTGCAGAGGGGCCCTGCTCATGCAGGGGCACCCTCTCACATAGGAACCATGCACTCTGCCTTTAGGATTGATAAGGCCTGCCTTAGGAGTGACTTATAGGTTTATATGTGTGTATGTATTTCGTGATATAGGTAACCTATATCACAGTAAGAGGTGCACGCACCACCTTACCCAGGCTGCAGTAGCAGACCTGTGGTGTCAGTTTGGATGGCCTTCCAGGGTGGCATAATACATGCTGCAGCCCCTGGCAGGCCTCTGAGGTACCTATGCCCTTGGTACATAGTATACCATATACTAGGGACTTATAAGGGCACTCCAGATTCCAATCAGTGATGTGCCTAAGGCACATGGAAACCATTTTAGAGAGGAAGCAGCTAGGCTGGGGTTCTGATTAGCAGGGCCCCAGCCAGACTAATGTCGAAAAACAGTGAAGCATCAGCAAAAAGTGGGGGTACCCATGTGAAGCAGATCCTACTCTCCTACACAACCCCCCAAACGTAGGGACATTAAACTAACCTTGCCCAGTTAAGTCTTCATGTTCTAAGTGGAAATACCTAGAGAGTCCATCTGCATTCGCATGGTTACTCCCAGGCCTATGTTCCACTGTAAAGTCCATCCCCTGTAGGGAAATGGACCACCTAAGCAGTTTGGGGTTTTCACCCTTCATTTGTTTTAGCCATAAGAGGGGCTTATGGTCTGTCTGAACCAGGAAGTGTGTACCAAACAAGTATGGTCTCAACTTCTTCAGAGCCCAGACCACAGCAAAGGCCTCCCTCTCTATGGCTGACCAACGTTTCTCTCTAGGGGTCAGCCTTCTGCTAATAAAAGCTACTGGCTGATCCTGACCTTCTTCATTCAATTGTGACAGTACAGCCCCTACCCCCAATTAAGATGCATCTGTTTGAACAATGAACTTCTTGGAGTAATCAGGACTCTGCAGAATTGGAGCAGTGCACATGGCCTGCTTGAGGTCATCAAATGCCTTTTGACAGCTAACTGTCCACTGAACCTTTTTGGGCATTTTCTTAGAAGTTAAGTCATTCAAGGGTGTCACTATTGATCCATACCCCTTGACAAATCTCCTATAGTACCCAGTCAGGCCTAGGAAGGCTCTCACCTGAGTCTGGGTAGTGGGAGCAGTCCAGTCCATGATGGTCTGGATCTTGCTCTGCAAAGGTTGAACCTGGCCTCCACCCACAAGGTGGCCCAGGTACACAACCTGACTCTGCCCTATCTGGCACTTAGTGGCCTTGATAGTCAGGCCTGCCTTTTGCAGGGCCTGTAAAACATTCCTGAGGTGGACCAGGTGATCCTCCCAGGTGGAGCTAAAGACAGCAATATCATCTAGATAAGCTGCACTATAGGCTTCCAGTCCTGTGAGAACTGTGTTCACCAACCTCTGGAAAGTGGCAGGTGCATTTTTCAGACCAAAGGGCATTACCACAAATTGATAATGCCCACTAGGGGTTGAAAATGCTGTTTTGGGCTTTGCAGTATCAGCTAGTCTGATCTGCCAGTAGCCAGCTGTTAGGTCAAATGTGCTGAGATATTTGGCAGAGGCCAAAGTATCTATGAGCTCATCTGCCCTGGGTATTGGATGGGCATCAGTCCTAGTGACTGCATTGAGACCCCTGTAGTCTACACAAAACCTCATCTCTCTTTTTCCACCACTGGTGTGAGGTTTCGGTACTAGGACTACTGGACTAGCCCAAGGGCTATCTGAGGGCTCAATTACTCCCAATTCCAACATTTTCTGGACTTCAGTCCTGATACAGTCCCTGACATGGTCAGGTTGCCTATAAATCTTGTTTTTAATAGGCAGACTGTCCCCAGTGTCCACTTCATGAGTGCACCAGGTGGTCTGACTGGGTGTCAGTGAAAACATATGTCGAAACTGATTGAGGACTTGCCTGCAATCAGTTTGTTGCTGGGTAGTGAGGCTGCCTGCCAAGGCTACACCATCAACTGACCCATCGTCAGGGTTCTGTGAGAGCAGGTCAGGGAGTGGGTCACTCTCTTCCTCCTGCCCTTCATCAGTAGCCATGAGCAAGCCCATGTCTGCCCTGTCCACATATGGTTTTAACCTGTTGACATGGAGAACCCTGTGGGGACTCCTGGGTGTTCCTAGGTCTACTAAATAAGTGACCTCACCCTTCTGCTCAACAATAGTGTGGGGTCCACTCCATTTGTCTTGGAGAGCTGCTGGGGCCACTGGCTCCAACACCCACACCTTCTGTCCTGGCTGGTAAACAGTCAGAACAGCCTTTTGGTCATGCCAGGCCTTCTGAAGTTCCTGGCTAGCCTCAAGGTTTTTGGTTGCCTTTTTCATGTACTCAGCCATCCTGGAGCGGAGACCAAGTACATAGTCCACTATGTCTTGCTTTGGGGGCTTGAGAGGTAACTCCCATCCTTCCTTCACCAAGCACAGTGGACCCCTCACAGGGTGGCCAAACAGAAGTTCAAAAGGGCTGTAACCAACCCCCTTCTGAGGCACCTCCCTATATGCGAATAAAAGGCAGGGCAAGAGTATGTCCCATCTACGCCTAAGCTTTTCTGGGAGCCCTTTAATCATGCCCTTCAAGGTTTTGTTGAATCTCTCAACTAAACCATTGCATTGTGGGTGATAGGGTGTGGTGAACTTATAGGTCACTCCACACTCCTTCCACATTGCTTTCAAGTACCCAGACATGAAGTTAGCACCCCTGTCTGATACTACCTCCTTAGGAAAGCCCACTCTTGAGAAGATTCCCAGGAGGGCCCTTGCCACCACAGGTGCTGTAGTGGTCCTGAGGGGAATAGCTTCTGGGTACCTGGTGGCATGATCCACTACCACCAGGATAAACCTGTGCCCAGAGGCTGTTTGGGGATCCATGGGACCAACAATGTCAATCCCTACCCTTTCAAAGGGCACCCCCACCACAGGTAGTGGTATCAGGGGGCCTTTGTAGTGCCACCTGCTTTGCCACTGGCTTGGCAGGTTACACAGGAGCGACAAAACTCCTTACTGTCTTCAGACATGTGGGGCCGGTGAAAGTGAGGGACAATTCTGTCCCAAGTCTTGTTCTGGCCCAGGTGTCCTGCTAAGGGAATATCATGGGCTAGGGTCAATAGGAAGCCCCTGAACTTCAAAGGTATTACCAACCTCCTGGTAGCACCAGGCTTGGGGTCTCTACTCTCTGAGTACAGGAGTCCATCATCCCAATACACTGTATGGGGACCACTAGCTTTCCCAGCAGCCTCAGCAGCAGCTTGCTGTCTGAGGGGTTCAAGGGAGGGGCAGCTCTGCTGCTCCTGGCTCAGATCTGCCCTAGAAGGTCCCCCTGTCCCCAAGAACTCAACCTGGTCAGGTTCAAGTTCCTCTGGGACAGTTCCTTCTTCAGGGCTGAGATCATCCCCCTCAAGGGACTGATCTTCCTCCTGAGCCAAGGGGAAGGCACTGCCTTAACCCTACTACTCCTCCTCTTGGAAGGCACTTGGTCCATTCTTCCAGAATCCAAGGCCTGTTCAGTGCTAGACATTTTGGCTTGTGACCTGGTCACAGCAAACACATCTGCAGGGATCCCCAGCATTTCTGCATGGGTCCTGAGCTCCACTTCTGCCCAAGCAGAAGTCTCTAAGTCATTGCCAAGCAAGCATTCGACTGGTAGGTTTGCACTTACCACAACCTTCTTAAGGCCAGTTACCCCTCCCCAGGAGAAGTTAACAACTGCCAGAGTATGGTCTGTTCTGACATTGCTAGCATTGGTCACTTGGTACATCTCACCAAGCATAACTTGCCCAGGTAGCACAAGGTCTTGTGTCACCATTGTGACACTTGCCCCTGTGTCCCTAAATGCCAAAGCCTCACGTCCATTGATTAAAGGCTGTTGTCTGTACTTGCCCAGATTACTGGGACTCACAGTGGAGGTCACATCCATGCCTCCATCACAGACTAACACAGCCTGAGTCAGTTCTCTGACTAAGTCAGAGCCCAACTCAGTTCCCAGGGTGAACCCTACTAAACCCTTTGCTGGAGCACTTCCACCAACTGTACTAGGGGGAACAGGTGCCTTAGGGGCATTGGTGGGTGCTGGACTGGAGTCTTTGGACTTGGTGCAATCACTGGTCCAGTGGGTCTTTTGCTTACAGACCTTGCACCATGGTTTTCTTTGGCCTTTACCCTTGGTAGACTGGGAATCCCCACCAGAACATTTTTGGGGGCCTGATGAAGACTTTTGATCTTTACCCTTCTCCCCACCCTTGTCAGAGTTCTTAGCATCTTGCTTCTTGGTTTCCCCACCTTGGTTCTGTACCTTCTGCTTCACCCTGGTTCTGACCCATTTGTCTGCCTTCTTTCCCAAATCTTGGGGAGAGGTCAGATCAGAGTCAACCAGGTATTGATGCAACAGCTGATTTTGACAGTTATTAAGAATCTGCTCCCTCATTATCAGATTATACAATCCTGAGAAGTCACACACCTTACTGCCCATCAACCAGCCTTCCAGAGCCTTGGCCGAACAATCCACATAGTCTACCCAGTCTTGAGTCTGTGCCTTTTGGGTGTCTCTGAACTTCAACCTGTACTGTTCAGTGGTTAGGCCAAACCCATCAATAAGAGCACTCTTCAAGACCTTGTAATTGTCAGCATCCTCCTCTCTAACAGTGAGGAGCTTGTCTCTACCTTTGTCAGCAAAGGAGAGCCACAAGATTGCTGCCCACTGCTCCTGAGGGACCTTCTGTACTTTACAGGCCCTCTCTAAAGCAGTTATCCATTTGTGGATATCATCCCCACTCTGGTAGGGAGGGACAATCTTGCTCAGGTTCCTATGGTCATAGGACCTTTCCCTATCTCTAGGGACATGGCTGCCACCATGGGACTCTAGTCCCAACTTTTTCTCTCTCTAAGGAGATCTAGGGATTCTCTATCTAAAGCTAATTGCTTTTTTCTGAGTTCCAGCTGAGTTTCCTCATACTGGACTATCCTCTTTCTTCTCTCATGAGAGGATTCTCTCCTATGAGATGAGACAGAGCTCCCTATAGAGGTGCCAGAGTGGTTAGACTCCTGAGAAGGAGACCTAGACCTTCTGGGCACACTCTTAATCCTTCCTGGGGGGACAAAGAGGGCATCATTTTGATCATCCTCATCATCATCCACAGGAGGGATTGGGTTTTCCAGGTCAGGGTCATTGTCACCCTCCTGGCCAGTTTCAGAGGGGGGGCTGGGGGTACTGGTACCCCTAGCGTCCTCCTCTTCTTCTGCCCCACCCTCAGCTCCTACCCCTTCAGTCCCTACAGGCTTACTAAGGTCATAAGCCACCAACAACTCCTTGAGGTGTTGGGTGGTGGGGCTTTGGCCTGTCCTTATTTTTCTCAAGTTACATAAAGCTCTCAATTCCAAGAATGGGAGTGTATCATACTTGGAGGGTGGAAGCTCAATGGCTTCCTGCAAGGATTCTTTAGATCCTGCCCTTAAAGACATTACTAGTGTGGTGTGGTGTATGCACTACCTACTCTAGTGTGGCCTACTAAACTCTCTTGAGTTGTAGAAAGGGTTGTGCTATCCCTTAACACACAACTCTAAGTTCAGTAGAACTTACTGTTATTCTAAGCTTAAATTATATGTACCTTAGGTACCTTTAGTGGTTTTCAGTTGATCAATTCAATTGAGATTATCTGGTAAAACAATAGCAAGCTGGAATCCCACACGCTGCACACCAATGTGAGAAGTTGGCCTGGCATATGCTGTCCACTAATTATAGTGGGCACCTTCACCAGTCCAAATCGACTCTTATGGTAGATAGGTTAAAGACAACCTTATTGAAAGCTATCCTAGTGGTAGCTATGGAGAGCAGCCTTCAGGCTAAGTCTTGAAGGAATGTAAAGCAGCTTGTTTTACCAGTCTATAATCTCTTGAGTGACCAAATGAAAGAGCACCACACCAGGTATATATTCAAAATATATGTATTTATTACTAAACACACCCCTCTAGTCTCTTTATGAGGCTAGAGTTCGAAGTACATAGGTTATAAGATCTTAAATCACAGTAATAGCACAAATACACGTTTGGGCCCTAGGGGCGTACCAAACCATATACCAATAAAGTGGTATGCGAACCACGACTGAACTAGACACTAGGCCTAGAGCCTCTAGAAGTGCTTGGACCACAAGGAACCACCCAAGGTAGTGACACAGGGGACCCACGGGGGACGCGTGCAGTGTAAATACACAACCGCGATACGCCGTTAACTTCTATGGAGAAAGTCGGGATCGGGAAAATAGAGGAAAGGGACACTTAAAAGAGGACTAGGACAAAACCCTTTGAGATCTAGGACTTTGAAGAGTCTCTACCCACGGGAGCACCGGAGTACTCGTGTTACCTCACCTAGGGAAGCCGGGTGCATAGGTGCCTTTCGGGGTTGGGTTTCGTCGTCGATTCGAATGGCGATCTGCTGCAAAGTGCTGCTGGCGGCCAAGAGAAAAGTGTCCGGGTGGATCCAAGAGTGGATCGGAGTTCTGGTGAACCTGAAAGCAGAGGGGACAGAGTCTGGGTCACTAGCCAGTGACCAGGAAGGCGATGGACAGATGCCCACCGATGTCGAGTGCTTCAGGTGCGTTGACGGTCGTCTTGACTCTTCAGCCACGAGGTCCGGGAGGCGTTGTCGGTGACCAGGAGCAGGATTCGGGCTGCTGCTCGATGTCTGTCGAGTGCTGAGGTGTCGGCGACCGGATTGGACCCAACAAGCCTTGGCAACAGCAAGTCTCGAGTAAGATGTAGATCGTCGATGGTGCAGACCAGCAAGGTCTGTGGAACTCACCCAGCGAGGGTAAGTGAGGGCAGGCCTGGAGCAACCAGGATGCCAAGTAAGGAAAAGATTGGCCTTCGTTAAGGGCTACTAGCCAACGGGCTAGCGACCGCGAAGGAGCCTCGTGACGCCGCACGTGGAGCTGGCTTACAGGACACTCGTGGAGTGGGGGCCAGTGATCTTCGGTGCAGGTGGTGCTGGAGGCTAGGGCTACTCGGAGCCCAAAGCACGACTTCTTGGGAGACCCAGAAGATGGTGCACTTGCAAGTGTGCTCGGTGTCCAGGGGTCACGGTCTCAAGTCACCCACGGTAGCCACGGGCCTCAGCTTTGCTGGGGACTCAGGGTAGCCTCGGGAAGTCTGAAAATCCACCTCTGGTGATGCGATGACTTCGGCGTCCGACGGGAGCTTCAGAAATGCGAACCGGACAGATGCTTCTTTGGTGCCTGCCCAGCAGGGGAGTCACTCCTTGACCCCAAGGGAGATTCTTCAGTCCTCTAATCGTGAGTAGAGCGTCGAAGGTCCAGGATTCAGTTTCAGAGTTTCGTCCAGGTATAATCTAAAGTCCTAAGGACTGGGTTCCTACCTTTATTCTAAAAATAGGGGTTGGACTACTCTGTGGCCCCACCTATGGGTGGGTCAGGGCAGAGGGGTGGCTACACCCCTTTCCTTTGTCCAGTTCGCGCCAAAGCAGGGGCTGCAAGCCCCTGATCCGGTTTGAACTGGGGTATGCACAGGGACACCAAATGTGCCCCCAGTGCAGGACTTCAAAGCACCCGAAAGTGCTCCCGCCCAGCCCCAATACACATTATCCTGTCTGGGGAGGTGGTCACACCTCCCTGGGACAGGAAACCTATTGTCCAGGCCTCCCCTGCCGGAGTTTCGTCCAGCAGCAGGAGGCCAGACTCGTGTCTGTGGCAGCAGCATCCATTTTGTGATGCCAGGGCTCTGGAAAGAAGTTACCGGACTCGTCAGAGTTAACATGTCTTTCCCTCTAGAAGGGTGGAATGCTACCCCCGCCGCCAGGATTGGCGGGGGTAGTATTCCAAGATGTTTGACACCAAACACGACATGTTTAGGTGCAGCCATTCCAAAGTTAGCATTTTACCGCGAGGATATAATGCGCTTAAGAGTATATGGTCAGGCTGCACTACAAACAGCATCAGAGATGGTCTCCGAACGCTGCAGAGGGGCCCTGCTCATGCAGGGGCACCCTCTCACATAGGAACCATGCACTCTGCCTTTAGGATTGATAAGGCCTGCCTTAGGAGTGACTTATAGGTTTATATGTGTGTATGTATTTTGTGATATAGGTAACCTATATCACAGTAAGGGGTGCACGCACCACCTTACCCAGGCTGCAGTAGCAGACCTGTGGTGTCAGTTTGGATGGCCTTCCAGGGGTGGCATAATACATGCTGCAGCCCCTGGCAGGCCTCTGAGGTACCTATGCCCTTGGTACATAGTATACCATATACTAGGGACTTATAAGGGCACTCCAGATTCCAATCAGTGATGTGCCTAAGGCACATGGAAACCATTTTAGAGAGGAAGCAGCTAGGCTGGGGTTCTGATTAGCAGGGCCCCAGCCAGACTAATGTCGAAAAACAGTGAAGCATCAGCAAAAAGTGGGGGTACCCATGTGAAGCAGATCCTACTCTCCTACAGGAACAAAAGAGGAAACATTTATGGAATACACTGTCGAAATATGTAGGTTTCAGGGACGTTATAGTTAGTTGCCTACTGGACTCTGAAATTAATGAATAAAGACTGAATTTGAATTGTGAGCCCTGCTGACCGCAGTGTAGGCCGGAGGCAGTGGTCAGGAACAGTCCACAGCCACGTGGCGTTCACTTGAGCTGCATAGAGTTAGTGGTAGGTGTGGCACTCAGCATGTGCGCAGCCAGCGATGATGCAATGTCTCTTGCCTACTGGACTGCGTCATCTGTAATCGCGACTCGATCTGAATTGTGAGCCCTGCTGACCGCAGTGTAGATCGAAGGCAGTAGTCAGCACAGACATCAAGGAATGCTTTTTGTCACTTCCTCTTGACAAAATTCGAGGACATAGAGTACAATTCTGTCTGCAATTAATAAATCAAAACTGAATTCTAATTATGAGCTCTGCTGTCCGCAGTGTAGACTGCCATACAGTGTTCCTTTGGACTTGCAAGATGAATTTGGTCATTGTACTAAAGCTATAACTGATATAAAACAAGTTCTTGAAGCAAGGATACTAAAAGGATATTATGTAGGTTTTAGGGACGTAATACTTAGTTGCCTACTGGACTCTGCAATTAATGAATCAAGAGTCAATTTTAAATGTGAGCCCTGATGACCGCAGTGTAGGCCGGAGGCAGCGGTCAGCAAGGGCCCACAGCCACGTGGCGTTGAGTTAAGCTGTACAGTTAGTGTCACCTGAAGCAACCAGCGTGTGTGGAGCCTGCAATAATGCATGGTCCGGGCGGGCCGCACTGGTAGCAATGTCTTTTGCCTAATGAATTCTGTCTTAATAAGTCCACGTGGCGTTGACTTGTGGTGCACTGAGTTAGTGGCACCTGAAGCACTCAGCGTGTGCGCAGCCTGCGATGATGCGTGGTCCGGCCGGGCCACACTGGTAGCAATGTCTTTTGTCTAATGAATTCTGCCTTAATAAGGCTACGTGGTGATGACTTGTGGTGCACTGAGTTAGTGGCACCTGAAGCACTCAGCGTGTGCGCAGCCTGCGATGATGCGTGGTCCGGGCGGGCCGCACTGGGAGCAATGTCTCTTGCCTACTGGACTGCGTCATCTGCAATCGGGACTCAATCTGAATTGTGAACCCTGCTATCCGCAGTGTAGATCGAAGGCAGTAGTCTGTACAGACATAAGTCTGTGGTGCTCTGCTGCTGGGTTTGCAGGGGGCCTGTGTTGAGGAGGCCGGCGGTCACGGCAGAGGCCTCGTGGCAGGGTTAGGGCTGCCGCACTGGCAGACGCTTTGGCCTTCCCACAAGTGAACCACGCCCAGAGCCCCAGCCTATTTATTCATACTCCTACGCTGGAGTGGGGTACGTTGGACCAGCCCACTCCGCTTCCGCTTCCAGGGGGGGGAAACACAGCTACATGACCGAGATCTTCCCCACTGCCTGAGGTAACATGGTTGCGTCTATTGTCCACAACACTCCAAGCACCAGCAGTATATGTCCACATGGAGAGGTTTGTGCTCTGCATAGTGAGGTCTGTCCACCACATCACCGCTACACTTGGTATTGTGTGCATTTTTATTGATGGGTGACTTGCGTCCTTCACATATACTTGGTTGCGACATCTCCCAACATTCAGCTATTGTGTGGCTGAGGGACCATGCCGTTTTTGGAGGGTCCGCTGTCCTGTTCTGCGCTGCCTCGGTGGTAGTAGGGAGGGGGGTGGTCCGGGGGGGAGGTCCTGAGGGTGATGGCAGTGGGTGTTGTGGCCTTCTTGGGTGTCGGAGCTGCATGGTCAGTAGCTCAATGACATGTGTTGGTCTTTATATGTGGTTATGGGCTGGGCTCCCTTTCACACTGTAGGTAGTCGTCCTGCTTTACACCAGTAAAAGGCAGATGTTAAATTCTTACTGCTAACGCAGCTTATCGCCTGTTTTTGGATCGCACCCCAGATTTGGCTGCTCGTTGAAAATATCGGGAAGTGGTGTTTTCGTGTTATTTTTGCACGGGAACGCCAACTCTGCATATTATTAGCGTTAGTTGTCACTCTCATTTGTGGCGAATCTTTTTGCGGAATCTATTGTTGGAAAACTGGCGATATCGGCTGTTTTCACTAGGTTGAAAATGGAATGATAATTTAAAATCACTAAAAAAAACATACGTTTAATGCACATTATAATTAGAAATTAGCATTTAAAAAACGTTTGAAATTCACTGAAAAAAGCATAGGTTTCAGGGACGTTATAGTTAGAAATTAGCATTTAAAAAACCTTAGAAATTCACTGAAAAAACCATAGGTTTCAGGGACGTTATAGTTAGAAATTAGCATTTAAAAACCTTTGAAATTCACTGAAAAAACCATAGGTTTCAGGGACGTTATAGTTAGGTGGACATTTTACTCGTACAAAACCATAGAAATTCCACCGTTATAGTTAGTCCAGTTAACTATAACTCGCGCCCCGCAATGCACTGCTCATGACGTCACATATTACATCATTCATGGCATGGTCAGTGACATCACTGATGACATAACTGATGACATCTCAAATTACATCACTGATGACATCATCCACATGATAATCTGATGCACCTCATCACACCCTAATATAACCTTTAATACACCCACTGTAAAATACACACTACCATTTTCGAAACCATCCACACACCAATACCAGTTACTACATACTCACTCGCTGATTTCTAGGTCTGCACACACATCCACTCATTCACCTATACAATCACTTATACATGCAGTC
Organism: Calotriton arnoldi; assembly: GCA_963921515.1. Lineage (NCBI taxonomy): Eukaryota > Metazoa > Chordata > Amphibia > Caudata > Salamandridae > Calotriton > Calotriton arnoldi. Next base: position 388,529 of record CAWUFW010014684.1, on the reverse strand, counting down.
ACTTATCAATACAACACTATCATATGCACTCATACACCTATTCAGACACTCACACACCGCCACTCATCCATGGAGTTACTCACACACCTAGTCAGTCATGCAAAGAATCAATCACACTCCCATTTACTCACCTAAACAGTTATACACACACCACCTCACTAATTCATAGACAGTAACGCATAGTTACTCTCTTATGTAATCACTGAAACAAGTACAGACTCATCCATACATGCCACTCTCACAATCACTCAGTCTCACATATAGTTATTTATATATACCATCAATCACATATACTGCCTTTTACATATGTAGTTACTCACATATGTACCACTGAGACATCCATTCACTCACCAACACACCCATACACACACTCACCCACCCATACAGCTGTTTCCACATGCACTCTTGAACCCATACACCCAGTGAATCAATCACTCACACATCTATGCACAGAGTCACACACCTCCAACCCACCCACACACACACTCAGTCCCCCATACAAATACTCAAGCAAACAACAAATAACCCATATAGACACTAATGTAGCTACTGACCAACCCATGTAGCAGCTTACACAACAGACAGACTGATACAGACATTCACACAGTTTAGTCACTAACCCATGCATTCAGTAAGACACGTTTAATCAGTCACTTATACAATCAGTTACATACCTCCTAAATCCTCCATCAAGACAGTTATACACCCACTCATTCTTCAATACACCTTGCCATATATATAAAACATATTTAAACTTTACAGAAACACACAGTCACTGGATGATGTCATCAGTGATGTCATTTGAGATGTCATCAGTGATGTCATCAGTGATGTCACTGACCATGCCATGAATGATGTAATATGTGATGTCATGAGCAGTGCATTGCGGGGGCGGGAGTTATAGTTAACTGAACTAACTATAACGGTGGAATTTCTATGGTTTTGTACGAGTGAAATGTCCACCTAACTATAACGTCCCTGAAACCTATGGTTTTTTCAGTGAATATATATATATATATATATATATATATATATATATATATATTCCACAACAATTTCCACTAATGTCCGCCAAACACTTTTCAGAATGGGTGCTCCTGTTATGCAAGTGGCACGACAGCAATTGGGCTCAATGGAGCGTCTCAATGACCGCAATATTTAGTGGGCCTGCAGGGCTTAGAATTGTAGCCCTAAGTGGAACTTTCAGCGAACTGTAAATATGAAGAGACACTCTGGGTAATGTGCCATATGATATTGACAATGTACTTACCTATTGCAGGTTTTGATGGTTACCAAATTGTTGTGCTGCGAACTTCCAGTCCCAGAATGCAGCAATGAGGAAGTCACTGAGACGTTCACATGAGCCCAATTGTTATCATTCAAATAAATGGATTGAAAGCGCGGCACGCTGTGATTGTCATTAATTGGCCCGTGAGCAAGGACTGAAAGATTTGAAACGCGTTGGGCCTCATCACAGAAATAGTATCTGGATTGTTTGAAGATTGACAAAGAATAACGCTTGGGGTTGAGTGCGCCTCCGTTCTCTTTGGCAGAGGTGTGTGTTTTGAATAAATCGGTGGGCCAGCCGGGAGACAGCGCCACCGCAATATTTAGCGGGCCTGTGGGGCATGGAATTGTAGCCCTGTGTGGAACTTTCAGTGAACTGTAAATATGAAGAGACAATCTGGGTAATGTGCCTTATGATATTGACAATGTACTAACCTATTGCAGGTTTTGATGGTTACCAAATTGTCGTGCTGCGAACTTCCAGTCCCAGAATGCAGCAATGAGGAAGTCATTGAGACGCTCACATGAGCCCAATTGTTATCATGCAAATAAATGGATGGAAAGCGTGGCATGCTGTGATTGTCATTAATTGGCCCGTGAGCAAGGACTGAAAAGTTTGAAACGCGTTGGGCCTCATCACAGAAATAGTATCTGGAGTGTTTGAAGATTGACAAGGAATGACGCTTGGGGTTCAGTGCATCTCCGTTCTCTTTGGCAGAGGTGTGTGTTTTGAATAAATCGGTGGGCCAGCCGGGAGACAGCACCACTGCGATATTTAGCGGGCCTGCGGGGCATGGAATAGTAGCCCTGTGTGGAACTTTCAGCGAACTGTAAATATGAAGAGACAATCTGGGTAATGTGCCATATGATATTGACAATGTACTTACCTATTGCAGGTTTTGATGGTTACCAAATTGTCGTGCTGTGAACTTCCATTCCCAGAAAGCAGCAAGGAGGAAATCATTGAGACGCTCACATGAGCCCAATTGTTATCATGCAAATAAATGGATGGAAAGCGCGGCACGCTGTGATTGTCATTAATTGGCCTGTGAGCAAGGACTGAAAAGTTTGAAACGCATTGGGCCTCATCACAGAAATAGTATCTGGATTGTTTGAAGATTGACAAGGAATGACGCTTGGGATTGAGTGCATCTCCGTTCTCTTTGGCAGAGGTGTGTGTTTTGAATATATATATATATATATATATATATATATATATATATATATATATATATATATATCCAATCGAAAAAAGTCCCTCCATTGAAGATGCCTCACATGGCGTGTAAAACTTCTTTATTGCCAAGGCAGCAGTGACAAACAGCTTTGCGGAAAAGTGCAGTCTCGCCAAGAGTTCCCCTACGCGTTTCGGGCGTCCTCGCCCTTGTTCACGGGATGGCAATGTAAGGAGCAGCAGCGGAAAACGTGATTACACTCGTGCTTTCATTTAAATCCTGCCCAGCTGGGCGTGGCTGCACACTGCATTCTGGTACATCGAGTCTTTTGGTAAATGAGTACCGCTGCTCACACTCCTTTTTAGATTCAAAGTCCCCAGTGGGTTGCTGCATACCTCTCAGTAGTTTGCCTGTTGCTATTCCACCCTTGGCAACATACACGCCATTCCAATGGCGCTGTTTTCGTGACAGCGCCAGACCTGCTCGTCCGCAGGGGGGCATCTTCGCGACCCGGGACGGCCGCTAATATATCCAATCGAAAAAAGTCCCTCCATTGAAGATGCCTCACATGGCGTGTAAAACTTCTTTATTGCCAAGGCAGCAGTGACAAACAGCTTTGCGGAAAAGTGCAGTCTCGCCAAGAGTTCCCCTACGCGTTTCGGGCGTCCTCGCCCTTGTTCACGGGATGGCAATGTAAGGAGCAGCAGCGGAAAACGTGATTACACTCGTGCTTTCATTTAAATCCTGCCCAGCTGGGCGTGGCTGCACACTGCATTCTGGTACATCGAGTCTTTTGGTAAATGAGTACCGCTGCTCACACTCCTTTTTAGATTCAAAGTCCCCAGTGGGTTGCTGCATACCTCTCAGTAGTTTGCCTGTTGCTATTCCACCCTTGGCAACATACACGCCATTCCAATGGCGCTGTTTTCGTGACAGCGCCAGACCTGCTCATCCGCAGGGGGGCATCTTCGCGACCCGGGACGGCTGCTAATATATCCAATCGAAAAAAGTCCCTCCATTGAAGATGCCTCACATGGCGTGTAAAACTTCTTTATTGCCAAGGCAGCAGTGACAAACAGCTTTGCGGAAAAGTGCAGTCTCGCCAAGAGTTCCCCTACGCGTTTCGGGCGTCCTCGCCCTTGTTCACGGGATGGCAATGTAAGGAGCAGCAGCGGAAAACGTGATTACACTCGTGCTTTCATTTAAATCCTGCCCAGCTGGGCGTGGCTGCACACTGCATTCTGGTACATCGAGTCTTTTGGTAAATGAGTACCGCTGCTCACACTCCTTTTAGATTCAAAGTCCCCAGTGGGTTGCTGCATACCTCTCAGTAGTTTGCCTGTTGCTATTCCACCCTTGGCAACATACACGCCATTCCAATGGCGCTGTTTTCGTGACAGCGCCAGACCTGCTCGTCCGCAGGGGGCATCTTCGCGACCCGGGACGGCCGCTAATATATCCAATCGAAAAAAGTCCCTCCATTGAAGATGCCTCACATGGCGTGTAAAACTTCTTTATTGCCAAGGCAGCAGTGACAAACAGCTTTGCGGAAAAGTGCAGTCTCGCCAAGAGTTCCCCTACGCGTTTCGGGCGTCCTCGCCCTTGTTCACGGGATGGCAATGTAAGGAGCAGCAGCGGAAAACGTGATTACACTCGTGCTTTCATTTAAATCCTGCCCAGCTGGGCGTGGCTGCACACTGCATTCTGGTACATCGAGTCTTTTGGTAAATGAGTACCGCTGCTCACACTCCTTTTTAGATTCAAAGTCCCCAGTGGGTTGCTGCATACCTCTCAGTAGTTTGCCTGTTGCTATTCCACCCTTGGCAACATACACGCCATTCCAATGGCGCTGTTTTCGTGACAGCGCCAGACCTGCTCGTCCGCAGGGGGCATCTTCGCGACCCGGGACGGCCGCTAATATATCCAATCGAAAAAAGTCCCTCCATTGAAGATGCCTCACATGGCGTGTAAAACTTCTTTATTGCCAAGGCAGCAGTGACAAACAGCTTTGCGGAAAAGTGCAGTCTCGCCAAGAGTTCCCCTACGCGTTTCGGGCGTCCTCGCCCTTGTTCACGGGATGGCAATGTAAGGAGCAGCAGCGGAAAACGTGATTGGTAAATGAGTACCGCTGCTCACACTCCTTTTTAGATTCAAAGTCCCCAGTGGGTTGCTGCATACCTCAGTAGTTTGCCTGTTGCTATTCCACCCTTGGCAACATACACGCCATTCCAATGGCGCTGTTTGATGCTGCCTTCTGAAATAAATATTGCAACACGCTGTGAGTGGGCCTCCAAGTGTCGGGTGCTTTCAATTGGTATATTAGCGGCCTGCCCAGGTCGCGGAGAGCCCCTCCCTGCAGACGAGCGGGTCGAGCACCGTCACGAGTACGATGCAGAAAGAACATCGTGGTTTTCAGTAAGGAGGTTAATCAGCATCGCAGCAGTACCCTAAGGATGTAGCAACCCACTGTGGCTGAAAGAAAAAATTGTGAGGAGATTGGCGGCTGGTCCTACTAAAGGATATACATTTTAAAGACTCCAACTACCAGAGTGCAGTGAGTGCACACGCCCACTGGGCGGGATATTAGAAATCTCACCTGTGAGCTGCCTCTCCCTACTGCCATCCCTGTGAACAAGGGCGAGATGAGCCTGAAACGCGTCGGGAAACATGGCTGAAGTATGCTGTCCTAACGTACTTCTGTTTGATGCTGCCTTCTGAAATAAATATTGCAACACGCTGTGAGTGGGCCTCCAAGTGTCGGGTGCTTTCATTTGGTATATTAGCGGCCTGCCCAGGTCGCGGAGAGCCCCTCCTGCAGACGAGCGGGTCGAGCACCGTCACGAGTACGATGCAGAAAGAACATCGTGGTTTTCAGTAAGGAGGTTAATCAGCATCGCAGCAGTACCCTAAGGATGTAGCAACCCACTGTGGCTGAAAGAAAAATTGTGAGGAGATTGGCGGCTGGTCCTACTAAAGGATATACATTTTAAAGACTCCAACTACCAGAGTGCAGTGAGTGCACACGCCCACTGGGCGGGATATTAGAAATCTCACCTGTGAGCTGCCTCTCCCTACTGCCATCCCTGTGAACAAGGGCGAGATGAGCCTGAAACGCGTCGGGAAACATGGCTGAAGTATGCTGTCCTAACGTACTTCTGTTTGATGCTGCCTTCTGAAATAAATATTGCAACACGCTGTGAGTGGGCCTCCAAGTGTCGGGTGCTTTCAATTGGTATATATATATATATATATACACATATATATATATTTGCATGATCAAGGCTGCAGCTGTGGCCAAAACGAGTCACGTTTGACCTAAGCAAGTGTCAATAAACTTTTTGAAGCATCCTGGAAGGTCTGTAGGTCTGCGTATATTTCTGTGCCTGGGTGCGCACTGAAGGAATTGACGCGGTGAATATATATATATATTGGAGTGGATGGCTTGAATAATAAAGAAAAACAAAACCCCAAGGAGAGTGCTGCGTTATACTTTCAAATTGGTGGAAAAATATATATATAGATAGAGATATATATATATATCCAGTACAACCTGTGCGCCCCTCCTCCTCCACGGTAAGGTCCAAACAGAAGGGCACAAACTCCTCTTCGTAGTATGCAAATAATTTTATTCTTTACCACGTTTCAAAAGTCATAACGCGTTTCGGTCACAGCCGTGACCTTGATCAAAATATATATATATAGAAAGGGATTTCCTGTGTTTTCCTCAGTCCATAAACACCAAGAGTTCCAGAGGGTCACAGGAAGGCAGCACTCTCATCAGCAAAAACCAAGGCAATTTAAAGTTGTTCAGCGATCGCCATTTTTATTTTCAGTTATTTTCTCCATTTCATTTTCATATAAAGCGTGCAAAGTGCCAAGTGCATCAGGAAACAAACAAACGACCTACGCATTTCGGCTCAGGCCTTCGTCCGGGTCATATGATTACAGGTGCAGGATGTTTAAAAAGAGGTTGGTTTGACCCACCCTCAGTTACAAAAAAAGTCCCAAATTTAAAAGCATCTCTTAAAGGAACAGTGATTCAAACAGTCAATCATAGCCATTATCACAGAGCACTTATATTACGAAGAGATTGTTATGAGCTTGATAACATCGTCTTAAAATTCGTAAAGTATTTGAAATGAAATGCTATATATATATATTTTCTTTTTCTTTTTTTTTTCCTTATGCTCACCCCTTGGTAAAGTCAACAGATCAATTTTTTATATTTTGCTGTTGTAACTCAAAGTCAGTTAGTTTGCCTAAGTGCGGCCAGGATCTACCAGACCAACTGCATGCCTCTCATGCAGAAGGCAGTGTACTGAGGGAGGTAGGGGGTTGGGTGCAGGGCCTGGCTGCAGCCACTGCAAATTACCCCACATATTAGATCTCTCACAACATGTTCTATGACATCATTGATAATATCACTGCAAAATGGGATGCTTTGAGAGCGCCACTTAGAGTGCTCTATTAGTAGCTACTCTTCCCCCAAAAAAAGCAAAGTGTATAGAATGGAGATACTGAAAAATAAGCTATAAAAGTTGAAGACAGATGTTACTTTTAATAACGGCTCTTTATTAGTAGTTGATATTCAAAGAAGTAGGGTAGAAATTATTAATTTGTAGGATGAACAGGAGAAAATAAAGTCTTTGTCTATCATTCAGGATTTTTTTTACGTAGGAGATGAAAGGAGTAAATAATTAGCACGTAGGCTAATCAAACTAGACCTCCACAAGGATATGGCCCTTGATTCACAATTCAAGTTCAGTACTTAGGATAAAAGATAGTAAAATAGAACAATTAAAATGAGCATTTACCTACTTCAGTAGTTAACTATAGACAATGTAAGAATACACTTGGTAGAGGAGTATGATTATTTTTCTCAAACATGTACATTGCCAATTACCTGTAACTTGAAGAGAGTAAAATGCAGTTGATCTTCTAAAACAAGAACATTGCCAGGTCAGGATGGCTTCTACTCTGAATTTTACAATAAATTTTCAGACAGCTTTTCTCTTACTTTCCAACCTACAGGCAATGGCGGGTGAACCAAGGAAAATACAGGAAGCTAAACCTTATGAAATGTTGTAGGTGCTCCAGGAACAGGAAACCTGAGGATTTGCATGAAAATATCTTGTCAGCTGAAGAGAGAGAACTGAGTGCATAATGAGCAAATAAAAAAGAGAAGCAGCCAACCTGTTGGTCTCAACACTGATGAAAGGAGAGAGACATCCTGCATTTAATGCAGTAGGCCTAGTTCATGACCCAGAAGCAAGCTCACAAGGCAGATCTCCAAAGTGCTGAAATACCCCGAAGGATGCAAGTGACGTATTGAAATGGAGTTGATCCAGGAGTACTATGGTAAAAAATAGAATGAGCTTCTGTCCACAATGTCAAGGTAAAAGCAGCTGCATGAAGCACCACTAGACCCTACAAGTGCCAGGGATGCCAAATGGAATCCAGCCAGTATTGTCACCATTCAATATAACCCAGAAGTGATTGCTGTACAACCCACTTCATGTAATCAACACAAGTTCCAAGACAGAGTAGAGTGTGACCCACTGACTAAAATAACAGTGTAAAAACAGGCACCCAAAGCACCCCCAAATACTGCAAATGCTAGGGATGCCACTCAGCAACCAGCTGGTATTGCTGCCATTTGAATAACCTCAAAACATACTTCTGCACAACTTGCTTTTTGTAATCAAAACTGTGATTCTTCCAGATTGTTACTTAGACTATTTAGACCAACACAGAGTCTGTTAGAAGGTTATTATTTAAAATAAAATATGAAATCTAAATGTGTGGCATTTATGTAAATTACTAAATATGTGTCAAAATCAATTTGGTATAGTAAAAAAGGTTTACAGTCAACCTGCCTCAAGAACTACCATTCTTTCTTTTATGTAAGGAAGTATATATATTTCTATAGATTAATTTGTATATACAGAACAATGTTTTCCTACAAGAAATTACAAAATTGTGGATGCTACAGAAAGAACTGGATAAGGGTGCAGTGCTCAGTGAATCACAATGTGGAAAATGGAAATGTGAAGTATAAAGGATGTACAAAAGATAGAGTTCTCTGGATATATCACAGATATGTTAGAATAGTTTGAATATGAATTCAAGGCCAAATCTTGGGCACTATAACAGTCCAACTCTGAAAAATTCTGTTGATATTTTTGTCTCTGGTGCCTTAACACGGCAAGATCTTATTTGGGATAAGGAGTTTTACGTGAAACTTCAGGGAATGGTCACATTGTAAACAAAGGGGCTAAATGGTGGGCAATGGTGGTAAGTAAAATAAAATTATCTTAACTCAGGGAGTGACTGAAAAGTCCACCCCTGGAATAGAAATGAAAGGATAATTTGAAAAATAGAAATAAATAAAAATGGAAGGTGAATTAAAGAAGAAGGCACATGTGAGGGAGTGACATGCAACAGTCTTAACTATAAATTAAGAAAAAAGTCTCTTAGGACATAAGATGGCTCTGCGCTGCTTTTAAAGTAGAAAGTGCTGCAGGAGTACAAATACAAGGTATTAATTAAGGAGACTCAAGATATTGTGAAAACACGTGTCCTAATCATTCGAGACAATTTTTACTCACAATTGGTCTGCAAGGGTGCCATGTGATCAGTCACTGACCAGCAGTGATCACACTGTAGAATGCAGCATTGTCTCTAATGGCTTTGGCACACATTTACTTGCAAAATGTTTCACATCTGGTTCCTTCAACTATTCAATCACTCTCACGCTTTATATCTCCTTGATTTTAAAATTGTAAAACAGGTCCTTTTCAGAGAAAAAAATGGATTTTGTAGCCATCTATCATAATGCATTGAATAAGATGTCCCAGAGGCACAAAAAGCTATGAACAGATAGATTACTGTGCATCTCAAAGGTTCATATTCAGACAATTATTCCTACTTCCATTTGTGAAACTGCAGCAGCTTCAAAATAACTTATGTTCGTAAAATTTAAGGAAATGATTTTAACACACTTAAAATAACTTTTTTCTTCAAAGAAATACTTATATATTACAATGTTCAAATTGTGTAATGATAGCATTTTAAAATCGGTCAATTGTTTTGGTCAAATAGAAAAAAATTAACAGTGGAGTGTTAATATCGGAGCTCAGACAAAATTTACTGCCCTAGTTTGTAAACCACAGCAATAGACCCCTCCCTCCTTTTGCTTCCTATTTATATAGATCCCATTAGCCACAGTATTCTTTCTACCGTCATACACCTATATTTTATCACATGCTGTGGTTATATTTTGTACCTTACTATGGAATTCTCATTGCATGTACCTTTGTAGAGATATAAACAATAAATAATCATAGGTGTACTTGCTTTCAATGTTACATACTATGGATGTGTCTCGTTTGAAGTCTTTGCAAGTACTTTTTATCAATTTGGAAAAAGTTAAAACCAACAAAGGAAAAACCTCCTAATACAATACATAAACAAAAATTATTTTAAAATTACAACCTCTTCCTTATGTTCTTATGTACAACAGAGCCGGTTCATATAAAACACAACCAATATTCTGGTGGACTGCCTAGCATAAAAAGATTTTTAACAATTTAAAGCAATTTAAATATACATGACAAGCTCATGGAACGATAAAGAATGATGGTGGGGCAGGTCTCTTGTTCTCAGAATTGTATCAGCACATCCAATCACAAAATATATCTACATATTTAGCCTGTTGCACAGAAAGTGAAGGAGTCAAAATCTGTTTTAGGTAACTGGAACAAACCTACTTTTTCTAGGTAATTGGTGGTATAGAATTGAAAACTGAAGCTGATCCATGATCATCAGACAAAAGAGTTGCAGAAGAGGTGTGGAAGGAACCACTGAAGGAAAACTGGGTAATTATCTAGTATCATTTGATGTGAATATGTTAGGCAACAATGATTAATCTGTACAATAGGATTCTGCACACTCACAGTCAGGTTTAAAAATTGGATGGCAAAGGGAGATTATATGTAGCGAAAAGTGGTCTTGCCCTTCACGTTTGGAGGTACCAAAGAGATCCTCACTATATTTAGGATCTAAAAAGCAAAGAACAGGCGTTGGTTGCTTGAGAGAAGGAGGAAAAGGGAAAGGGAATGTTAAGGAAGGATGCAAGTGTATTTAGTGGAAGGATTGGGACTCTCGATGGTTTTGTCTAGTGGATGAAACACAATGACAATGCTATTCCAAAGGTTCACAAAGAAAGGTGTGTGCCTTTTAAGATTATGAATGAGGGGAAGGAAAACTTAGAGAAGCTTAAGATTGCAGACAGAATTGAACCAGTTGAATCAGGAGAGTAGCTGGCTACTTTAGTTGTTGCAAGACTATCAAATGGTAAGGAGAAGGAGATACTTTGTGTAGACCTTTTTCAGAATTTAAATAATAATATAGTTAATATCTTCTTATTTCTGAACATCGTTTATATACTGTCATCAGTGATCTCAGGATATGGTGAAAGGTAGAGAGGTGCTGCATGGTCTAGTACTTATGATCTTTATGCAGCATATTATCAGACTCTTAAATTGCCGTAGCATGCCCTTGACGGCTTTCAGAAACCCATTTGGATGTTTCCAATTATGGTGCCAGACATATGGGCTGGTGTGTGCTGCTACATTCTTCCAGAATTAATGCATAAATTATTGAAAGTGGTTAAATGAGCCCTGTACTTCCAAGATACTCTTTTGGTAATTGACAAAACCAAAGAAGAACATGACAAGTGTGTGAGGAAAGTTGTATAGATTCTTGATAAGAGGGGCCTCAAGTAACAATTCTCAATGTGTATACATGCTGCTACTAGTGTTATGTATTTGTGACAAGAAAATTTCAAGAGAAGCATTAAACGCAAGGAAAAACATGTGCAGACCACTCAGAATGCACCCACTACCAAGAATAAAGATGATTTGCATTCCTTTTTGTGACTGGCTGAGTTTTACTAAAATATATAAAGAATTTCTCAGATAAGAAATACCCAATAAGAATGCTGTTAATGAAACATATGGTGTTAGAATGGTTTAAAAAGGGTGAGGAGGCATTTGAAATAATTAAGAGTAAACTTTGTACAGCTCCTCTTTTACATGGTTTTGACCCCAAGGCTGAGAATAAGGTCAATATCGAAGTGATTAATAAGAATCAGGGTGCAGTCCAGTGACAAAGGTCAAGAGGTGAAGAATGTTTTGTTACATTGGAATGTAGGTCTCTGACCCCTAAGTAGGAGAAATACTCTGACTTAAAGAGAAACACTGGCTGGTGTATGGCTAGTCTATCTTGCTTCAGCTTTAAACCTGTAAATTCTGATAAAACCCCTCCTCAGTGTAAACATATGAACACTGATAAACACCTACACAACCACCAATAAAATGTTATTTAAAGAGCTGAAGGTCAGAGAAAATTAGTACTTTTTATTTCTTTCTGAATGGGCCAACACATTGTAACTTTGTTATACAGGTAGTAGCAAGAACGTCTAGTCTAAGATTATTCTGCTTGAGTGTTGCTGTTTAGGGATGTCACAAAAATATTGTTTCTTCTTCCTTTTGGTTCCTCCAGTTTGATGTGCTTTGATTAAAGGTTCAGGATTTAAAAGCATGTTTTAGGTCTGATCTAATTATTTTGTATACTCTAGAAAAGAGAATATGCGAATATTACAATCATATTTGATTTTGTGGCAGTGTTTAATTCTTTCACTCACTGGTGAAATGGCTAGCTCATAGGAATCATTGCCCATATGTACTATCACATTTACCAACAGACATAGAATGGGTAAAACCCTTTGATACATTGGCCCCCTTTTCCAACAAGTCAGTATTAATAGCAGGTCATCTGTCAAACGCCCCAAGCTTTAAACATTTAATGCAAGGTGTAGTGACATGTATCTGTGAAAAGAGTGCTGTCACCAGGCACATGGGATAGAGGTGAAAACATGATACAATACTTTCCACATACCAACAAAATTTAAAGCCGCAAGGTGTCCCACTGTTATGTGTGACACCTTCAACTAATCCTGCCTTTTTACCCAACTGCACTTAACTGTGGGGTTGCTGAGCATATAGTTACAATGTCAACGGCAACATTTCAAGTCCCAGAATACAATGTGATGTCTGCTAAAAGGTCATGACTAACTTAAAGTAAGACATTTGTCACTGGGACAATTAGCAGCTATGAATGTCCTCACAACAGCAGCACCACCTTAATGTATTCAGACAGACAGCAGAAAAGCAATGGCAAGCATGTTTAAAGCATCAAGTATCACGTGCCTTAGAATGCAGAGCTTCAAATTAATCTAATTTGATTCAAACTTTTAAAGGTTTGGCAAGGTACTATGCTCCTGTCAGGGGTGACTACCCCTAAAATGACATAATATTCAATAAGAAGTAGATGAATTACCCTCAACTTTGCCTCTGGAATTTGTTCATTAAAACATTTGAGTATAGCACTCTTCCTTTTTTAAATCCATTAATAGTCCTGTAAACAAGCAGAGTCCTGACAGCGTTTTATTTCTCTGTTTTCACTGCTGGAACTTGCATTTTCAATACATGTGCTCTCAAATAATAAATGGGTCCCAGAGAATCACTGCTAGGCATGTGCCTGTAGTTGTGTCCGGCTCCGAACTTCGTGGACTAAGTTACTGAAAATATGTTTACATCGTAAATCCAAATGAAGGTGGCAGAACATAAGTGTGAACTTTTTTAAATACTTACCGGCACGCTGGAAAATAATTTGTGAAAGACTGGCAGCACGTTTGGAATGAACATGTGAATTAAGGACATTAATGTTTTCACAGATTCCATGAAGAATATGCAGCAAGCACGATGCTAACGGGAAATTTAAGCAAATGGTTTTTATTTTTCTGCTGGAACCGAAAGGAATATCTTTTAAATATATATTTCTACATGTTTTGCAAATAACATGTGAGAGGGATTTTAAACACGAAAGATAATGGAGTACAATAGTAACTCTTTCATGTTTATGTAATTATCAACACCTGTGGGGAGGATTTAAATTAAACGAACACCTCGATGAATTTTACGGTTGACAAAGGCTGAGGCAACAGACAAAACACGTTCCAAGTTTTTACAAGTGCTGCCTCTGAAATTAAAGGGATTACTCCAGACATTTGAGTGCAGGCCTGTTCTTGATGGAGAGATGGATTCTTTGTATTGAAAGAGGCGTGTTGTATATATATATATGTTTGGTGTTTGGTGTTCCTCCTCCCGAACACCCGATCCAACGACGGCACCCGTCCAACAAACACCAGCTCTGACTCCAACTTCCAGGTCAGTTTTAAAAATGCATATTTATTTGGCTTAAACAATTGGCATCATATAGTCCTTCTGTTTACAATCCCGGACCGACGCGTTTCGGCGAATTGCCTTCCACTGGGTCACTGTGGGTTCGACATTGCATACCTTATATTGCCTGTCGCTCTTCCATGTCAATAACCCTTGGTGGCCACTAGAGCGATACATTTAATTGTTTTCTTTTGGCCAAAATTCCCCGCCATTGGTGATTCACTTCATCACATTGAAAGGAAATCTTATTGCATTTATATTTTTGTATTTCTAAACAACTTAACCTTTTTTCTTCCTTCTTTTTTCATTCTTTCTTTTTTTCATTTGTTTCCGTTTTCATTTTTAACTTTTTATGTACTTCAAGTCTGTTTTCCAAATTTTCATGTGATGAATTTTGATTTTTTTACTTACAACACACATATTATTATATTACATTTCATCAAAATACAAAGCCAAAGCAAAGAGAAAATTGATTCACTGGGTGTATGGGTTCAAGAGTACATCTGTGAAGGGCTGTATGGGAGGGTGAGTGTATGTATGGGTGTGTTGGTGAGTGTTTAGATGTCTCAGTGGAACATGTGTGAGTAACTACATATGTGAAAGGCAGTATATGTGAGTGTTGGAGTATATAAATGACTATATGTGAGAGTGAGTGATTGTGAGAGTGGCTGTATGAATGAGTGTCTGCTTGTATTACTTATTGTATAAGAGTGTAAGTATGTGTTAGTATATGTTTGAATAATTGAGGTGGTGTCTGTATAACTGTGTAGGTGAGTAAATGGGAGTGTGATTGATTCTTTGCATGACTGACTAGGTGTGTGAGTAACTCTATGGATGAGTGGCGGTGTGTGAGTGTCTGTCTAGGTATATGAGTGCATATGATAGTGCCGTATTGATGGTTGACTGCATGTATGAGTGACTGTATGGGTGAATGAGTGGATGTGCGTGTGTAGACCTAGGAATCAGTGTGTGGGTATGTAGTTACTGGTATTGGTGTGTCTATGGTTTCGAAAATGGTAGTCTGTATTTTAGAGTGGGTGTATCAAAGGTTATATTAGGGTATGAAGAGGTGCATCAGATTATCATGTGGATGATGTCATCAGTGATGTCATCAGTGATGTCATTTGAGATGTCATCAGTGATGTCATCAGTGATGTCACTGACCATGTCATGGATGATGTAATATGTGACGTCATCAGCAGTGCATTGCGGGGGCGCGAGTTATAGTTAGCTGAACTAACTATAATGGCCGAATTTCTCTGGTTTTGTACAAGTGAAATGTCCAACTAACTATAACGTCCCTGAAACCTGTGGTTTTTTCAGTGAATTTCTAAGGTTTTTTAAATGCTAATTTCTAACTATAACGTCCCTGAAACCTATGGTTTTTTCAGTGAATTTCAAAGGTTTTTTAAATGCTAATTTTTAACTACAACGTTCCTGAAACCTGTGTTTTTTTCAGTGAATATATATATAATACCTTCTGGCGGTTGCCAGTAGGTAGTTATAGTTAGGACCTTGTTTCTATTCAAAAAGCATTTCTTCTTTTCCCAATATCTTTGGCGCCGTTTGACGAATCTTCGTGAAATTTTCAAAACTAATGGGGCGCTCCGGTCAGCTCCTGTCTTGAAAATTTCGGGGTGATTCGTCAAGCGGGGGCTGAGAAAAAAGAGGGTCCCAAAACGCATTTTTCTCTGTGTTAATTTCCATAGGAAACTTTAGACAAGGCTACAGCCCGAACTACTGAACGGAATTACACCAAATTTGGCAAAAAGGTAGCTCTAGGTTCTGAAAGCGACCTTTTTTGTAAATGGTGCAAATCCGTTGAGTAGTTCCTGAGAAATTCATATATAAAAAACTATGGATATATGGTGACCGCGGTGGATCCGCGAACCCTCCCGAGCATGAGCTTGACTCTGATTGGCTGCCAACATTTCAAACCAGGAAGTGTTGGCAGCCATCTTGTGACTCGGTTGAACCGAGTCACAAGGAAAAAGGTGGAAAAAATGATAAAAAATAAGAAAAGGGGACAGGGTAGAAACACCCTGACCCCCTAGGCCTGCTCAGGGGGTCCCACAGGGACCCTCAGGGCCAAAAAAAGGATTTTTTTAAAATTTTCTGCGGGATTCGCGTAGGGTCCGTGAATCCCACCGAAAAAGTTTTAAAGAACAAAGTGCGGTCTCCCATGTTTTGTTTGTTTTAAGCCCCCGGGGGGGGGAGGTCCCGGGGGCAATAGTTCATTATTATGCGGGGGCCCCAGCAGCCCCGGGGACCACCACCTCCCCGGGGCTTTGTTAATAATGTGCGGGGCTACGCACCCCCCGCAGCCCCAGGGACCGCCACCTTGCCAGGGCTTTTTATTAAAAATGGGTGGGGGGGCTCCTGCCCCCCTCTATGCTGCACCGGGGACCGCCACCACCCCAGGGCATTCCTTTATTATGTGTCCCAGGGCTTCAACTTTTAAAAACCATTGTGGGGGGGCGCCTGCCCCCCTCCACACTGCCCCGGGGACCACCATTTCCCGGGGGCTTCAAACTTGATGGAGGGGGGCCACGCGGCCCCCCTCCAGGAGCCTTCCATGGCCCTGGGGACCACCACCCCCCAGGGCTGGCTCCAGCAATGTCCCGGGGTGCCCACACCCGGGACATTGCAGTTTGCTAGGACAGGGCGGGAGCACTGCTCCCGCCCTGTCATAGCAAACTTCTGCTTCGCTTCGTGGAAGCGAGAGCAAAAAAACTGCTCTCGATTCCATGAAGCGAAGCAGAATTGCTTTTGGGCAAAGGGAGCTGCATGTTTGCAGCTCACTTTACCCAAAAGCAATGCCGCTCTCGTAGAATGCGGGGAGCTGGCAGGGACTGAGGGGGCATTGGGGCTCCCCCGCGGTCCCCAATGTGAGGCCAGGCCCTGGGGCATGGGGTCCACGGGGCCAAAAATGGCCCGGGAGGGGGGCCACTAGGCCCTCTCCCTTTTTTATTTTATTTACATTTTTTTTTTTAAATGTAAGGCCGGCGCCGGTGGATGGGGTCCCCGGGCCCATAATTGGCCTCAGGAGGGAGGCCACGCGGTCCCCCTTGAAAATTTATAAAAAAAAAGAAAGGCTGGGCAGGCCCCCACTCCCAAGAATAGTTTTAAAGAACGAAGTGCGGTCTCCCACGCTTCGTTTGTTTTAAGCCCCTGGGTGGGCCAGGTCCTGGGGGCAATGGTTAATTATTATGTGGGGGCCTGTGGCGGCCCCAGCAGCCCCGGGGATCGCCACCTACCCGGGGCTTTGTTAATAATGTGCAGAGGTACGCGCCCCCCGCAGCCCCGGGGACCGCCACCTCCCCAGGGCTTTTTATTAAAAATGGGTGGGGGGCTCCTTCCCCCCCCACGCTGCTCCGGGAACCGCCACCCCTCCGGGGCATTCCTTTATTATGTGTCCCAGGGCTTCAATTTTTAAAAACCAGTGTGGGGGGGCACCTGCCCCCCCATACTGCCCCGGGGACCACCACCTCCCTGGGGCTTCAAACTTGATAGGAGGGGGGGCCACGCAGCCCTCCTCCAGGAGCCTTCCATGGCCCTGGGGACCACCACCCCCCAGGGCTGGCTCCAGCAATGTCCCGGGGTGCCCACACCCGGGACATTGCAGTTTGCTATGACAGGGCGGGGTCCCCGGGGCCGACATCGGGTAATGGAACTGGGGTGCAGTCATTTTTTTTTTCTCTCATCATAGGAGTCGCGACCCCATCACGGCTCTCAGCGCGGCCCCCAGGGTAACGTCGCGGTGGATTCGCGGATCTACCATAAATAAATAATTTAATAGTATATAATTTAGAAAGTAGTGTTGCATTTCTGAACTTTTTTTATAGAGTTAGTGAGATTGAAGTTAATAATCACATTAAATTTGATAGAGTTAGTAATAATATAAAAAAAATTACTAGTTAAACTTGAAAAGTGTATTGTGTTGTAGTACATTGAAATTGTGCTTTTATTTTGCGGATTCACGATGGGTTCGTGAATCCACAAAAAATTTAAAAAGAGTATGTATGTCTAAAAAAAAATAAGATTGACTGTTATAGGGTGGCTCTAAAAAGAGCCCTTGTTTTCATTATGACTTTGTTGGAGCTACATGTAAGTGCGGACCACATCTTAAGGTTGTTGAGAAATACTCTGTTTCCTTCATCTGTGAAGTGAACTCCATCAGTTCTGTAGATGTCATCCATATCAAAACGTAGATTGTTGTTATATATGGAGCTCATCCTTTGGTCTCTGAGCTAAGCAGAAACAGCTTTATTGACATCCTTCCTAGCTTTCTCAAACTGTGGACAGAATTGATTTGACCACTTCCATTTCTGTCTTTGGAATATATTAGAGTATACAAAGACAGTTTGAGGCAAAAGCAACATCAATTGTGCAAAGGTATCCTTCATTAGCATTTCCAGACCTACCCCAGTCAATATGCCTAGGTCTTTGCTACCGTAGTGGTAGTGACATATGATCAGACCTCCTTAATAGAGAATTGTGCCTTTATTTAATATATCAATTTCCTTTTGGCGGGATACTGTTTGTTATTGATGATTATTTGGGAGGACGTATCCCCTTCCCCCGTTTGACTTCCAGTGTGTGGAAGTACCTCTCCACCCTTCAGGCTTTTGGCCGGTATTGTATACAGTAATCGTGCAGCGCACAGCTGTAGGGTATCTTTGATTTGGTAATTCCAATCCACACAAAACATCTACAAACCCGACACTGACCAACGAGTAAGAGTTATCGACGTCATCTACAATTTTTAATACACTCTTCCTTTAGACACCGCACATTCACTCGTGAGAATGACAGAAACGTTAGGTATTGGGTATACTGATGAAATGGTATCGGCCATTTTAGCTGCTCCATCCTTGTTACCAGATACTAACATTACTCAGTGCCTCAACCAGTCCCAGAATTGGGATGAACTAAAAGAGCTTAAAAGATCCCAGATGAAAATTCTCCTACATGGAGCAATAATGACTGAATATTTACGGGGGAACGCTGCACCAACAGGACTGTTGGTCAACAACGAACCTCGCATTTTCCTGAAGATCCAATTTTTAAAAAAGAATGGTCCCTATTCACGTGGAGATGTACGCAAGATTGGTTAATCTTAATCATCAATATGGCGAAACGTCTCTCTGAAGCACTAGTCATTAAAATCAAGACTAGTGAGGATTTCTTGAACACACAAATTAAGATCTCAGTGTTCAAGAAAAAATTGGATGAAGTCAACAAAGATATCAATGAACATAAAGAGTTCTTAATGCAAAGTAAAATCACAAAGTTACAGAAAGATCTAAAAAAATTCTCTCACGAGAGAGTGTATCCGTACATTAAGGATGATTACAAGAGTCAACAAGATTCGGAGACTGAGCCATCGAACAGAAGTGACTCGATGTCATCCCGATCAGACACAGATGACTGGGGAAGTGATAATTCGGCCAACAGGTGGAGGGGAAAACAAAGACGCCAACGAGGGAGAGGATTTAACCCTACCTATCACCATCCTCCACCACAGATGTTTGGTTGGCCAGGACCATATGGCCCCCAACAATATCCAGGACCACCCCCTTTCCAGAATATACCCTTCTTCCACCCCAATCAAAATCAACAACATTTTTTAGGCCAGGGAGGAAGACGAGGAGGACGCGGCAGACGACACAACAAGCAAGTACAGTGGAGCGACCCACAGACAGAGAGGGCGAATACGAGAAGTCAGACCAAAGACCAACTACCAGGACCGAGCTCACTATAGACCTGGTTGTGAATCTCACTAATGAATCCTTCAACACTGACGAACCGGCAATTCTAAATAAAGGCATTGGGTTTCTCCCAACTGCCCACATTGATAAATTCGAGATAAGATGCGAACTCGTTGAGTTTTTCCGCAAAATCAGGATCAAGGCATTTTTTGATGGCAAGCCCAGTATGGAAAGTAAACAGGGATATACCACCCTACGGAAGAAATCCACTTTCTACCCTACTGGAGTATGTATGTCCCCGGAAGTCCTGGCTTTTGAAGAAGCAGTATCTAAGGAAATTGAACAACTGGAACCCAACAAGGGGGCCTTCAACAATTTGAGCCAGAAGGAACGAGGAGCTCTGAAAACACTAAATGAAAGACCGAATATAATAATAAAACCAGCGGACAAGGGTGGTGCGACGGTCATACAATACCTGGAGGACTACAGAGAGACATGCCTGGGTCTCCTACGAGATGAGAGGCATTATGAGAAATTACAACGAGATCCCACCCTTCGCCTACAGAAGAATATATCTGAACTCACAAGTGGAGCACTGGAAAGAGGATGGATTACTAAAAAAGAAATGGAGTTTTTACAGACTACAGATGCCAGGACACCCTTGTTCTATACCTTCCCTAAAATTCATAAAGGACGTATTCCTCCGCCAGGGAGACCGATAGTATCGGGCATAGGTTCAGTGCTGGAACCCTTATATCAGTACACTGACTGGTTCCTACGACCACTGGTCACAAAAATCAAGTCCTATGTTAAGGACACTAAACATCTTCTTAACATCCTTGCGGAACTGGAATATGATCCCACACAAGAAACATTGATCTGTTTGGACGCTGAAGCATTATATACCAGCATCCCACAAGAGGAAAGTCTTCGCGTCATTGAGGATATACTACGAACAGAAGAATGGACCTGGCAAGCTCCAATTAACTGGATCATAACCCTCATGAAGATTGCCCTAACTGAGAACATCTTCAGGTATGAAGATCAGCTCTACCTACAAAGGCACGGGACTTCAATGGGCAGTACTTTTGCCCAAGCATTGCATGTCTCTATATGAGTCACTGGGAAGAGGAACATATCTGGGCCAGGAATCCATACTCCGATAATATTCGGACCTGGCTACGGTATATTGACGATATTCTGGTAGTATGGCATGGTAACCAAGAGAGTATCAAGAATTTTGAGACCTGGATCAACCAACTGAACCCATTCCTCCACTTCACCATGACAACGGATAATTACAAAGTTGCTTCCCTTGATGTGAACATCATTGCCAGGGATGGAAGGTTGGAAAGCTCTCTATACACAAAACCTACAGATAGGAATAGTCTCTTAAGCTTCAATAGTGCACATCCAAGATCTCTGAGGGATAATCTCCCCGTAGGACTATTCCTGAGAATTCGCAGGAATTGTTCAGACCTGGGCACTTACAAAGTAGAAGCGGCACTTCTCTCGAAGAGACTAGAAGAAAGACATTATCCCAAGAGGATAATAAACAAGGCACAAAATAGATCTCGGAATACCCCTCGCTCAGCCCTGTTGGAAACTTTTCCGAAAAAAGAGACAGAATCACTAATATGCGTGACCACATATAATTCTTCTTCCAATGTCATCAAGAAAATAATTAACCGCAAATGGAACATCTTGACTTCCAACCACCTGAATTTTGAAAAACCAATGTTTTCATTTAGAAAAAAGAGGAATCTGAGGAATTGCTTGATCCATACGGATATGTACCAACCAAAGCCTGATAGGCAAATGACACTATGGAATGCACCCCAAGTTAAGGGCCATTTTCCCTGTGGGGTATGTGTTGTCTGCCAGTTTACAACACATATTTCCTACATTGATCTGGGACTCCCACGGCCTTGGGAGCAACGTTGCCATACCAATTGCAACTCGGACAACTGTATATACATGATCACATGTCCATGCGGAGATCGTTACATTGGAATGACGACAAGAAAGGTGAAAGTCCGCATCAGTGAGCATAGGAGCACCATTCGTAGGAGAGTTTCTGCTACGAGACTCACAACACACTATTTGGAACACCATCACACTGGTAAGGATTTGGTGTAGACCGTCATTGAAAAGGTGATGGGTGGTCCCGATCTAGCCAGAAGACTCCTACTTAAAGAACAGAGATGGGTTTATACACTCAAAACCCATGATAAAGGTTTAAATGACTCTATTCCGTGGGGCCAATTGGGCCGGATATAAGAATTCCACATTATGATATCTTACCTGGTCAGACCGCTAGTATAGACCAGCATCTTTCAACACCAATGACAAAGAAAACTAATTTCCTCGCCCCGCCCAAAAAATCCTCAGTGTTTTAAGGAATCCCTACAAATGAGGGAGGTTGGATGGCTTTTAATGATGACCTTAATGTATATATTTTCCAGCCACATGCCATTTATTCCTGACGTGTGTCTCACCAGGGAATTACACCATTGAACTCCTCTTTACGGTGCTTAGCACTAATAAAGTTGTTTTGAAAAAAACCCCGATCCCTGTAACACAAACATGACGTTTTGCCAACATGTGAACTACATCCCCCATGATTCCTTGGGGTATGGTAGTTCTCTGTCGCAACGTCGGATACGACGCATTCTATGCGCACTGTATGATCGAGATCCGAATCACTTTACCAGTCACATGCCATTTATTCCTAACGTTAGTCTCACCAGGGTATTACACCATAGAACTCCACCATATGGGGCTTAGCACTAATAAAGTTTTTGGAGAAAAACCCTGTCCCTGTAATACGAACGTGACGATTTGCCAATATGAGAACTACATCCCCCATGATTCCTTGGGGTATGGTAGTTCCCTGTCTCAACATGACACATTCTGTGCGCGCCGATTGATTGAGATCGGAATCACCTGCAAACGCGGGCTTCACTACTTGGTCTCTTCGTCCTTTAAAAGAGACTTCAGTCCAGCTCACCGGTACTCACGCCGGGAGCTGCAGAACCAAGTAGGTGTCGCTGCGGGGCAAGGATCCTTGATGAAGTAAATGTTGTATTAGACAGAGATGGGGAAAAAGGTTTTTTAGTGAGCATACACCAATGGGCTTGTTGTGAACCGATATCATAGCAACATCTACATTGACTCTATTCTCAGAGTTCGACTACAGGACTGCCCCTTCTCTCTGCACTCGTGAGAAGTGTGCTGTCCATCCAAAATGGGTAAGAGTTACAGCCTCTCTATTTTACTCTAACATTCACTATGGGCTTGAATTTTAAAAGGGGTGCCTGACGCCTCGCTATCTAAGCACCTTACCTAGTGTAATGAGATGCTGTTTTTATTATTTGTACTCGGTTAGATGACGCGAATGACTAAATTTTCCAAACTCTTAACTCTCATAACAAAACCTTACGGTCACTTTGCATGTTGGGTTGTGGATGCTGAATTGTGTATCTTATGAGATCGGGTGAGATTTCGGTGCTTGACCCTTGAGCTCTATAAATATGCGAGCTGGGGTGTGTTTAATCTTACACACCAAGCAACACTAGGATAGCGCTGCGCAGTCCCCTTACAAATTCTGAAAAGAGGGTGAGCACTTAGCGCTAGGCACATTGATTCTCTCATGTTGTGGTCAATACACAATATTTTTGTGTTGTGTTCTGTCTCCCTACAGGTTGGACGAACTTTTGAATAAATGCCCCACCGAGGATAAGTATATCCATACGGCATTTTTGATTGAACAGAGTTCTGTTTTTTTATCCTGTTGATATTTCCAGGGAGGGATTTATCATTGTGGTTTGCCCTGAAGAAAGCCGTGGACCTATAGGGCGGTTCACTGGCTGAAACATGTTGGCAATGAGTATAGGGTCATAGGACCATTGTATCCTTGGGAAACCCTACTATTTGTTTTTAATATCCGCCATTACTCCATATTAAAGGGATACCTGGAGTTTTTGGAGGATTTTTTATCTTTAACCCCCTGGCCTCTTCTCATAAGAGCTCCCTGAAACACGGTCGAGCCCACCCTGGCCTTTAGGAGCCAGGGTGAACCTGATGATGAAGCATGACACTATTAGAGTGTGTGAGGGTTACTATACAAAGAGGTATTGCTCCCAGTATCGGTAGTGACATATGATCAGACCTCCTTAATAGAGAATTGTGCCTTTATTTAATATATCAATTTCCTTTGGGCGGGATACTGTTTGTTATTGATGATTATTTGGGAGGACGTATCCCCTTCTCCCGTTTGACTTCCAGTGTGTGGAAGTACCTCTCCACCCTTCAGGCTTTTGGCCGGTATTATATACAATCCATTTAATATCCACATTTTGCAAACCTAGGTCGTTGTCAATACCTCTGTGTTCAGCATACTTTTTGCACCAGAAAACATAGCTGTGCCCTACAATCCATACTGTAAGCATCTTGAAGGGATGTCTGGAAGGAATGAAAAGATGTCTGTAGCTCAGGTAGTCAGTTGGTAGAATGAGGGGCATCTAAAATGGTGGAGAAGATGCTGTTTTAGAAAAAGCCGATAAGTGATTGGTTGTTCATTAACATTGTGCACTCAAAAATAGGTTGCATGTTATTTTCCTGAAGAAGCATGTTTCTTATTGGTTAATAAATTATTTTTGAAAGGTACAGTAGAAAGGATAAGGTAATATTTAGCAAAAGTCAACCACACCTGCTATTTGCATTTGTAAGCTACTGTGATGAACTTGAAAATATGGTGAACTTGTGACCTGCCAGTACAGTTGAATGTTGCAGAAAGTGTTACTATGGAAACTAGAATTAAGCAGAATGGAGAAAGGGTTGAAAGTTAACTGTGGATTTAAAATGTGAAATGGTAACATATATAAGTGATATGTTACTAAATTAAGTTTTTCTAAGTCTGTAGTATGTGTAGAAGTAGCCTGTTTATAAAACAAAAACTAGTATTATTAGAAATAGGTTTTTTAACTCCAGTATGGATTTGCGGCTCCATCTTGACACTACACGGCGGCCCCGCGGTGGAGTCGCAACTCCAGAAAATTACAGAACTAGTTTGGGCACTTTTAGAAGACAGTTAGAAAGCGTTAATATGTCTAACCAATAGAAATGTGTTTCACAATTTGAAATGATGTAGAAAGCTATTTGATTTGTTACTTACATTTATTTGCGTGCAGAAAGAGAGGGAATGTTTGCCATTACTGGTTTTACCTTGTTGAGAGTGATGCATTACATTTAATGTGTGCAAAAGAAAATCTTTTATGAGTTTCTGATATTTCATATTTTGCAATACTATTTGAAAGGTGAGTTACAAATTTGTAAGTTGTGTTATATATTATGTAGTAGTGCTTCACTCTTTGTAGTGATATTTTTAGATTTGAAAAGCTTTATTTTCAAAGTTTTGAAATTATTTGAGAAGTGTGATGTTTGAAATATATTACGAAATGTACAGATCTGTATTGTACTTTGTTTTATTGTGCTGAAATGATTGAAATAGTTTGTGCATAGTAATATGTGTACATTGGTAGATGGATTAGTGATTATGTTAGTTTGTATGAGTCTGTGGAAAGGTACAGTTGAAGTATGCTGCATAATTTTAGGTGTCTCTTTCAAATTGGAAGTGCAGTCTATCAGGTTTTAAGGTCTGCATGGACTTGTGAGTGAGGTATGTGTGCACTTGCACATGTATTCTCATACGTGTTATGCATCTGAAGATGATAGATGTATAAAACACAGGTATACCTCTATTTGTATGTTTCTTTTACATAAGATGCCACTAGGAAAAGGAGCAGACACACACATGCATGGTTTCAGGAATATGGTGAGACTTACAAGAGAGATATGCAAAGGGTTACTGCTTTATATTTAGCTAGGCCCAACACCTTGAGTATTTGCAGAATAGTGAAGCTGAAGTACAAAAGTGAGGTTTAAGACATGTTGGCAGAGGGATTAGTGATTAGTCTACTTTGTATGAGTCTGTGGAAGGGACACTTGAAATTGGCCGCAGAATTTTAGGTGTCTGCTTGAAATGGGAAGTGCAGTCTGTGAAGTTTTAAGGTCTGCATGGTCTTGTGACTGAGGTATTTCTCTACTTGCACATGTATTCTCATATGTGTTATGTATCTGAAGATGCTAGACATATAAAACACAGATATATTTCTATTTGTATGTTTCTTTTATATATGATGCCAATAGGAAAAGGTGCAGACACATGCATGTATGCTTACAGGAATATGGTGATACTTACAACAGAGACATGTGAAGGATTGCTGCTTTATATTTGGCTAGGCCCAACACCATAAGTAGTAGTAGAATGGTGAAGCTGCAGCTCAAAAGTGAGTTTTAAGACATGTTGCTAGAGGGATTACTGATTAGGCTACTTTGTATCAGTGTGTGGAAAGGTACACTTGAAATACGCCACATAATTTTAGGTGTGTGCTTGAAATGGGAGCTGTATTCTGTGAAGTTTTAATGTCTGCATGGTCTTGTGACTGAGGAATGTCTGTACTTCCACATGTATTCTCATATGTGTTATGCATCTGAAGAAGCTAGATGAATAAAACACAGGTAAACGTCTATTTGTATGTTTCTTTTATATAAGATGCCACTAGGAAAAGGTGCAGACACATGCATGCATTCTATCAGGAATATGGTGAGACTTACAAGAGACACTTGCAAAGGGTTACTGCTTTATATTTGGCTAGCCCCAACACCCTAAGTAGTTGCAGAATGGTGAATGTGCAGCTCAAAAGTGAGGTTTAAGACATGTTGGTAGAGGGATTACTGATTAGGCTACTTTGTATGAGTGTGTGGAAAGATACACTTGAAATACGCCACATAATTGTAGGTGTCTGCATGAAATGGGAACTGCATTCTGAGAAGTTTTAAGGTCTGCATAGTCTTGTGACTGAGGTAGGTCTTTACTTCCACATGTATTCTCATACGTGTTATGCATCTGAAGATGCTAGACGTATAAAAAAAACGGGCATACAACTATTTGTATGTTTCTTTTATATATGATGCCACTAGGAAAAGGTGCAGACACATGCATGTATGCTTTCTAGAATAGGATGAGACTTACAAGAGACACATGCAAAGGGTTACTGCTTTATATTTGGCTAGGCCCAAAACCCTAAGTAGTTGCAGTATGGTGAACGTGCAGCTCAAAAGTGAGGTTTAAGACATGTTGGCAGAGGGATTACTGATTAGGCTACTTTGTATGAGTGTGTGGAAAAGTAAACTTAAAATACGCCACATAATTGTAGGTGTCTGCTTGAAATGGCAACTACATTCTGTGAAGTTTTAAGGTCTGCATGGTCTTGTGACTGAGGTATGTCTGTACTTCCACATGTATTCTCATCCGTGTTTTACATCTGAAGATGCTAGACGTATAAAACACAGGTATTCGTCTATTTGTAGGTTTGTTTTATATATGATACCGGCTGGAAGTGGGGGTCCATATCCCTCACCGCCGCCACCAAATGCTGGAGGCGGGAGTCCCTGTCCCACACCGCTGTTGCCGGGTGTGAGATCCGGACCACTCATTTCAACATTAGGCTAAGTAAGGACACCGTCTGAGATAGCCCTGCTCACCCCCTCAGTAGCTTGGCACGAGCAGCCAGGCTTATCTCCAAGGCATGAGTGTACAGTATGTGCAACCATACTCACAGCAACCCAATGATGTCACGACAAATAGACTCCACACGAGTTTTTATAAAAACGAGTATAATCTTTATACAAGAAGATATACCATATGACCACACAATACAAAACCAACAAATAATAATGGGTAGTATTTCTTCCGGTGGATTGGTAGGTTCTAATCCCAACCACCGCTTCTAACCAACAGTTAAGCTGACTTCTAACCGTTTCCAAAAGGTTAGGTAGGTCGTATTGCTAGAATCACACATGTTGCAAAAGAAACGAAATACTGCAATGTGTAACGATATACTCCTGAACTGTGCAATAGAGAAACAATGCAATACGTAGCGCTACAGTCATGTACTTTGCAATAGAAGGAATAATGCAATGCGTATCACCATCAGCATGCCCTGTGCAAGGAAGAAACAAAGCAATGCGTCACACTGCAATCATGTACTGTGCACTGAAGAAATTATGCAATGCGCCACGTTATAATCAGGTACTGTGCGATGAAGAAATAATGCAATGCTTACAATTATGTACTCTGCAAGGGAAAATAACGCAGTGCGTAGCGCACCCAGCATGTAGTTCGTCAGGCACAAATAGAGTCAGGCGTCATACAACAGTTCGATAGTTCTTTAGCAGCAATAATGTAAAGTGTAATACGACAGTCTAGGTGCTCCGTTAACAGTTGCCCCCGACATGGATCAAAGATGACACAAAAGTACCGCTTCTCACTCCGGCCCCAGTACTGCCCCTCCTTGGGCCAACACGGGCCTCGATCCGAGCCGAAGCAACAGGCTCACACAGCTGCCAGGAGCGAGTGGCTGAGAGAGTGTCCCTCCGAGCCCGCACCCCACCCCAGGTGGTGATCCACGTTACCTGGGGGGGCACGACCCCACTCTCCTCCACTCCTTCAGCGACTTGGGCCTTGATCCAGAACTCCGTCATTGGGCACGGCGAGCTCGGGCCGGCGACTCCGCTCCTCCGGGACTGCCGGTCCGGGCGACTACTGTTGCACTCCGAGGGCCCAATGACCTGGCCCTCCTTCCGGGGGTCTCAGTGGACACCGAGACCCGCCCTCAGCACTTGTGGAGACTTACTTCGATTTCGGTGCACACGCTACCCAGGCACTCCTCACCAGCACCTCTGGTTGCACCGCGACACGCACTCTGCGTGTCCGAGACTCGCCTCTTCTCTGGTGCACACGATGACCAGGCGATCGTCACCACTCCTCGGCTTGCACCTCGACACGCACCCTGCGCGTCCGAGTCTCACCTCTTCTCCCGGTGCACACAACGACCAGGCGCTCTTCACCAACGCCTCGGCTTACACCACGACACGCACCCTGCGCGTCCGAGTCTCACCTCTTCTCTCGGTGCACACAACGACCAGGCACTCCTCACCAACACCTCGGCTTGCACCACGACACACACCCTGCGAATCCGAGTCTCACCTCGTCTCCCGGTGCACACAACGACCAAGCGCTCCTCACCAGCGCCTCGGCTTGCACCCCCACACGCACCCTGCGCGTCCGAGACTCAGTTTACTCCTGTGTGCCCACGATCACAAGGCACAACTTCTGAGGGTCTCAAGCTACAAAAGCACGCGCACACCGCGTTGCTTGGGACATATCTGGAAACTTTTATGTTCCTGTGTTTCCAAACAGGGAGCCAGCTCACCTCGGGCCCCTGGGGTTCAGGACACAGCACAAAACACAGTCCTGTTCAAGAAGGGGGGGGACACCATCCACTGCAATGTCCCTTCAGTCTCTTCCTTAGTAAAAGCTACAAACTGCAGGCCAGCCCCAGATCACGACGCAAGGGTCAGTTCTATCCAGCAGTCTCTTCAGCAACGTCTTCCTTGGCAGAGGTTCTTCTTGACCACGAAAGAGGTCAAAGCCTTTGCAGACTCGACCTGTCCATTTCGCCATTCAAAATTACACTAAATTCTAGGGGTTTCAGTTCTCTTAGTTATACCCCTTCATCTCTTTGAAGTTTGTTGTGCTCAGGGGTCCCTGACCCCTGCCTAAATCAGTTCTGGGTGTCTCCCTCCCAGTGTCACCTTTCTCACTTTGATACTGGGCGCCTGGACCCTTAATCACTCAGCAGGAGATGGGTCAATTGTTTTATAGCTGCAACACAGGCCTCTTCACCTCCCGCGGTTTCTCCTCGCATACTCTCCAGATGCAGGTCAGCCAGGTGCCATCTCACCCCCTCCCATCTCAGATCCAGACAGTCAATCCACATTCAGCAGAGGCACACAGAAATGCTTAAAGCACAAAACTCAGCCACTTTCTAAAAGAGTGGTTTCTGAACACACAGTGACAAAACCACTTTCATAGAAAGATGTGTTATGACACTGTGAGTTCATACATACTAAACTTCACCTCTCCATTATAAACTTATAGGACACTAGGCTAACAAAACACCATGCCCAGCCTCCCCCATTCTGTCCTATGGGCAGAATGGCCTTTCACCAGTGAAAACGAAATGGAGTGTTTTTCCACTGTCAGGACATAGCACACACCTCAGTATATGTCCTGCCTTTTACCTACACTGCACCCTGCCCAGGGGTTACCCGGGACCTACCACAGGGGTGCCCACAGTGTACGCAAAAGGGAAAGTAAGGCCTGACAAGTGGTTGCACTTGTCAGGACAACATGCTAACTTAGCAAACTGCGCGCAGGCCCTACACTGAAGGCCTGAGTTCCCTTCTCTGCGCGCCCTTGCATTACTAGCCCTTGCACACACAGTGCACATCACAAGGGACTTTTACTAGTAACTGTGCAATAGAGAAACAATGCCATAAGTAGCGCCACAGTCATGTACTTTGCAATAGAAGGAATAATGCAATGCGTATCACAACCAGCATGCCCTGTGCAAGGAAGAAACAAAGCAATGTGTCACGCTACAATCATGTACTGTGCACTGAAGAAATAATGCAATGCGCCACATTATAATCAGGTACTGTGCGATGAAGAAATAATGCAATGCACCATGCTTACAATCATGTACTCTGCAAGGGAAAATAACGCAGTGCGTAGCGCACCCAGCATGTAGTTCATCAGGCACAAATAGTCAGGTGTCATACGACAGTTCGATAGTTCATTAGCAGCAATAATGCAAAGTGTAATACGACAGTCTAGGTGCTCCGTTAACAGTTGCCCCCGACATGGATCAATGATGACACAAAAAGTACCGCTTCTCACTCCGGCCCCAGTACTGCCCCTCCTTGGGCCAGCACGGGCCTCAATCCAAGCCGAAGCAACAGGCTCACGCAGCTGCCAGGAGCGAGAGGCCGAGAGAGTGTCCCTCCGAGCCCGCACCCCACCCCACCCCAGGTGGTGATCCACTTACCTGGGGTGGCGCGATCCCACTCTCCTCCCCTCCTTCAGCGACTTGGGCCTTGATCCAGAACTCCGTCAATGGGCTTCGGCGCGCTCGGGCCGGCGACTCCGCTCCTCCGGGACTGCCGGTCCTGGCCGCTACTGTTGCACTCTGAGGGCCCAATGACCTGGTCCTCCTTCTGGCGGTCTCAGTGGACACCGAGACCCGCCCTCAGCACTTGTGGAAACTTACTTCGATTTCGGTGCACACGCTACCCAGGCACTCCTCACCAGCGCCTCTGGTTGCACCGCGACCCGCACTCTGCGCGTCCGAGACTCGCCTCTTCTCTGGTGCACACGATTACAGGCGGTCGTCACCACTCCTCGGCTTGCACCTCGACACGCACTCTGCGCGTCCCAGTCTCACTTCTTCTCTCGGTGCACACAACGACCAGGCGCTCCTCACCAACGCCTCGGCTTGCACCACGACACACACCCTGCGCGTCCGAGACTCACTTCTTTTCCCAGTGCACACAACAACCAGGCGCTCCTCACCAATGCCTCGGCTTGCACCACGACACGCACCCTGCGCGTCCGAGTCTCACCTCGTCTCCCGGTGCACACAACGACCAGGCACTCCTCACCAACGCCTCGGCTTGCACCCCGACACGCACACTGCGCGTCCGAGACTCAGTTTACTCCTACGTGCCCACGATCACAAGGCACAACTTCTGAGGGTCTCAAGGTGCAAAAGCACGCGCACACCGCGTTGCTTGGGACTTCTCTGGAAACTTTTATGTTCCTCTGTTTCCAAACAGGGAGCCAGCTCACCTCGGGCCCTTGGGGTTCAGGACACAGCACAAAGCACAGTCCTGTTCAAGAAGGGGGGACACCACCCACTGCAATGTCCCTTCAGTCTCTTCCTTCGGAAAAGATACAAACTGCAGGCCAGCCCCAGATCACGATGCAAGGGTCAGTCCTATCCAGCAGTCTCTTCAGCAACTTCTTCCTTGGCAGAGGTTCCTCTTGACCACAAAAGAGGTCAAAGACTTTGCAGACTCGACCTGTCTATTTCGCCATTCAAAATTACACCAAATTCTAGGGGTTTCAGTTCTCTTAGTTATACCCCTTCATGTCTTTGAAGTTCGTTGTGCTCAGGGGTCACTGACCCCTGCCTAAATCAGTTCTGGGTGTCTCCCTCCCAGTGTCACCTTTCTCCCTTTGATACTGGAGGCCTGGACCCTTAATCACTCAGCAGGAGATGGGTCAATTGTTTTATAGCTGCAACCCATACTCTCCAGATGAAGGTCAGCCAGGTGTCATCTCACCCCCTCCCATCTCAGATCCAGACAGTCAATCCACATTCAGCAGAGACACACAGAAATGCTTAAAGCACAAAACTCAGCCACTTTCTAAATGAGTGGTTTCTAAACACACAGTGACAAAACCACTTTCATAGAAAGATGTGTTATGATACTGTGAGTTCATACATACTAAACTTCACCGCACCATTATAAACTTATAGGACACTAGGCTAACAAAACACCATACCCAGCCTCCCCCATTCTCTCCTATGGGCAGAATGGCCTTTCACCAGTGAAAACGAAATGGAGTGTTTTTCCACTGTCAGGACATAGCACACACCTCAGTATATGTCCTGCCTTTTACCTACACTGCACCCTGCCTAGGGGTTACCCGGGACCTACCACAGGGGTGCCCACAGTGTACGCAAAAGGGAAAGTAAGGCCTGACAAGTGGTTGCACTTGTCAGTACAACATGCTAACTTAGCAAACTGCGCGCAGGCCCTACACTGAAGGCCTGAGTTCCCTTCTCTGCGCGCCCTTGCATTACTAGCCCTTGCACACACAGTGCACATCACTAGGGACTTTTACTAGTAAGGCAAACATACCAATCATGGCCAACCAATTACCATTGTACTTTACATAGGGAACCCTTGTACTTTGACACTGATCAGCAGTGGCAAAGTACCCAAAGCATCTAAATTGGCAACTCTATGTCAGGAAAACGGTCTAGGGGGAAAGCAAAAAGTTTAGGAACTTTAGCCAAAAAGGCCAAGTCCTACAATACCACTAGGAAAAGGTGCAGACACATGCATGTATGCTTTCTAGAATAGGATGAGACTTACAAGAGATACATGCAAAGGGTTACTGCTTTATATTTTGCTATGCCCAACACCCTAAGTAGTTGCAGAATGGTGAACGTGCAGCTCAACAGTGAGGTTTAAGACATATTGGTAGAGGGATTACTGATTAGGCTACATTGCATGAGTGTGTGGAAAGGTAAACTTGAAATACGCCACATAATTTTAGGTGTCTGCTTGAAATGGGAACAGCATTCTGTGAAGTTTAAAGGTCTGCATGGTCTTGTGACTGAGGTATGTCTGTACTTCCACGTGTATTCTCATATGTGTTATGCATCTGAAGATGCTCGATGTATAAAACAGAGGTATACGTCTATTTGTATGTTTCTTTTATATATGATGCCACTAGGAAAAGGTGCAGACACATGCATGTATACTTTCTCGAATATGGTGAGACTTAAAAGAGACACATGCAAAGGGTTACTGCTTTATATTTGGCTAGGCCCAACGCCCTAAGTAGTTGCAGAATGGTGAACGTGCAGCTCAAAAGTGAGGTTTAAGACATGTTAGTAAAGGGATTAGTGATTAGGCTACTTTTAATGAGTGTGTGGAAAGGTACACTTGAAATATGCCACAAAATTTTAAGTGTCTGCTTGAAATGGGAACTGCATTCTGTGAAGTTTTACGGTCTTCATGGTCTTGTGACTGAGGTATGTCTGTACTCCCATATGTATTCTCATACGTGTTATGCATCTGAAGATGCTAGACGTATAAAACACAGGTATACGTCTATTTGTGTGTTTCTTTTATGTATGATGCCACTAGAAAAAGG
The DNA here is from genome assembly GCA_963921515.1 of Calotriton arnoldi. Taxonomy (NCBI): domain Eukaryota; kingdom Metazoa; phylum Chordata; class Amphibia; order Caudata; family Salamandridae; genus Calotriton; species Calotriton arnoldi. Next base: position 355,132 of record CAWUFW010014684.1, on the reverse strand, counting down.
TGCAGACACATTCAAGTATGCTTTCTAGAATAGGATGAGATTTACAAGAGACACATGCAAAGGGTTACTGTAGGAGAGTAGGATCTGCTTCACTTGGGTACCCCCACTTTTTGCTGATGCTTCACTGTTTTTCGACTTTAGTCTGGCTGGGGCCCTGCTAATCAGAACCCCAGCCTAGCTGCTTCCTCTCTAAAATGGTTTCCATGTACCTTAGGTACATCTTTGATTGGAATCTGGAGTGCCCTTATAAGTCCCTAGTATATGGTATACTATGTACCCAGGGCATAGGTACCTCAGAGGCCTGCCAGGGGCTGAAGCATGTATTATGCCACCCCTGGAAGGCCAGCCAAACTGACACCACAGGTCTGCTACTGCAGCCTGGGTAAGGTGGTGCATGCACCCCTTACTGTGGTATAGGCTACCTATATCACTACCATTGCACACACATATAAACCTATAAGTCACTCCTATGGCAGGCCTTACCAATCCTGAAGGCAGAGTGCTTGGTTTTTATGTGAGAGGGTGCCCCTGCATGAGCAGAGCCCCTCTGCAGCATTCGGAGTCCCTCCTCTGATGCTGTTTGTGGTACAGCCTGACCATATACTCTTAAGTGCATTATATCCTTGCGGTACAATGCTAACTTTGGACTGGCTGCACCAAAACATGTCGTGTTTGGTGTCAAACATCTTGGAATACTACCCCCCCGCCAGTCCTGGCGGCGGGGGTAGCATTCCACCCTTCTAGAGGGAGACACATGTACACATCGGGCTACCCGGTAACTTCTTTCCAGAGCCCTGGCATCACAAAATGGATGCCGCTGCCACAGACACGGGTCTGGCCTCCTGCTGCTGACTGAAACTCCGGCAGGGGAGGCCTGGACAATAGGTTTCCTGTCGAAGGGAGGTGTAACCACCTCCCCAGACAGGATAGTGTGTATTGGGGCTGGGCGGGAGCACTCTCTGGTGCTTTGAAGTCCTGCACTGGGGGCACATTTGGTGTCCCTGTGCATATGCCAGTTCAAACCGGTTGCAGGGGCTACCTGCCCCTGCTCTGGTGCAAAACTGGACAAAGGGAATGGGTGTAACCACCCCTCTTCCCTGACCCTCCCATAGGTGGGTCCCCAGAGTATGTCCAACCCCCTAACTTCATATAAGTATGGGACCCCAGTCCTTAGGACTTTAGATTACCCTGGACGAAACTCTGAAACCAAATCCTGGACCTTCGACGCTCTACTTCAAGATTAGAGGACTGAAGAATCTCCTTGTGGTCAAGGAGTGACTCCCCTGCTTGGCAGGCACCAAAGAAGCAACTGTCCGGTCTGCATCGCTGAAGCTCCCGCCGGACGCCGAAGTCTTTGCATCACCAGAGGTAGATTTCCAGACTTCCCCGAGGCTGCCCTGAGTCCTCAGCGAAGCTGAGGCCCGTAGCTGTCGTGGGTAACGTGGAACCGTGACCCCTGGACACCGAGAACTTTTGCAAGTGCATCCTCTTCCTGGTCTCCCACGAAGTTGTGCTTTGGGCTTCGAGTAGCCCTCGCCTCCAGCACCAACTGCACCGAAGATCACTGGCCTCCACTCCACGAGTGTCCTGTGAGCCAGCTCCAAGTGCTTCCACTCGAGGCTCCTTCGCGGTCGCTAGTCCGTTGGCTAGTGGGCCCTCCCGAAGGCAACTCTTCTTCTGCTTGGGCTTCCCTGGTTGCTCCAGACGTGCCCTGACTTACCCTCGCTGGGTGAGTCCCTCAGACCTTGCTGGTCTGTACCACCGTCCTTTCTTCATTTCCACGAGACTTGCCGTTGCCAAGGCTTGTTGGGTCCAATCCGGTCGCCGACACCTCAGCAAGCGACAGACGTCGTGGGACAGCTCGAATCCAGCTCCTGGTCATCGTAGACGCCTCCTGGACCTCGTGGCTGAAGAGTAAAGACGACCGTCAACCTACCTGAAGCACCCGACATCTGCTCATCGCCTTCCTGATCACTGGCTAGTGACCCAGACTCTGTCCCCTCTGCTTTCAGGTTCTTCAGATCTTCGATCCACCCGAACACTTTCGACTTGGTCGCCAGCAGCACTCTGCAGCAGATCGCCATTGAAAACGACGACGAAACCCGACCCCGAAAGACACCTATGCACCCGGCTTCCCTGGGTGAGGTAACTCGAGTACTCCGGTGCTCCCGTGGGTATTGACTCTAGAACAACCTAGTTCTAAAGGGGTTTGCTCCAAGTCCTCCTCTAAGGGTCCTTTTTCTTTAAAACTCCAACCCCGACATTCCCCATAGAAGTCAACGGCGGCTCGCGGCTGTGTTCTCACACTGCACGCGTCCCCCGTGGGTCCCCTGTGTCACTACCTTGGGTGGTTCCTTGAGGGCCAAGCACTTCTACAGGCTCTAGGCCTTGTGTCTAGCTCAGTCGTGGTTCTTATACCACTTTATTGGTATATGGTTTGGTACGCCCCTAGGGCTCAAACGTGTATTTGTGCTATTACTGTTGATATTCGACTTGTAACTTATGTACTTGAACTCTAGCCTCATAAAGAGACTAGAGGGGTGTGTTCAAGACTAAATACATATATTTTAAATATATACCTGGTGTGGTCCTCTTTCATTTGGTCACTCAAGAGATTATAGACTGGTAAAACAAGCTGCTTTACATTCCTTCAAGACTTAGCCTGAAGGCTGCTCTCCATAGCAACCACTAGGATAGCTTTCAATAAAGGTTGTCTTTAACCTATCTCCAATAAGGGTTGTTTGGACTGGTACAAGGTGCCCACTATAATTAGTGGACAGCATATACCAGGCCAACTTCTCACATTGGTGTGCAGCGTGTGGGATTCCAGCTTGCTATTGTTTTACCAGATAATCTCAATTGAATTGATCAACTGAAAACCACTAAGGGTACCTTAGGTACATATAAATCAAGCTTAGGATACAGTAAGTTCTACTGAACTTAGAGTTGTGTGTTAAGGGATAGCACACCCTTTCTACAACTCAAGAGAGTTTAGTAGGCCACACTAGAGTAGGTAGTGCATACACCACACCACACTAGTAATGTCTTCACTGCCAGGAACCAGTGAGCTCCTGCCATCCAGATATGACAACCTCTCATTCTTGGAATTAAGAGAGTTGTGCAAAGTTAGGAAGTTGAAGACAGGCAAAAGTGCCAACACCCAACGTCTCCTGGAGATGCTTCTGCTAGATGATCTTAGAAGACCCCTAGGGTCTGCAAGGGTAGGCAGAGAGGGTGGGGCAGAAGATGAGGGAGGGGCCAGGGATGAAAATGCCCAGGACCTGACCTCTGAAACTGGCCAGGGGGATGACAATGATCCTGACCTGGACAATGCAGCTACTCCTGAGGATGAGGAGGAGGCCCAGGATGACCTCCCCTTTGTCCCCCCAGGAAGAGTTGTGAGTGTGCCCAGAAGGTCTAGATCTCCTTCTCAGGAGTCTGACCACTCTGACACCTCAGTAGGGACCTCTGTTTCTTCTCATAGGAGGGAATCCTCTCATGAGAGGAGAAAGAGACTGCTTCAGTATGAACAAGCCCAGCTTGAGCTCAGAAAACAGCAGTTGGCTATAGACAGGGAGTCCCTAGATCTCTTTAGACAAAGTAAAAAGATGGGACTAGAGTCCCATGGTGGCAGCAATTTCCCCAGAGATAGGGAAAGGTCTTATGACCATAGAAACCTGAGCAAGGTTGTCCCTCCCTACCAGAGTGGGGATGACATCCACAAATGGATAACTGCACTGGAGAGGGCCTGTAAAGTACAGAGGGTCCCTCAGGAGCAGTGGGCAGCAATCTTGTGGCTCTCCTTTGCAGACAAAGGTAGAGATAAGCTCCTCACTGTTAGAGAAGAGGATGCTGACAATTACAAAGTCTTGAAGAGTGCTCTGATTGATGGGTTTGGCCTAACAACTGAACAATACAGGTTAAAGTTCAGAGATACCCAAAAAGCACAGACTCAAGACTGGGTGGACTTTGTTGATTGTTCTGCTAAGGCTCTGGAAGGTTGGTTGATGGGCAGTAAGGTATGTGACAATCTTATCATGAGGGAGCAGATTCTTAATAACTGTCAAAATCAGCTGTTGCATCAGTACCTGGTGGACTCTGATCTGACCTCTCCCCAAGAATTGGGAAAGAAGGCAGACAAATGGGTCAGAACCAGGGTGAGGCAGAAGGTACAGAACCAAGGTGGTGACCCTAAGAAGCAAGATTCTAAAAACTCTGATAAGGGTGGGGAGAAGGGTAAAGACCAGAAGTCTTCACAAGGCCCCCAAAAATCTTCTTCAGGTGGGGATTCACAGTCTAACAAAGGGAAAGGCCAAAAGAAACCATGGTGCAAAGTCTGTAACCAAAAGACACACTGGACCAGTGATTGCACCAAGTCCAAAGACTCTATTCCAGCCACTACCACTGCCCCTAAGGCACCTGTTCCCCCTAGTACAGTTACAAATGGTGGTGGAAGTACTCAAGCTAAGGGTTTAGTAGGGTTGACCCTGGGTAATTAGATGAGCTCTGGCCTAATCAGAGAACTCACTCAGGCTGTCCTAGTCTGTGATGGAGGCATGGATGTGACCTCCTCTGTGAGTCCCAGTAATCTGGGCAAGTACAAGCAACAGCCATTTATTAATGGAAAAGAGGCTTTGGCATTTAGGGACACAGGAGCAAGTGTTACCATGGTGACACAAGATCTTGTGGATCCTGGGCAGATTATACTTGATGAAATGTACCAAGTGACCAATGCTAGCAGCGACAGAACAGACCATACTCTGGCAGTTGTTAACTTCTCCTGGGGGGGGGGGGGGTAACTGGCCTTAAGAAGGTTGTGGTAAGTGCAGACCTACCAGTTGAATGCTTGCTTGGCAATGATCTTGAAACTTCAGCTTGGGAGGAAGTGGAGCTCAGGACCCATGCAGAAATGCTGGGGATCCCTGCAGATGTTTGCTGTGACCAGGTCACAGGCCAAAAGGTCTAACACTGAACAGGCCTTGGATCCTGGAACAATGGACCAAGTGCCATCCAAGAGGAGGAGTAGTAGGGTTAAGGCAGTGCCTTCCCCTTGGCTCAGAAGGAAGATCAGTCTCTTGAGGGAGATGATCTCAGTCCTGAAGAAGGAACTGTCCCAGAGGAGCTTGAACCTGATCAGGTTGAGTTCTTGGGGACAGGGGGCCCTTCCAGGTCAGATCTGAGCCAGGAGCAGCAGAGCTGCCCCTCTCTTGAACCCCTCAGACAGCAAGCTGCTGCTGAGGCTGCTGGGAATGCTAGTGGTCCCCATAAAGTGTATTGGGATGATGGACTCTTGTACTCAGAGTGTAGAGACCCCAAGCCTGGTGCCACCAGGAGGTTGGTTATACCTCTGAGTTCCGGGGCTTCCTATTGACCCTAGCCCATGACATTCCTCTAGCAGGTCACCTGGGCCAGAACAAGACTTGGGACAGACTTGTACCTCACTTTCACTGGCCCCACATGTCTGAAGACACCAAGGAGTTTTGTCGCTCCTGTGTAACCTGCCAAGCCAGTGGGAAGGCAGGTGGCACCACAAAGGCCCCCCTGATACCACTACCTGTGGTGGGGGTTCCCTTTGAAAGAGTGGGGATTGATATTGTTGGTCCCATGGATCCCCAAACAGCATCTGGGCACAGGTTTATCCTGGTGGTGGTGGTGGACCATGCCACTAGGTACCCAGAGGCTATACCCCTTAGGACCACTACAGCACCTGTGGTGGCAAGAGCCCTCCTGGGAATTTTCTCAAGAGTGGGCTTCTCTAAGGAGGTTGTATCAGATAGGGGTGCAAACTTTATGTCTGGATACTTGAAGGCAATGTGGAAGGAGTGTGGAGTGACTTACAAGTTCACCACACCCTATCACCCACAATGCAATGGTTTAGTTGAGAGATTCAACAAAACCTTAAAGGGCATGATTAAAGGGCTCCCAGAAAAGCTTAGGCGAAGATGGGACATACTCTTGCCCTGCCTTTTGTTTGCATACAGGGAGGTGCCTCAAAGGGGGTTGGCTACAGCCCTTTTGAACTTTTGTTTGGTCACCCTGTCAGGGGTCCATTGTGCTTGGTGAAGGAAGGATGGAGTTACCTCTCAAGCCCCCAAAGCAAGACATAGTGGACTATGTACTTGGTCTCCGCTCCCGGATGGCTGAATACATGAAAAAGGCAACTAAAAACCTTGAGGCTAGCCAGGAACTGCAAAAAGCCTGGCATGACCAAAAGGCTGTACTGACTGTTTACCAGCCAGGACAGAAGGTGTGGGTGCTGGAGCCAGTGGCCCCAGCAGCTCTCCAAGACAAGTGGAGTGGATGTTAGGTTCTATTCCATTCCATTTACTAACTGTATCTGATAACAAATCTTCAGATGTTTTGGCAGTCAAATCCAAATACTCTAAGTTTAAAAAGAAGGACGCTTCTGGAAACACTTCAGAGACTGCGAAAAGTTTGGGTAACCAGGTTACAAGACCTTCCTTCAGGCATTTGGAGTGTTACCGTTGCGGTAGCCCGTCTCATTTAGGGAATGCTGTTTTTGTCCGGCTAAGGATCGTACTTGTGCCAAGTGTATGCGGAAGGGTCATTTCTCCAAGGTTTGTAGAGCCTCCAATAGAGTCCAATATAAGAAAAAAGTGATGGAAGTAAGTCCAAGCAATGGTGTTGAGCATGATCAAGATTCAGGTGACGATGATGAAATACTCTTGATCAAGGACCCTGCTGCTGATGATTCTGTATGTCACATTGGGTTGAATAATTTTACAAGACCATATTGTACAATTAGTATTAATGGCATCGATGTGAAAGTCATGGCAGATTCGGGTTCACCTTATACTTTATTGAGTGAGGAAGTTTGGCACAATCAGTTCAATGGCACCCAATTATCTAATTCCATGTTGCGTCCTGTGGGTTATGGTGGCAAAACTATTGATGTTGTTGGTGAATTTGCTGCCACTCTTAAGTTCCAATCCAATTCTTCCGATGGGGTGGTTTACATAGCCAAGGATGATTCCTGTTTATTGGGTTGGTATGATCAGAAGAAATTAGGCATTTTACTCGACCCTAATAATCCTGCTCAAGTTGTGTTAAGGGACAGTTACTTACCTGTTATGCCTGTCATAAATTCCAACAGGTGGGAATTACAATTTCCTGAAGTTTTCCGCAGTGGGTTAGGTACCTTGAAGGGCTTCACCCATAAAATCAAGCTTGTTGAGGAATCGTGCCCAGTTGCCCACAAAGTAAGAAGGGTTCCTTTAGCCATGCGTTCCGAGTTGAAAGCTGAGTTACAGAAACTTTGCGAACTAGGTGTCATTGAACCTATTGAAAGTTCCAATTGGGTTGCCCCCATTGTTTTAGCGCGTAGAACCTAATGGTTCTGTCCGCATGTGTGTGGACTTGCGCGACTTAAACAAACAAATTTGGATTGATCGACACCCCTTACCAAACATCACTGAGATGCTTTCCATATTGCGAGGTGGTAAAATTTTCAGTTTACTGGATATGACCTCAGCTTATCATCAGATCAATCTTCATCCTGATTGCAGACACCTGACATCCTTTATTACTCCTGAGGGCCTGTTTCAATTCAAGCGCATGCCTTTTGGTTTAGCGTCAGCCTCCGCAGTATTTCAACGGGTGGTTGAAGGCATGTTTAAGGATGTTGAAGGCGTCATTGCTTTTCAGGATGATGTTTTGGTTTTGGTAACGATCAAGACCAACATGACAAAAGAATGCGTCATGTTTTGTCGATTTTGAAAAACAAGGGTGTAACTCTCAGTACAGAAAAATGTAAATTTGGTCTTGCCGAAATTGAGTACTTAGGTTACAAACTTTCTGAAAAGGGCATTGAACCTAAGCTCAGTCTTGTAAAAGCCATCAATGATTTTGATACCCCAAAAAATAAGGATCAACTAAGGTCTTTCTTAGGCTTAGTTGAATTTTATTCCAGGTTTATTCCTAAGTGTACTGAAAAATCTTTTCACATGAGAAATCTTCTTAAGAAAAATGTTTCTTTTAATTGGTGTACTCTGTGTAGTCAAGAGTTTTCTCTTATCAAAAAAGAACTCGTGCATGCTATACCTCTTAAGCCTTTCAACACCTCTGATGAAACTATCATTATGACTGATGCCAGCCAGATGGGTTTAGGTGCTGTCCTCATGCAACGCAGAGATGGCAAAGATGAAGTTGTAGCTTTCGCTTCAAGAAGTTTAAAGGGTGCTGAATCATCCTATTCTGTAATAGAAAGAGAAGCCTTAGCGTGTTGGTGGGGCATTGTTCACTTCAAAATATATTTGTGGGGTTCACATTTTACTGTCCGTGTTGATCACAAGCCCTTAGTACAGCTATTTACTACCAAAGGTATGGAACGTGCTACGCCTAGAATTGCCAAATGGCAGTATAGGCTCCAGGAATATGATTATGCTGTTGAGTATGTTCCAGGTGCTAAAAATGTCTTAGCAGATTGCATGTCTCGTTTGCCTAGTTGCAATGGAGTGGATGAAGTTGAGTTACCTGAAAATTCTGATTCTGATTTGGTATGTGCGGTGGAACAGAGGTGCAATGGTGCCATACTAGAAAGTGAATGGCTCATGGCTTGTGATATTGATATCCAAATATCAGAAGTTAAAAATGGTATTCTTCAAGGTTGGTCGGAATGGAAGTCTGATGGTGTTAAAAGTGATGTCTACAAGCATGTTTTTGGGGAACTTTCTATCATTGATGGTCTACTTTACCGTTTTAGTTTATTAGTTGTGCCCGAAAGCATGAGGATTAGAGTCCTTACCTTAGCTCATGAGGGACACATTGGTATGCGAGCCATGAAGAGGAGGATTAGGGAGCATTTTTGGTGGCCAGGGCTTGATAGAAGTGTTGAGCATTTTGTTAGAGATTGCATCTATTGTGCTGGAAGCGACAAGAGTCAAGTAACTGTGCCCAGTCCTGTTGAGGCTATTGAAGTTCCCAACAAACCATGGGGCAAGATAGCTATTGATATTATTGGTCCCATGGTGTTTTCTGGTGGTTTACAGGAGTATGGCATTGTTGTCGTGGATTTTTACAGTCGTTGGCCAGAGTTTAAGTTTGTTAAATCTCCTAATACCTACAGTGTCATTGAATTTTTGGAGTCTATTTTCCTTAGGGAAGGCATTCCGGATGAAATTTTATCGGATAATGGTTGTCAGTTCACTTCCTCTCAATTTTCTGACTTTGTCACCTTTTTAGGCATTAAGCACACCAGAACTTCTTTATATCATCCCAGGAGTAATGGATTGGTAGAACGTTTTAACAGAGTCATCAAGGACAATGTTCAGCTGGCCAAGTCTTGTGGTTTGAACAGTAAAGAGGAGTTGCGCAAGTTGTTGTGGGCTGTTCGCACTACTCCTAATGCTGACACTAATCTTTCCCCCTTTTCTCTTTTACGAGGGAGATTACCTGCATCCAAGTTAATTAGAGATTGGATGGGATGTTCTTCTTCTTCCAGGCAAAAGGTAGAGGATGTGATCAGGAAAAGAATTGTTGCTCAGAATAAGTATGTGAGTGTGCGGGGAAGGAATCTAAGGTTGCAGTTGGTGATTTTGTCAGAATTAAAGTACCTAGAGTCATTGCCATGAAGGATTCCAAATTTTCTGTTCCACAAAAAGTGGTAGTTGTGAAAAAAACGTGGTCAAGTTACAAAATGGTAAGTGGTGGAACAAGGACAAGGTTTCCATCGCTCATGATATTCACAGTAATAATCCTACCATGGGTGGCGATAAGGAATCTGTGTCTACCCGCATCAGTGTTCCATCTTCTATGATCCGTGAATGTGAGAGACGCGTATCTACTAGAACCAGATTTCCTTCTTCTAGACTTCGTGGTTTTATAGCTTAAATTATATTGTACTACAAGTATTGTACTTTCATATATATTCTCTGTTATGCTAGGAGGAAGATGTGTTCAATTGTTTTCTTCTTTTTGCTACATTCATTGTATTGTACATTTTGTTAATATTGTGTTAGCTTCTATTGTTTTTGATTTTGTTATTTTGTTTTCATTCATTGTGCATCATTGTACTCTTCTGCGTTGTTATGTAAGGGGGGAAGATGTGTTAGGTTCTATTCCATTCTCTATGGAACCTCCTTGTTACTGGGGTAACGGAACTGTAGTCAGTTGGGAGCTGACTATCTCGGAGTCGGAGGTACGACTCGTCCTGTCGCCCTTCATATTAAATAAAGGACTTTCACCAATTACCTGCGTCCTTTCACTGGACCCCATACCATTGTTGAACAGAAGGGTGAGGTTACCTATTTAGTAGACCTAGGAACACCCAGGAGTCCCCACAGGGTTCTCCATGTCAACAGATTGAAACCATATGTGGACAGGGCAGACATGGGCTTGCTCATGGCTACTGATGAGGGACAGGAGGAAGAGAGTGACCCACTCCCTGACCTGCTCTCACAGAACCCTGATGATGGGTCAGTGGGTGGTGTAGCCTTGGCAGGCAGCCTCACTGCTCAGCAGTAAACTGATTGCAGACAGGTGCTCAATCAGTACAGACATATGTTCTCTCTGACTCCAAGTCAGACCACCTGGTGCACTCATGAAGTGGACACTGGGGACAGTCTGCCTATTAAAAATAAGATTTATAGGCAACCTGACCATGTCAGGGACTGTATCAGGACAGAAGTCCAGAAAATGTTGGATTTGGGAGTTATTGAACCCTCAGATAGCCCTTGGGCTAGTCCAGTGGTCCTTGTGCCAAAACCTCACACCAGTGGTGGGAAAAGAGAGATGAGGTTTTGTGTGGACTACAGGGGTCTCAATGCAGTCACTAGGACTGATGCCCATCCAATACCTAGGGCAGATGAGCTAATAGACACTTTGGCCTCAGCCAAGTATCTAAGCACATTTGACCTGACAGCTGGCTACTGGCAGATCAGACTAGCTGATGATGCAAAGCCAAAAACAGCATTCTCAACCCCTAGTGGACATTATCAATTTGTGGTAATGCCCTTTGGTCTGAAGAATGCACCTGCCACTTTTCAGAGGTTGGTGAATACAGTCCTTACAGGTCTGGAGGCCTATAGTGCAGCATATCTAGAAGATATTGCTGTCTTTAGCTCCACCTGGGAGGATCACCTGGTCCACCTCAGAAATGTTTTGGAGGCCCTGCAAAGGCAGGCCTCACTATCAAGGCCACCAAGTGCCAGATAGGGCAGAGTCAGGTTGTGTACCTGGGCCACCTTGTGGGTGGAGGCCAGGTTCAACCACTGCAGAGCAAAATCCAGACCATCATGGACTGGGTTGCTCCAACTACCCAGACTCAGGTGAGAGCCTTCTTAGGCCTGACTGGGTACTATAGGAGATTTGTCAAGGGGTATGGATCAATAGTGACACCCCTGAATGACTTAACTTCCAAGAAAATGCCCAAAAAGGTTCAGTGGACAGCTAGCTGTCAAAAGGCATTTGATGACCTGAAGCAGGCCATGTGCACTGCTCCCATTCTCCAGAGTCCTGATTACTCCAAGAAGTTCATTGTCCAAACAGATGCATCTGAATTGGGGGTAGGGGCTGTACTGTCACAATTGAATGATGAAGGTCAGGATCAGCCAGTAGCTTTCATTAGCAGAAGGCTGACCCCTAGAGAGAAACGTTGGTCAGCCATAGAGAGGGAGGCCTTTGCTGTGGTTTGGGCTCTGAAGAAGTTGAGGCCATACTTGTTTGGTACTCACTTCCTTGTTCAAACAGACCACAAGCCCCTCCTATGGCTAAAACAAATGAAGGGTGAAAACCCCAAACTGCTTAGGTGGTCCATTTCCCTACAGGGGATGGACTTTACAGTGGAACATAGACCTGGGAGTAACCATGCCAATGCAGATGGACTCTCTAGGTACTTCCACTTAGAACATGAAGACTCAACTGGTCAAGGTTAGTTTAATGTCCCTACATTTGGGGGGGGTGTTGTGTAGGAGAGTAGGATGTGCTTCACATGGGTACCCCCACTTTTTGCTGATGCTTCACTGTTTTTCGACTTTAGTCTGGCTGGGGCCCTGCTAATCAGAACCCCAGCCTAGCTGCTTCCTCTCTAAAATGGTTTCCATGTACCTCAGGTACATCTTTGATTGGAATCTGGAGTGCCCTTATAAGTCCCTAGTATATGGTATACTATGTACCCAGGGCTTAGGTACGTCAGAGGTCTGTCTGGGGCTGAAGCATGTATTATGCCATCCCTGGAAGGCCAGCCAAACTGACACCACAGGTCTGCTACTGCAGCCTGGGTAAGGTGGTGCATTCACCCCTTACTGTGGTATAGGCTACCTATATCACTACCATTGCACACACATATAAACCTATAAGTCACTCCTATGGCAGGCCTTACCAATCCTGAAGGCAGAGTGCTTGGTTTTTATGTGAGAGGGTGCCCCTGCATGAGCAGAGCCCCTCTGCAGCGTTCGGAGTCCCTCCTCTGATGCTGTTTGTGGTACAGCCTGACCATATACTCTTAAGTGCATTATATCCTCGCGGTACAATGCTAACTTTGGACTGGCTGCACCAAAACATGTCGTGTTTGGTGTCAAACATCTTGGAATACTACCCCCCGCCAGTCCTGGTGGCGGGGGTAGCATTCCACCCTTCTAGAGGGAGAGATATGTACACACCGGGCTACCCGGTAACTTCTTTCCAGAGCCCTGGCATCACAAAATGGATGCCGCTGCCACAGACACGGGTCTGGCCTCCTGCTGCTGACTGAAACTCCGGCAGGGGAGGCCTGGACAATAGGTTTCCTGTCGAAGTGAGGTGTAACCACCTCCCCAGACAGGATAGTGTGTATTGGGGCTGGGCGGGAGCACTCTCTGGTGCTTTGAAGTCCTGCACTAGGGGCACATTTGGTGTCCCTGTGCATATGCCAGTTCAAACCAGTTGCAGGGGCTACCTGCCCCTGCTCTGGTGCGAAACTGGACAAAGGGAATGGGTGTAACCACCCCTCTTCCCTGACCCTCCCATAGGTGGGTCCCCAGAGTATGTCCAACCCCCTAACTTCGTATAAGTATGGGACCCCAGTCCTTAGGATTTTAGATTACCCTGGACGAAACTCTGAAACCGAATCCTGGACCTTCAACGCTCTACTTCAAGATTAGAGGACTGAAGAATCTCCCTTGGGGTCAAGGAGTGACTCCCCTGCTTGGCAGGCACCAAAGAAGCAACTGTCTGGTCTGCATCGCTGAAGCTCCCGCCGGACGCCAAAGTCTTTGCATCACCAGAGGTGGATTTCCAGACTTCCCCAAGGCTGCCCTGAGTCCCCAGCGAAGCTGAGGCCCATAGCTGTCGTGGGTAACGTGGAACCGTGACCCCTGGACACCGAGAACTTTTGCAAGTGCATCCTCTTCCTGGTCTCCCACGAAGTTGTGCTTTGGGCTCCGAGTAGCCCTCGCCTCCAGCACCGACTGAAGCGAAGATCACTGGCCTCCACTCCACGAGTGTCCTGTGAGCCAGCTCCAAGTGCGTCCACTCGAGGCTCCTTCGCGGTCGCTAGTCCGTTGGCTAGTGGGCCCTCCCGAAGGCAACTCTTCTTCTGCTTGGGCTTCCCTGGTTGCTCCAGACGTGCCCTGACTTACCTTCACTGGGTGAGTCCCTCAGACCTTGCTGGTCTGTACCACCGTTCTTTCTTCATTTCCACGAGACTTGCCGTTGCCAAGGCTTGTTGGGTCCAATCCGGTCGCCGACACCTCAGAAAGCGAAAGACGTCGTGGGACAGCTCGAATCCAGCTCCTGGTCGTCGTCGACGCCTCCTGGACCTCGTGGCTGAAGAGTCAAGACGACCGTCAACCTACCTGAAGCACCCGACATCGGTGGGCATCTGCTCATCGCCTTCCTGGTCACTGGCTAGTGACCCAGACTCTGTCCCCTCTGCTTTCAGGTTCTTCAGATCTTCGATCCACCCTTGGATCCACCGAACACTTTCGACTTGGTCGCCAGCAGCACTTTGCAGCAGATCGCCATTGAAAACTACGACGAAACCCGACCCCGAAAGACACCTATGCACCCGGCTTCCCTGGGTGAGGTAACTCGAGTACTCCGGTGCTCCCGTGGATATTGACTCTAGAACAACCTAGTTCTAAAGGGGTTTGCTCCAATTCCTCCTCTAAGGTTCCTTTTTCTTTAAAACTCCAACCGCGACATTCCCCATAGAAGTCAACGGCGGCTCGCGGCTGTGTTCTCACACTGCACGCGTCACCCGTGCGTCCCCTGTGTCACTACCTTGGGTGGTTCCTTGAGGGCCAAGCACTTCTACAGGCTCTAGGCCTTGTGTCTAGCTCAGTCGTGGTTCTTATACCACTTTATTGGTATATGGTTTGGTACGCCCCTAGGGCTCAAACGTGTATTTGTGCTATTACTGTTGATATTCGACTTGTAACTTATGTACTTCGAACTCTAGCCTCATAAAGAGACTAGAGGGGTGTGTTTAAGACTAAATACATATATTTTAAATATATACCTGGTGTGGTCCTCTTTCATTTGGTCACTCAAGAGATTATAGACTGGTAAAACAAGCTGCTTTACATTCCTTCAAGACTTAGCCTGAAGGCTGCTCTCCATAACTACCAATAGGATAGCTTTCAATAAAGGTTGTCTTTAACCTATCTCCAATAAGGGGTTGTTTGGACTGGTACAAGGTGCCCACTATAATTAGTGGACAGCATATACCAGGCCAACTTCTCACAGTTACTGCTTTATATTTAGCTAGGCCCAAAACCCTAAGTAGTTGCAGAATGGTGAACGTGCAGCTAAAAAATGGGGTTTAAGACATGTTGGTAGAGGGATTACTGATTAGGCTACATTGTATGAGTGTGTGGAAAGGTATACTTGAAATACGCCACATATTTTTAGGTGTCTGCTTGAAATGGGAAGGGTCATTCTGTGAAGTTTTAAGGTCTGCCTGGTCTTGTGATTGAGGTATGTCTGTACTTCCACAAGTATTCTCATACGTGTTATGCGTCTGAAGAGATTAGACGTTTAAAACACAGGTATACGTTTATTTGTATGTTTGTTTTATATATGATGCCACTAGGCAAAGGTGCAGACACATGCATGTATGCTTTCTATAATAGGATGAGACTTACAAGAGACACATGCAAAGGGTTACTGCTTTATATTTTGCTACGCCCAACACCCTAAGTAGTTGCAGAATGGTGAATGTGCAGCTCAAAAGTGAGGTTTAAGACATATCGGTAGAGGGGTTACTGATTAGGCTACATTGCATGAGTGTGTGGAAAGGTAAACTTGAAATACGCCACATAATTTTAGGTGTCTGCTTGAAATGGGAACTGCATTCTGTGAAGTTTTAAGGTCTTCATGGTCTTGTGACTGAGGTATGTCTGTACTTCCACATGTATTCTCATACGTGTTATGCATCTGAAGATGCTAGACGTATAAAACACAGCTATACGTCGATTTGTATGTTTCTTTTATATATAATGCCACTAGGAAAAGGTGCAGACACATGCATGTATGCTTTCTAGAATAGGATGAGACTTACAAGAGACACCTGCAAAGGGTTACTGCTCTATATTTGGCTAGGCCCAAAACCCAAAGTAGTTGCAGAATGGAGAACGTGTAGCTCACAAATGGGGTTTAAGACATATTGGTAGAGGGATTACTGATTAGGCTACTTTGTATGAGTGTGTGGAAAGATATACTTGAAATACACCACATAATTTTAGGTGTGTGCTTGAAATGGGAACCGCATTCTGTGAAGTTTTAAGGTCTGCATGGTCTTGTGATTGAGGTATGTCTGTACTCCCACATGTATTCTCATACGTGTTATGCATCTGAAGATGCTAGATGTATAAAACAGAGGTATACGTCTATTTGTATGTTTCTTTTATATATGATGCCACTAGGAAAAGGTACAGACACATGCATGGGTACTTTCTCGAATATGGTGAGACTTAAAAGAGACACATGCAAAGGGTTACTGCTTTATATTTGGCTAGGCCCAACGCCCTAAGTAGTTGCAGAATGGTGAACGTGCAGCTCAAAAGTGAGGTTTAAGACATGTTAGAAAAGGGATTAGTGATTAGGCTACTTTTAATGAGTGTGTGGAAAGGTACACTTGAAATATGCCACATAATTTTTGGTGTCTGCTTGAAATGGGAACTGCATTTTGTGAAGGTTTAAGGTCTGCATGGTCTTGTGATTGAGGTATGTCTGTACTCCCACATGTATTCTCATACGTGTTATGCATCTGAAGATGCTAGATGTATAACACACAGGTATACGTCTATTTGTGTGTTTCTTTTATGTATGATGCCACTAGAAAAAGGTGCAGACACATTCAAGTATGCTTTCTAGAATAGGATGAGATTTACAAGAGTCACATGCAAAGGATTACTGCTTTACATTTGGCTAGGCCCAAAACCCTAAGTAGTTGCAGAATAGTGAATGTGCAGCTGAAAAATGGGGTTTAAGACATGTTGGTAGAGGGATTACAGATTAGGCTACTTTGTATGAGTGTGTGGAAAGCTATACTTGAAATACGCCACATAATTTTAGGTGTCTGCTTGAAATGGGAACTACATTCTGTGAAGTATTAAGGTCTGCATGTTCTTGTGACTGAGGTATGTCTGTACTTCCACATGTATTCTCATACGTGTTTTGAATCTGAAGATGCTAGACGAATAAAACACAGGTATATGTTTATTTGTATGTTTGTTTTATATATGACGCCACTAGGCAAAGGTGCAGACACATGCATGTATGCTTTCTATAACAGGATGAGACTTACAAGAGACACATGTAAAGAGTTAGTGCTTTATATTGTGCTAGGCCCAACACCCTAAGTAGTTGCAGAATGGTGAATGTGCAGCTCAAAAGTGAGGTTTAAGACATGTTGGTAGAGGGATTACTGATTAGGCTACTTTGTACGAGTGTGTGGAAAGGTACACTTGAAATACGCCACATAATTTTAGGTGTCTGCTTGAAATGGGAACTGCATTCTGAGAAGTTTTAAGGTCTGCATGGTCTTCTGACTGTGGTATGTCTGTACTTCCACAAGTATTCTCATGCGTGTTATGCATCTGAACAGATTAGACGTTTAAAACACAGGTATACGTCTATTTGTATCTTTCTTTTATATATGATGCCACTAGGAAAAGGTGCAGACACATGCATGCATTCTATCAGGAATATGGTGAGACTTACAAGAGACGCATGCAAAGGGTTACTGCTTTATATTTTGTTAGTCCCAACATCCTAAGTAGTTGCAGAATGGTGAACGTGCAGCTTAAAAGTGAGGTTTAAGACATGTTGGTAGAGGGATTACTGATTAGGATACTTTGTATTCTCATACATGTTATGCATCTGAAGATGCTAGATGTATAACACACAGGTATACGTCTATTTGTGTGTTTCTTTTATGTATGATGCCACTAGAAAAAGGTGCAGACACATTCAAGTATGCTTTCTAGAATAGGATGAGATTTACAAGAGACACATGCAAAGGGTTACTGCTTTATATTCTCTAGGCCCAAAACCCTAAGTAGTTGCAGAATAGTGAATGTGCAGCTGAAAAATTGGGTTTAAGACATGTTGGTAGAGGGATTACAGATTAGGCTACTTTGAATGAGTGTGTGGAAAGCTATACTTGAAATACGCCACATAATTTTAGGTGTCTGCTTGAAATGGGAACTACATTCTGTGAAGTATTAAGGTCTTAAGGTCTGCATGTTCTTGTGACTGAGGTATGTCTGTACTTCCACATGTATTCTCATACGTGTTTT
Source organism: Calotriton arnoldi (assembly GCA_963921515.1). Classification (NCBI taxonomy): domain Eukaryota; kingdom Metazoa; phylum Chordata; class Amphibia; order Caudata; family Salamandridae; genus Calotriton; species Calotriton arnoldi. The sequence continues at coordinate 337,394 of CAWUFW010014684.1, read as the reverse complement.
GAATCTGAAGATGCTAGACGAATAAAACACAGGTATATGTTTATTTGTATGTTTGTTTTATATATGACGCCACTAGGCAAAGGTGCAGACACATGCATGTATGCTTTCTATAACAGGATGAGACTTACAAGAGACACATGTAAAGGGTTAGTGCTTTATATTGTGCTAGGCCCAACACCCTAAGTAGTTGCAGAATGGTGAATGTGCAGCTCAAAAGTGAGGTTTAAGACATGTTGGTAGAGGGATTACTGATTAGGCTACTTTGTATGAGTGTGTGGAAAGGTACACTTGAAATACGCCACATAATTTTAGGTGTCTGCTTGAAATGGGAACTGCATTCTGAGAAGTTTTAAGGTCTGCATGGTCTTCTGACTGTGGTATGTCTGTACTTCCACAAGTATTCTCATGCGTGTTATGCATCTGAACAGATTAGACGTTTAAAACACAGGTATACGTCTATTTGTATCTTTCTTTTATATATGATGCCACTAGGAAAAGGTGCAGACACATGCATGCATTCTATCAGGAATATGGTGAGACTTACAAGAGACGCATGCAAAGGGTTACTGCTTTATATTTTGTTAGTCCCAACATCCTAAGTAGTTGCAGAATGGTGAACGTGCAGCTTAAAAGTGAGGTTTAAGACATGTTGGTAGAGGGATTACTGATTAGGATACTTTGTATGAGTGTGTGGAATGGTATACTTGTAATACGCCACATAATTTTAGGTGTCTGCTTGAAATGGGAAGGGGCATTCTGTGACGTTTTAAGGACTGCCTGGTCTTGTGACTGAGGTATGTCTGTACTTCCACAAGTATTCTCATGCGTTTTATGCATCTGAACAGATTAGACGTTTAAAACACAGGTATACGTCTATTTGTATCTTTCTTTTATATATGATGCCTTTAGGAAAAGGTGCAGACACATGCATGCATTCTATCAGGAATATGGTGAGACTTACAAGAGACACATGTAAAGGGTACTGCTTTATATTTAGCAACCCCAACACCCTAAGTATTTGCAGAATGGTGAATGTGCAGCTCAAAAGTGAGGTTTAAGACATGTTGGTAGAGGGATTACTGATTACGCTTCTTTGTATGAGTGAGTGGAAAGGTACACTTGAAATACGCAACATAATTTTAGGTGTCTGCTTGAAATGGGAACTGCATTCTGAGAAGTTTTAAGGTCTGCTTGGTCTTGTGACTGAGGTATGTCTGTACTTCCAAATGTATTCTCATACGTGTTATGCATCTGAAGATGCTAGACGTATAAAACAGAGGTATACGTCTATTTGAATGTTTCTTTTATATATGATGCCACTAGGAAAAGGTGCAGACACATGCATGTATGCTTTCTCGAATATGGTGAGACTTACAAGAGATACATGCAAAGGGTTACTGCTTTATATTTGGCTAGGCCCAACACCATAAGTAGTTGCAGAATGGTGAACGTGCAGCTCAAAAGTGAGGTTTAAGACATGTTAGTAAAGGGATTAGTGATTAGGCTACTTTTTATGAGTGTGAGGAAAGATACACTTGAAATATGCCACATAATTTTAGGTGTCTGCTTCAAATGGGAACCGCATTCTGTGAAGTTTTAAGGGCTGCATGGTCTTGTGACTGAGGTATGTCTGTACTTCCACATGTATTCTCATACCTGTTATGCATCTGAAGATGCTAGACGTATAAAACACAGGTATTTGTCTATTTTCATGTTTCTTTTATATATGATGCCACTAGGAAAAGTTGCAGACACATACATGCATTCTATCAGGAATATGGAGACTTACAAGAGACACACGCAAAGGGTTACTGCTTTATATTTGGCTAGGCCCAACACCCTAAGTAGTTGCAGAATGGTGAACGTGCTGCTCAAAAGTTAGGTTAAACACATGTTAGTAAAGGGATTAGTGATTAGGCTACTTTTTATGAGTTTGTGGAAAGGTACACTTGAAATATGCCACATAATTTTAGGTGTCTGCTTGAAATGGGAACTTCATTCTGTGAAGTTTTAAGGTCTTCATGGTCTTGTGACTGAGGTATGTCTGTACTTCCACATGTATTCTCATACGTGGTATGCATCTGAAGATGCTAGACGTATAAAACACAGGTATACGTCGATTTGTATGTTTCTTTTATATATGATGCCACTAGGAAAAGGTGCAGGCACATGCATGTATGCTTTCTAGAATAGGATGAGACTTACAAGAGACACCTGCAAAGGGTTACTGCTTTATATTTGGCTTGGCCCAAAACCATAAGTAGATGCAGAATGGTGAACGTGCAGATCACAAATGGGATTTAAGACATATTGGTAGAGGGATTACTGATTAAGCTACTTTGTATGAATGTGTGGAAAGGTATACTTGAAATACACCACATAATTTTAGGTGTCTGCTTGAAATGGGAACCGCATTCTGTGAAGTTTTACGGTCTGCATGGTCTTGTGATTGAGGTATGTCTGTACTCCCACATGTATTCTCATACGTGTTATGCATCTGAAGATGATAGACGTATAAAACACAGGTATGCGTCTATTTGTATGTTTCTTTAATGTATGATGCCAATACAAAAAGGTGCAGACACATGCAAGTATGCTTTCTAGGATAGGATGAGATTTATAAGAGACACATGCAAAGGGTTACAACTTTATATTTGGCTAGGCCCAAAACCCTAAGTAGTTGCAGAATGGTGAACGTGCAGCTGAAAAATGGGGTTTAAGACATGTTGGTAGAGGGATTACAGATTAGGCTACTTTGTATGAGTGTGTGGAAAGCTATACTTGAAATACGCCACATAATTTTAGGTGTCTGCTTGAAATGGGAACTACATTCTGTGAAGTATTAAGGTCTGCATGGTCTTCTGACTGAGGTATGTCTCTACTTGCACAAGTATTCTCGTACGTGTTAGGCATCTGAAGATTCTAGACGTATAAAACACAGGTATACGTCTATTTGTATGTTTCCTTTATATAAAATGCCACTAGGAAAAGGTGCAGACACATGCAACAATTCTATCAGGAATATGGTGAGACTTACAAGAGACACATGCAAAGGGTTACTGCTTTATATTTGGCTAGCCCCAACACCCTAAGCAGTTGCAGAATGGTGAATGTGCAGCTCAAAAGTGAGGTTTAAGACATGTTGGTAGAGGGATTACTGATTAGGCTACTTTGTGTGAGTGTGTGGAAAAGTATACTTGAAATACGCCACATAATTTTAGGTGTCTGCTTGAAATGGGAACTACATTCTGTGAAGTATTAAGGTCTGCATGGTCTTGTGACTGAGATATGTCTTTACTTTCACATGTATTCTCATACGTGTTTTGAATCTGAAGATGCTAGACGAATAAAACACAGGTATATGTTTATTTGTATGTTTGTTTTATATATGATGCCACTAGGCAAAGGTGCAGACACATGCATGTATGCTTTCTATAATACGATGAGACTTACAAGAGACACATGCAAAGGGTTACTGCTTTATAGTTTGCTAGGCCCAACACCCTAAGTAGTTGCAGAATGGTGAACGTGCAGCTCAAAAGTGAGGTTTAAGACATATTGGTAGAGGGATTACTGATTAGGCTACATTGTATGAGTGTGTGGAAAGGTAAAGTTGAAATATGCCTGTTAGACCTGTCAGCCCTAGGGTGGTCTTACCCCGTTTTTTTCTCTTTGCGCCTCATTTTTGCCACCATCTTTTTATTGGACCTAGGTCTCGGGGCGCCTTACCACTGCCAAACAGTGCTGAGGTGCAGGTGCTCTCTCCTAATAATATGGCTGCCACAGGCCCCTGCTACTGCGGAGTGGCCATTGTACATGCACGCACCAGTAGTTAGGATCAGGCTGGGACATACTGTTACTGTATCCTTGCCGTCCCGCCTTTTTGTCACATAGACAGACATGATAGAAGCTCCTGGAACCTTCCAGCCCAGGGAGGAGTTATACTTTGCCGCCTTTCAGGAGGGTCACCTGACCTAGGGGTATAAGAGGAAAGGAGGGAAACCTAACTAGTCAGTTGGGGCACCACTGGACCTGGGGGAACCTCTGCCGGAGTATAGGCTGTTGGGCCAAGGGGGGAACCTACACTACTGAGACTGACTGAGCTTAGGCCCTGCTGTACCCAAGATAGCTGAGGGGCTCTGCCAGCCTGCTGACCTTGCCCAGTGAGGGGGAAACCCAGGAGACCAACTCCAGTGTGCCGCAGGGAACCATCCTGCCTTTTGTGCCCGCCAACTCAACCCCCTACCCTTTCCCCCAAGTCACTGCAAATAAGTAACTGCGACCAAAGGAACTGCAACCAAAGACATCACTACCACCTGCACTGCGACTGAAGCGCTGAGGACTCTGTGAGCGCTACTGCTACTGGGGGATCACCAGGTAAAGTGCTGGACTGTCACCCCTTGGTGTCCTGGTATAAGCGCTGTGCTTCTACGCGCTGGACTCCCATAGCCTGTGTCCTGCTACAAGCGCTGTGCGCCCCCTAGTGCTATCCTATCAGAAGCTGCTGCCCACGAGGCTGCTGGCCTGAAGAACCTAACAGTACCACTGAGCGCTGTGCAGCGCGCTCCTGCCATCTGCCAAATATTCCAGCCGCAGCCCCTGCGTTTTGAAGTGGAAGAAGCGCTGTGCCCGGAATCACCGCCGCGGCCTCTGCGCTTTTAAGTGTGCCTGCTGTGTCCAAAAATCACCACTGCGGCCCTCGCGCCGCTAAAGCCTGAAGAAACTGAGGCCCAATTCACCGTCGCGGCCCCGCGCCGAGAATCGAAGAGCGCTGTGCCCAAGATCAAAGGCTGCGCTCGAGTCCAGGCCGCGCCGGGCCTGCCGCGGAGAAGAGAAGGCGTCACCTAGCAACGAGGGCGCCGGCCGCGTCATCGGCCGCGCCCCCCTCAAGCCGCGCTACGATTGGCTCCCGGGTCTCGAGGCCTACAGAGGCCCAGGGCCGTCGCCGGCTGCATCTGGGCTCTAGGGGGATCGAGGAGCGTCTTTCCGCCCCCCTCTCCAACGGAGCCTGGAATTTCCCCTTCAATCTTCTCGGCGTTAACAGCGCGCCGATCCGCCTCCCCCGGCCGAAGCCCCAGGTGAGCAAGGAGCGGGCTGACCGGGGAGGAGGCGTCCGGCGCCATCGAGGCCTACAAGAATCCCGGGACAGAGTGGTGGGTCCGGGAGGCCCTGAATGGAGTCTAGATCTGGCCTGCTTCCCAAGTGCTTTCACCTGCCCTATTGAGCCTGATTACACAGGTGGGTTCCAATTGTACTGCAGAAGTGGCTAGTCATATATTTCAATACCTGCGTAGGTTTATGCCCCTGTTATGTACCTTATTGAAAGTATCCGCTCTGATTGAAGTGTTTTCAAAGTGGTTGGCATACCTGCATTAGGTTCTGCATTGAATGGGATGTACCTGATTGAGCTTATGCCCATGTTATCACCTGCAATTCGTTACCTACAGTGTTACTTGTTTTTCAGAAGGTTATTGCTACTGCCTTTTGGCCTACAGGACGTGCTAATGTTCTGATGTACTTGAATGAGTTCCCCCATGTTTGAATGTGAAGTGAATTTACTATTGCCTTGAGATTGTCCGCCCTACCTAATGCTCTAACTTGAATTAGATAAAGAGTCTTGTTTTATACATCAGCCTGGTGTGGTGTCTCTTCATTGCGTGCGCATTACTGAGTCAGTGTGAGGGTGTGCTGCACAACTACTTAACACATTGCCTTCGGGTGCCTTCCTGCCTCGCGCCAAGCTACCATGTCGGAATCGGTGACCCCGGTTCTAACATTGGTGTTCAGCGGTGGGATAAGGACTTGTGCTTGTGCAGCACCCTACAGGGATTCAGTGTGCGCCGCAATTGGACACCTATTTGTACACAAGCCTAACAATTCGCCTTTCACTGCCTGACGGTACAGGCTCCTGGGTTAACCTGTTGCCTACGTCCTAGTGGTTTTCCCTTAAGTTGTCTGGGGCCCCACCTGTCAGGATGGAGTTCGAGCTGGCCAACCTTGAAATGTATACGGTGGCGCAGCTGAGGGAGTTCTGTCAGGGGATGGGGGTGTACGTCAAGCGAGGCGCCAAGAGAGAGGAGCTTCAGAAAGCCTTGAGGGCATGGGTATTGGCCCACCCGGGAGGGAGAGTGGTCGAGGAACAGGGGGAGCCGGACGCTCCAGGAGAGCTAGACCTACTGCAAATAGACATCAGTGAGAATGTGTTGCCAGGGAGACGTTCCAGGGCAGGCAGTAGTGTGTCAGCGAGGAGTGTGTCTGTGGAGGAGTACGAGGACAGGAGGGAAGAGAGGCAATTGAGGCTAGAGCTTGCTAAGATGGAGAAGGAGCGAGAAGAGACGAGGCTAGCCATGGAAGAGAGGAAGCTTGCGCATGAGCTTAGCCTGAAAGAATTAGAGCTCCGAGCATTGCAGATAGGGGCGCAGGGCAACTTGAATGGTGGCAGCGTACCCGCTGAGGCTCCCCGAGAGCCTAAGTTCTACCTACCTAAGGAGGTGGTGGCCAGTTTCAGTGTAGGGGATGACATAGACAAGTGGTTGGCAGCGTATGAGGTGTCTTTGGTAGCCCATGGGGTGCCTGAGAGTTACTGGGGGGGAGGCCTGTATAGGTACATACCTCCGGTGGCAAGGGACACACTCTTGACTTTAAACAAAGGTGATCAGACAAATTACCCTGTCATGAAAGAGGCACAGCTTAAAAAGTTTGGCCTCACTCCAGAGAAATATCGCCAGAGATTCCGCAATAGTCACAAGCTCCCCACACAGAACTGGGTGGATTTTTTTGATTATGCCCGTAAGGCATTGGAGGGTTGGGTGCGTGGCAGCGAAGTGAGTGATTATGAAGGGCTGTACAACCTATTTTTAAGAGAGCACCTCCTAGATAAGTGTTTTCCGGAGCTGCGCCAACACCTGGTGGACCGCAAGCTGACCGATCCGCGGGAGCTTGCAGAGGAGGCGGATACCTGGGTCAGCACTCGGGTGTCCCACAAGGGACCCGGGGGAGACCCCCCGAAAGGTGGACAGGGTTTTCCCCAGAAGAGAGAGGGGGGAGATAAAAGGAAGGAGTTCGTCAAAGGCCCCCAAAATAGACCGCAGGGGAAAGGGGTAGGTTCCCCACCCCAATCTGGATTCCAGAAACCCACTTACCCTGTCAAGAGTCAGCAGCCCAGAACTGTCCGGTGCTACGAGTGCGGGGAGGTTGGGCACTACAAGGGGGATCCCCAGTGTCCCAAAAGGACCCCAGCCCCCACAGGAGGTAAGAGCCCCGGGGTGGCTAGTGTAGCGCTGGGGGAGGAGTTGTCCCTAGGTAAGGGGGGTGAGTGGACAGGCTTGACCTTAGTTTCCCTGGGGGATAGAGAGATGGTCCCACAGGTTCAGGTACCCTCAAACACTGCCAAGTACCGGCAGAGGGTCCTGGTGAACGGGGAGGAGGTGGAGGCTCTGAGGGACACGGGTGCCAGCATGACGATGGTAAGACGTCAGCTGGTCTCCCCAGAGCAGGTGATTCCTGAAGTATTCCACCCGGTTGTAATGGCTGACAACAGCCTGGGTCATTACCCCGTGGCCCAAGTTCCCTCTGAGTGGGGAGGAGTCTCAGGCCTGTTGAGGGTAGCAGTGAGCCCTGCCATGCCAGTTGATTGTCTGCTCGGAAACGACTTAGAACATACTGCCTGGAAGGAGGTGGAGTTCAACGCCCACGCTGAGATGCTGGGATTACCAGGGTGGACCTGCGTGGTCACGCGGTCCATGGCTGCCCGGCAAGGAACTCAACCCGGGTTGGAGCCTGAAACAATGGCCCAGCCCACTGCTGGACAAGAAGACATCCTTGAGGATGCACCCTGCAAGATGGATGGGGAGCCCGCGGAGGTGACCCCGGAGTCCGCTGAGGTGGATGTCGTTCCCGTGGGGGACTTGCCAGCCCCTGCAGAGTGGCAGGTGGAAGGAGGGTCTACCCGGGAGGAATTTTGTCAGGCGCAGAGAGAGTGCCCCACGCTTGAAGGCATGCGGCAGCAGGCCGAAGCCCAAGCGACTGGTAAAGAGACCGGTAATTACCATGTTTACTGGGAGGATGGCCTCCTCTACAGTGAGCCTAAGGCTCCGGTGCATGGGTCATCAAAGGCCTTAGTGGTCCCCCAATGCTACCGAGCCTTCCTGCTGGAATTGGCACATGAGATACCACTGGCAGGACACCTGGGCCAGGACAAGACATTTGCTCGATTGGTCCCACACTTTTACTGGCCCAGAATGCGAGTTGCCTCTTACACCTTTTGTAAGACCTGTACAACTTGTCAGGCGAGTGGCAAGACTGGGACTAAGTTGAAGGTCCCTCTGGAACCGCTCCCGGTTGTCGGTACCCCTTTTGAGCGGGTAGGAATTGATATTGTCGGGCCAATGGACCCGCCGACTTCTTCGGGACACCGGTTCATCTTGGTGCTGGTGGACCACGCCACCCGGTACCCGGAGGCAATCCCTCTGAGGACCATCACTGCACCTGCGGTGGCGCGGGCCTTGATGGGGATTTTTACCCGAGTGGGATTCCCCAAGGTCGTGGTGTCAGATAGGGGCACGAATTTCATGTCGGCCTACATGCAGGCCATGTGGAAGGAGTGCGGAGTGACCTACAGGTTCTCCACTCCTTACCACCCCCAGACTAACGGGCTCGTGGAGCGCTTCAACAAGACCCTGAAGGGGATGATCCGAAGCCTGCCAGAGGACTTGAGAAGGAAGTGGGACGTCCTCTTACCCTGTCTGCTCTTCTCCTACCGAGAGGTGCCGCAGAAGGGGGTTGGTTTCAGCCCCTTTGAGCTGCTCTATGGCCACCCCGTTAGTGGGCCCCTCAGTCTTGTGAAGGAGGGTTGGGAGAAGTCTTCCAAGAAGCTCCCCCGTGATGTGGTCAGCTACGTGCTGGCGTTCCGCAGCCAGATGGCCAAGCTGTGGAAGGAGGCCTCAGACAATCTGGAGGCCAGTCAAGCCGTCATGAAGGAGTGGTACGACCGGAATGCTCGGACGGTGGAGTTGGATGCTGGACAGAAGGTGTGGGTCATGGAGCCCGGAGAGCTTAGCGCCCTCCAGGACCGGTGGACTGGGCCGTATGAAATTCTGGAGAAAAGAGGCCAGACCACTTACGTAGTAGACCTCAAGACCCCCCGACAACCCCACAGGGTGTTCCACATCAACCGTCTTAAGCCACACCAGGAGCGGTCGGAACTTACCCTCCTGATGGTGACGGATGGGAGTGAAGAGGAGGAGAGCGAGCCTCTTCCGGACCTTCTGGCGGCCCAAGAGAAGGATGGATCGGTGGAAGGAGTGGTTCTCTCCCCATCCTTGACCCTTGAGCAACGGAGGGACTGCCGCCAGGTATTGGAGCAGTACTCCTCGTTGTTCTCCCTCACTCCTGGGATCACGCACCTGTGTACCCATGATGTGGACACAGGGGACAGCCCACCAGTAAAAACCAAGTCTTACCGGCTGTCGGACAAAGTCAAGACCAGCATCCAGAGTGAGGTAGCCAAGATGTTGGAGCTGAGGGTGATTGAGCCTTCCAGCAGCCCTTGGGCTAGTCCGGTGGTGTTGGTGCCGAAAGCGGCCCCCCCGGGCACCACACCAGAACATCGGTTCTGTGTGGATTACCGTGGTCTGAATTCCGTGACCAAGACGGATGCTCACCCGATCCCTTGGGCGGATGAGCTCATTGACCGGCTGGGAGCAGCTCGGTACTTAAGTACAATTGACCTGACGTCAGGATATTGGCAGATTGCCATGGCGGACGGAGCGAAGGAGAAGACTGCGTTCTCCACCCCCGAGGGCCACTTTCAATTTCGGGTGATGCCCTTCGGGCTGAAAAATGCTCCGGCCACTTTCCAGCGGTTGGTTAACCAGGTACTTTCTGGCCTAGAGGCCTTCTCTGCTGCCTACCTGGATGACATAGCTGTCTTCAGCAGCAGCTGGGAGGACCATCTGGAGCATCTCCAGGAGGTGCTGCAGGCCCTACAGCGGGCTGGCCTAACCATCAAGGCCAGCAAGTGCCAGATTGGACAGGGATCTGTCGTCTACCTGGGACACCTGGTGGGCGGGGGTAAGGTGCAACCCCTCCAGGCCAAAATCGAGACCATCTTGGCCTGGGAGCCCCCAAAACCCAAACGGAGGTCCGGGCTTTCCTCGGCCTCACGGGTTACTACCGCCGGTTTGTCAAGGGCTATGGAACCATCGTGGCCCCCTGACTGAACTGACATCAAAAAAGCAACCACGCAAAGTCATCTGGACGGCTGCCTGTCAAGAAGCTTTTGACACCCTCAAGCACGCGATGTGCACCGCTCCGGTGCTTAGGACTCCGGACTTTGGCAAAGAATTCATCATGCAGACAGATGCCTCTGAGCATGGTATTGGGGCTGTGCTCTCTCAACTGAATGATGACGGCCAAGACCAGCCAGTGGCCTTTATGTCTCGAAGGCTACTCCCCCGGGAACAGAGGTGGAGTACTATAGAGCGAGAAGCCTTCGCCGTGGTTTGGGCTGTGAAGAAGCTGAGGCCATACCTCTTTGGCTCTCACTTCCTTATTCAAACCGACCACCGACCCCTTCGCTGGCTCATGCAGATGAGAGGCGAAAACCCCAAATTGTTGAGGTGGTCCATTTCCCTCCAGGGGATGGACTTTCGGGTGGAACATCGACCCGGAGTAGACCACGCCAACGCTGACGGTCTCTCTCGGTTTTTCCGCCTTAGCGATGAGAACTCCCTAGAGGTTGGGTAGCTCTCCCCACTTTCAGCTGGGGGGGACACGTGTTAGACCTGTCAGCCCTAGGGTGGTCTTACCCCGTTTTTTTCTCTTTGTGCCTCATTTTTGCCACCATCTTTTTGTTGGACCTAGGTCTCCGGGCGCCTTACCACTGCCAAACAGTGCTGAGGTGCAGGTGCTCTCTCCTAATAATATGGCTGCCACAGGCCCCTGCTACTGCGGAGTGGCCATTGTACATGCACGCACCAGTAGTTAGGATCAGGCTGGACATACTGTTACTGTATCCTTGCCGTCCCGCCTTTTTGTCACATAGACAGACATGATAGAAGCTCCTGGAACCTTCCAGCCCAGGGAGGAGTTATACTTTGCCGCCTTTCAGGAGGGTCACCTGACCTAGGGGTATAAGAGGAAAGGAGGGAAACCTAACAAGTCAGTTGGGGCACCACTGGACCTGGGGGAACCTCTGCCAGAGTATAGGCTGTTGGGCCTAGGGGGGAACCTACACTACTGAGACTGACTGAGCTTAGGCCCTGCTGTACCCAAGATAGCTGAGGGGCTCTGCCAGCCTGCTGACCTTGCCCAGTGAGTGGGAAACCCAGGAGACCAACTCCAGTGTGCCGCAGGGAACCATCCTGCCTTTTGTGCCCGCCAACTCAACCCCCTACCCTTTCCCCCAAGTCACTGCAAATAAGTAACTGCGACCAAAGGAACTGCAACCAAAGACATCACTACCACCTGTGCTGGGACTGAAGCGCTGAGGACTCTGTGAGCGCTACTGCTACTGGGGGATCACCAGGTAAAGCGCTGGACTGTAACCCCTTGGTGTCCTGGTATAAGCGCTGTGCTTCTACGCGCTGGACTCCCATAGCCTGCGTCCTGCTACAAGCGCTGTGCGCCCCCTAGTGCTATCCTATCAGAAGCTGCTGCCCACGAGGCTGCTGGCCTGAAGAACCTAACAGTATCACTGAGCGCTGTGCAGCGCGCTCCTGCCATCTGCCAAATATTCCAGCCGCAGCCCCTGCGTTTTGAAGTGGAAGAAGCGCTGTGCCCGGAATCACCGCCGCGGCCTCTGCGCTTTTAAGTGTGCCTGCTGTGTCCGAAAATCACCACCGCGGCCCTCGCGCCGCTAAAGCCTGAAGAAACTGAGGCCCAATTCACCGCCGCGGCCCCGCGCCGAGAATCGAAGAGCGCTGTGCCCAAGATCAAAGGCTGCGCTCGAGTCCAGGCCGCGCTGGGCCTGCCGCGGAGAAGAGAAGGCGTCACCTAGCAATGAGGGCGCCGGCCGCGTCATCGGCCGCGCCCCCCTCAAGCCGCGCTACGATTGGCTCCCGGGTCTCGAGGCCTACGGAGGCCCGGGGCCGTCGCCGGCTGCATCTGCGGGGCTCTAGGGGGATCGAGGAGCGTCTTTCCGCCCCCCTCTCCAACGGAGCCTGGAATTTCCCCTTCAATCTTCTCGGCGTTAACAGCGCGCCGATCCGCCTCCCCCGGCCGAAGCCCCAGGTGAGCAAGGAGCGGGCTGACCGGGGAGGAGGCGTCCGGCGCCATCGAGGCCTACAAGAATCCCGGGACAGAGTGGTGGGTCCGGGAGGCCCTGAATGGAGTCTAGATCTGGCCTGCTTCCCAAGTGCTTTCACCTGCCCTATTGAGCCTGATTACACGGGTGGGTTCCAATTGTACTGCAGAAGTGGCTAGTCATATATTTCAATACCTGCGTAGGTTTATGCCCCTGTTATGTACCTTATTGAAAGTATCCGCTCTGATTGAAGTGTTTTCAAAGTGGTTGGCATACCTGCATTAGGTTCTGCATTGAATGGGATGTACCTGATTGAGCTTATGCCCATGTTATCACCTGCAATTCGTTACCTACAGTGTTACTTGTTTTTCAGAAGGTTATTGCTACTGCCTTTTGGCCTACAGGACGTGCTAATGTTCTGATGTACTTGAATGAGTTCCCCCATGTTTGAATGTGAAGTGAATTTACTATTGCCTTGAGATTGTCCGCCCTACCTAATGCTCTAACTTGAATTAGATAAAGAGTCTTGTTTTATACATCAGCCTGGTGTGGTGTCTCTTCATTGCGTGCGCATTACTGAGTCAGTGTGAGGGTGTACTGCACAACTACTTAACACATTGCCTTCGGGTGCCTTCCTGCCTCGCGCCAAGCTACCGTGTCGGAATCTGTGACCCCGGTTCTAACATTGGTGTTCAGCGGTGGGATAAGGACTTGTGCTTGTGCAGCACCCTACAGGGATTCAGTGTGCGCCACAATTGGACACCTATATGTATGCAAGCCTAACAATTCGCCCTTCACTGCCTGACGGTACAAGCTCCTGGGTTAACCTGTTGCCTACGTCCTAGTGGTTTTCCCTTAAGTTGTCTGGGGCCCCACCTGTCAGGATGGAGTTCGAGCTGGTCTTGTGACTGAGGTATGTCTGTACTTCCACATGTATTCTCATACGTGTTATGCATCTGAAGATGCTAGATGTATAAAACAGAGGTATACGTCTAATTGTATGTTTCTTTTATATATGATGCCACTAGGAAAAGGTGCAGACACATGCATGTATGCTTTCTCGAATATGGTGAGAGTTACAACAGACACATGCAAAGGGTTACTGCTTCATATTTGGCTAGGCCCAACACCCTAATTAGTAGTAATGGTGAAGGTGCAGCTCAAAAGTGAGGTTTAAGAAATGTGGTCGAGGGATTACTGATTAGGCTACTTTGTATGAGTGTGTGGAAAGGTATACTTGAAATATGCCACATAAATTTAGGTGTCTCCTTGAAATGGGAACTGCAGTCTGTCAAGTTTAAGGGACTTCATGGTCCTGTGATTGCGGTATGTTTCTACTTGCTCATGTATTCTCACACGTGTTATGCATCTGAAGATGCTAGACGTATAAAAATAGGTATACATCTATTTGTATGTTTCTTTTACATAAGATGCCACTAGGAAAAGGTACAGACACATGCATGCATTCTATCAGAAATATGGTGAGACTTACAAGAGACACATGCAAAGGGTTACTGCTTTATATTTGGTTAGTCCCAACATCCTAAGTAGTTGCAGAATGGTGAACGTGCAGCTTGAAAGTGAGGTTTAAGACATGTTGGTAGAGGGATTACTGATTAGTCTACTTTGCATGAGTGTGTGGAAAGGTATACTTGAAATACGCCACATAATTTTAGGTGTCTGCTTGAATGGGAACTGAATTCTGTGAAGTTTTAAGGTCTGCATGGTCTTCTGACTGAGGTATGTCTCTACTTGCACATGTATTCTCGTACGTGTTAGGCGTTTGAAGATTCTAGACATATAAAACACAGGTATACGTCTATTTGTATGTTTGTTTTATATATGATGCCACTAGGAAAAGGTGCAGACACATGCATGTATGCTTTCTGGAAATACTCACAAGAGACACATGCAAAGGGTTACTGCTTTAAATTTGGCTAGGCCCAAAACCCTAAGTAGTTGCAGAATGGTGAACGTGCAGCTCAAAAGTGAGGTATAAGACATGTTGGCAGAGGGATTACTGATTAGGCTACTTTGTATGAGTGTGTGGAAAGGTATACTTAAAATACGCCACATAATTGTAGGTGTCTGGTTGAAATGGCAACTACATTCTGTGAAGTTTTAAGGTCTGCATGGTCTTCTGACTTAGGTATGTCTGTACTTCCACATGTATTCTCATCCGTGTTTTGCATCTGAAGATGCTAGACGTATAAAACACAGGTATACGTCTATTTGTATGTTTGTTTTATATATGATGCCACTAGGAAAAGGTGCAGACACATGCATGTATGCTTTCTAGAATAGGATGAGACTTACAAGAGACACATGCAAAGGGTTACTGCTTTATATTTGGCTTGTCCCAACACCCTAAGTAGTTGCAGAATGGTGAACGTGCAGCTAAAAAATGAGGTTTAAGACATGTTGGTAGAGGGATTACTGATTAGGCTACATTGTATGAGTGTGTGGAAAGGTATACTTGAAATACGCCACATATTTTTAGGTGTCTGCTTGAAATGGGAAGGGTCATTCTGTGAAGTTTTAAGGTCTGCCTGGTCTTGTGACTGAGGTTTGTCTGTACTTCCACAAGTATTCTCATACGTGTTATGCGTCTGAAGAGATTAGACGTTTAAAACACAGGTATACGTTTATTTGTATGTTTGTTTTATATATGATGCCACTAGGCAAAGGTGCAGACACATGCATGTATGCTTTCTATAGTAGGATGAGACTTACAAGAGACACATGCAAAGGGTTACTGCTTTATATTTTGCTACGCCCAACACCCTAAGTATTTGCAGAATGGTGAACGTGCAGCTCAAAAGTGGGGTTTAAGACATATTGGTAGAGGGATTACTGATTAGGCAACATTGCATGAGTGTGTGGAAAGGTAAACTTGAAATACACCACATAATTTTAGGTGTCTGCTTGAAATGGGAACGGCATTCTGTGAAGTTTAAAGGTCTGCATGGTCTTGTGACTGAGGTATGTCTGTACTTCCACATGTATTCTCATATGTGTTATGCATCTGAAGATGCTCGATGTATAAAACAGAGGTATACGTCTATTTGTATGTTTCTTTTATATACGATGCCACTAGGAAAAGATGCAGACACATGCATGTTTACTTTCTCGAATATATGGTGAGACTTAAGAGACACATGCAAAGGGTTACTGCTTTATATTTGGCTAGGCCCAACGCCCTAAGTAGTTGCAGAATGGTGAACGTGCAGCTCAAAAGTGAGGTTTAAGACATGTTAGTAAAGGGATTAGTGATTAGGCTACTTTTAATGAGTGTGTGGAAAGGTACACTTGAAATATGCCACATAATTTTAGGTGTCTGCTTGAAATGGGAACTGCATTCTGTGAAGTTTTAAGGTCTGCATGACCGAGGTATGTCTGTACGTGCACATGTATTCTCATTTGTGTTATGCATCTGAAGATGCTAGACGTATAAAACAGAGGTATACGTCTATTTGTATGTTTCTTTTATATATGATGCCAATAGAAAAAGGTGCAGACACATGCATGTATGCTTTCTGGAATATGATGAGACTTACAAGAGGCATATGCAAAGGGAAACCGCTATATTTGGCTAGGCCCAACATCCTAAGTAGTTGAACAATAGTGAACGTGCAGCTCAAAAGTGAGGTTTAAGACATGTTGGTAGAGGGATTACTGATTAGGCTACTTTGTATGAGTGTGTTGAAAAGTATACTTCAAATATGCCACATAATTTTAGATGTCTGCTTGAAATGGGAACTGCATTCTGTGAGGTGTTAAGGTCTGCATGGTCTTGTGACTGAGGTAGGTCTGTACTTCCACATGTATTCTTATACGTGTTTTGCATCTGAAGATGCTAGATGTATAAAACACAGGTATACGTCTATTTGTATGTTTGTTTTATATATGATGCCAATAGGAAAAGGTGCAGACACATGCATGTATGCTTTCTGGAATATGATGAGACTTACAACAAACACATGCAAAGGGTTACTGCTTCATATTTGGCTAGGCCCAACACCCTAAGTAGTTGCAGAATGGTGAACGTGCTGCTCAAAAGTGAGGTTAAACACATGTTAGTAAAGGGATTAGTGATTAGGCTACTTCGTATGAGTACGTGGAAAGGTACACTTGAAGTACGCCACATAACTTTAGGGGTCTCCTTGAAATGGGAACTGCCGTCTGAAAAGTTTAAGGGACTTCATGCTCTTGTGACTGAGGTATGTTTCTACTTGTTCATGTATTCTCACACGTGTTATGCATCTGAAGATGTTAGATGTATAGAACACAGGTATACATCTATTTGTATGTTTCTTTTATATATGATGCCACTAGGATAAGGTGCAGACACATAAATGCATTCTAGCAGGAATTTGGTGGGACTTACAAGAGACAAATGCAAAGGGTTACTGCTTTATATTTGGCTAGGCCCAACCCCTAAGTAGTTGCAGAATGGTGAATGTGCAGCTCAAATTTGAGGTTTAAGACATGTTGGTAGAGGGATTACTGATTAGGCTACTTTGTATGAGTGTGTGGAAAGGTATACTTGAAATACGCCACATAATTTTTGGCGTCTGCTTGAAATGGGAACTGCATTCTGTGAAGTTTTAAGGTCTGCATGGTATTGTGACTGAGGTATGTCTGTACTTCCACATGTATTCGCATACGTGTTATGCATCTGCAGATGCTAGATGTATAAAACAGAGGTATACGTCTATTTGTATGTTTGTTTTATATATGATGCCACTAGGAAAAGGTGCAGACTCATGCACGTAAGCTTTCTAGAATAGGATGAGACTTACAAGAAACACATGCAAAGGGTTACTGCTTCATATTTGGCTAGGCCCAACACCCTAAGTAGTAGCAGAATGGTGAACGTGCAGCTCAAAAGCGAGGTTTAAGACATGTTGGTAGAGGGATTACTGATTAGGCTACTTTGTGTGAGTGTGTGGAAAGGTATACTTGAAATACCCCATATAATTTTAGGTGTCTGCTTGAAATGAGAACTGCATTCTGTGAAGTTTTAAGGTCTGCATGGTCTTCTGACTGTGGTATGTCTGTACTTCCACATGTATTCTCATTCGTGTTATGCATCTGAAGATGCTAGACGTATAAAACACAGGTATATGTCTATTTGTATGTTTCTTTTATATATGATGCCACTAGGAAAAGGTGCAGACACATACATGCATTCTATCAGGAACATGGTGAGACTTACAAGAGACACATACAAACGGTTACTGCTTTATACTTGGCTCGTCCCAACACCCTAAGTAGTTGCAGAATGGTGAACGTACTGCTCAAAAGTGAGGTTAAACACATGTTAGTAAAGGGATTAGTGATTAGGTTACTTCGTATGAGTCTCTGGAAAGGTACACTTGAAGTACGCCACATAGCTTTAGAAGTCTCCTTGAAATGGGAACTGCAGTCTGTAAAGTTTAAGGGACTTCATGGTCTTGTGACTGAGGTATGTTTCTACTTGCTCATGTATTCTCACACGTGTTATGCATCTGAAGATGTTAGATGTATAGAACACAGGTATACATCTATTTGTATGTTTCTTTTATATATGATGCCACTAGGAAAAGGTGCAGACACATACATGCATTCTTTCAGGAATATGGTGGGACTTACAAGAGACTAATGCAAAGGGTTACTGCTTTATATTTGGCTAGGCCCAACCCCCTAAGTAGTTGCAGAATGGTGAACGTCCAGCTCAAAAGTGAGGTTTAAGACATGTTGGTAGAGGGATTTCTGATTAGGCTACTTTGTGTGAGTGTGTGGAAAGGTATACATGAAATACACCACATAATTTTTGTTGTCTACTTGAAATGAGAACTACATTCTGTGAAGTTTTAAGGTCTGCACGGTCTTGTGACTGAGGTATGTCTGTACTTCCACATGTATTCTCATACGTGTTTTGCATCTGAAGATGCTAGACGTATAAAACACAGGTATACGTCTATTTGAATGTTTGTTTTATATATGATGCCACTAGGAAAAGGTGCAGACACATGCATGTATGCTTTCGAGAATAGGATGAAACTCACAAGAGACACATGCAAAGGGTTACTGCTTTATATTTGGCTAGGCCCAACACCCTAAGTAGTTGCAGAATGGTGAACGTGCAGCTCAAATTTGAAGTTTAAGACATGTTGGTAGAGGGATTACTGATTAGGTTACTTTGTATGAGTGTGTGGAAAGGTATACTTGAAATACGCTACATAATTTTAGGCGTCTGCTTGAAATGGGAACTGCATTCTTTATTTATTTATTTATTTTATTTTGAAGGTTTTATATAGCGCTAGCTCCACCCAAGGGTATCAGAGCGCTTTACAACAGCAATGGCAATAAACAAGAAAACAGCAGTGGTAATGTACGAAACAAATTCAGCAGATGATCAAACAAAAATAGAAGGAACCAATTAGAGTACATAGTGAGGAGGGTGCATATAAGATAAACAAAAACACCAATTGAGAGAGCAAGAGTGTCATTATAGAAAGCACTTTTACAGTATGCAAAGGAGGACTCAAGGGACATCGTGAGGGTGAGGGGGAATATAATGAAGGGGAGGGGGGTGAGGAGGGTATGGGGGGAGGGTGAGTGGGTGTGAGTGGTAGGCGGGATAGCCAAAGGCAGGAGGAGGGAAAATAGTCAGAAAGGAGAACAGGGAGTTAATTTCCCCAATATTTAGTGAGGAGGTGTATTTTAAGGTTTCTTTTGAAGTTGGCATAGGAGGGGTTGCATCGAAGGTCTTTGGGGAGGGCGTTCCAGATGGTTGGGGCCTTGCCGGAGAAGGAGCGGGATTGTGAGGTGCTTTTTTTGAGTAGAGGGGGTATTAGAAGGAGAGTGTTATTGCTTCTCAGCGTTCGGGCGCAGCCAGCTTTTTTGAGTTTAGTTGAAAGGTAGGTTGGAGTCTTCTGATAGAGGGCTTTGTGTGTAATACAGGCAATTTTATAGGAGGATCTACCTTCGATGGGGAGCCATTTGAGGGCCTTGAGGGCAGATGAGATGCGGTCATAACGTTTACAGTTTGTTGTAAGTCTGGCTGTGAGGTTGAGGACGGATTTGATGGGGGCAAGGTGGATTTTGGGAGTACCAGAGAGAAGGGCGTTACCATAGTCGATTTTGGATAGGACAAGAGATTGGGTAATTACTTTGAAGTCTTCCGCTGGAATAAAGGGTTTGATTTTTTTGAGATGCTGGAGTGTGAAAAGTGCACTTTTTGCTGAATTTAAAACATGGGAGTTTAGTGTAAGATTATTGTTGATGGTGATGCCGAGTGATTTGACAGATTCGGCGAGGGAGAGAGGGCAGTTAAGGGCATTCAGGTCAGCGATCCATGTTTGAATGGGGAGAGGGTTGCTTTTGGGCGAGAAGAGGATGATCTCAGTTTTGTTGGGGTTGAGTTTAAGATGGTTGTTGTGGAACCAGGTTTGGATCTTGGTTAGTGCTGTGTTGAGGTGCAGGATGTCGGAATGGGATTTTATTTTATAGTACAGTTGGGTGTCATCAGCGCACAGGTGATAGTTGATTTTGGCTTGTTTAAGTATCAGGGTGAGGGGTTCCATAAAGAGGTTAAAAAGGGCAGGAGAGAGGATGGAACCTTGCGGGACACCTAGGGAGACAGATGTTGGGCTAGAGAGGCAGTTTTGAATTTTAATTTGTTGGGTTCTATGTTGGAAGTAGGAGGTGAACCAGTTGAGGACAGTGCCATTAAGGCCAAAGCGATCTTTGAGTGTATTGAGTAGGGTTGGGTGGTAGACTGTGTCAAATGCAGCGGTGAGGTCAAGAAGGATAAGTAGGTAGGTCTCACCCTTATCCAGGGCAAGGTGTATGTCGTCGACTATGTTGAGCAGTGCAGTTTCAGTGCTGCAACCTTTGCGGAAGCCAGATTGCAGGGGGTCTAGAAGGTTGAATGTGTCAATGTGTTTGTCCAGTTGTAGAAGGGCGCACTTTTCTAGGGCTTTAGAGAGGAGGGGAGGTTGGAGATAGGGCGGAGATTGTTGGGGTCATTGGGGTCAGCCTTGGGATTTTTGGGAATGGGGGAGATTTGTCCGAGTTGAAGGGAGGTGGGAACATTCCCTGTTGAGAGGAGGCGTTAATGATGTTGGTCCAGTAAGGGACAATGACGTGTTTGAGATCTTGGACGAGTGTGGAAGGGAGAGGGTCCTTAGTGTGGGAGGATGGTTTGAGTTTGGATAGGATGTTGAAGACTTCCCGTTCAGAGACGGGGTGGAAATTATGCCATGAGGCGTTATTTTTAAGCTGTGTGATAGTAAGGGGGGTTCAGGAGGGGTATGTGAGGGGAGGAGGAGTGAGGGAGTCGGGGTGTTTTCAAGGGCAGTGGGGGATAAGGTGGAGTACCCAGGGGATGTTGAGGGGTGAGCAAGGGTTGGGTATCAAGGAAAGCACGGTCGATTTTGGCAATTTTTTCAGTGAAAAAGTTGGCAATTTCTTCACATTTGTTAGTGGAGGCCACCGGGTTGAGGGGTGCAGGGGAGGTTTGGTTTCTAATAATGTTGAACAGTTCTCTAGGTCTGTTTTTGGCCCGTGAGAGTTGTAGACGAAAGAAAGATGCTTTTTCCGAAAAGATGTGTTTTTGTAGGAGGATCTTGCAGTTCTAAGGAGAGCAAGATGGGATGGGGAAGGGTGTTGTCTCCATGTTCTTTCTGCCAATCTAAGTGAGCGTCTTTCTTTATTAAGGTCTAGGGTAAACCATGATTTGGAGGGGGCATTTTTTAGTGTTTTACTTTTCAGAGGGGAGAGTTGGTCTAAAACCTCTGAGACAGTTTTATTAAAGTGTTCAGTGAGTTCATTTGCATTTGAAGAGTGGGGGGTGAGACTGAGTTGGGATTGGAGTTTAAGTTCCAGTGCGCCGGGGGGATTTGCTTAAGATTTCTGGTCACAATTGTAGTTTTGTTGTTTTTTATAGGGGCGGGTGGGGCTGGGGGAGATCGTGAACAGAATGAGATGGTGGTCAGACCAGTCGATAGGGATAATGTTGGTTAAGGATGTCAGATCAGGGTTGGAGATGATGGCGTCAAGAATAGCTCCTTTGGCGTGGGTAGGGGAGTGGCAGAGTTGCTTGAGGTCACTAATCTCAAGAAGGTTATTGAGAAGGTTGATTGTGGGATCATCGGGTTCATTCCAGTGCACGTTAAGGTCTCCTAGGAAGATATTTTTGGAGTTGGAAAGTAGCAATTTAGTTAGAAGGTCTGATAGTTCTTCGGCAAAGGGAAGGGGTTCACCAGGTGGGTGATAGATATTATGCAGTCGTATTGGGGGGGAGCTTTTCATTTTAAGTTCAGCTCCTGTTCTGTGAAGTTTTAAGGTCTGCATGGTCTTGTGACCGATGTATGTCTGTACTTCCACATGTATTCTCATACGTGTTATGCATCTGCAGATGCTAGACGTATAAAACAGAGGTATACGTCTATTTGTATGTTTCTTTTATATATGATGCCACTAGGAAAGGTGCAGACACATATATGCATTATATCAGGAATATGGTGGGACTTACAAGAGACAAATGCAAAGGGTTACTGCTTTATATTTGGCTAGGCCCAACACCCTAAGTAGTTGCAGAATGGTGAACGTGCAGCTCAAAAGTGAGGTTTAAGACATGTTGGTAGAGGGATTACTGATTAGGCTACTTTGTATGAGTGTGTGGAAAGGTATACTTTAAATATGCCACATAATTTTAGGTGTCTGCTTGAAATGAGAACTACATTCTGTGAAGTTTTAAGGTCTGCATGACCAAGGTATGTCTGTACTTGCACATGTATTCTCATACATGTTATGCATCTGAAGATGCTAGACGTATAAAACAGAGGTATACGTCTATTTGTATGTTTCTTTTATATATGATGCCACTAGAAAAAGGTGCAGACACATGCATGTATGCTTTCTGGAATATGATGAGACTTACAAGAGGCACATGCAAAGGGATACCGCTATATTTGGCTAGGCCCAAAACCCTAAGTAGTTGCAGAATGGTGAACGTGCAGCTCAAAAGTGAGGTTTAGGACATGTTGGTAGAGGGATTACTGATTAGGCTACTTTGTATGAGTGTGTAGAAAGGTATACTTGAAATACGCCACATAATTTTAGGTGTCTGCTTGAAATGGGAACTGCATTCTGTGAAGTTTTAAGGTCTGCATGGTCTTATGACCGAGGTATATCTGTACTTCCACATGTATTCTCATTAGTGTTATGCATCTGAAGATGCTAGACGTATAAAACAGAGATAAACATCTATTTGTATGTTTCTTTTATATATGATGCCACTAGGAAAAGGTGCAGACACATGCATGTATGCTTTCTGAAATAGGATGAGACTTACAAGAGGCACATGCAAAGGGTTACCGCTTTATATTTGGCTAGGCCCAACACCCTAAGTAGTTGCACAATGGTGAACGTGTAGCTCAAAAGTGAGATTTAAGACTTGTTGGTAGAGGGATTACTGATTAGGCTACTTTGTATGAGTGTGTGGAAAGGTATACTTGAAATACACCACATAATGTTAGGTGTCTGCTTGAAATGGGAACTGCATTCTGTGACGTTTTAAGGTGTGTATGGTCTTGTGACTGAGGTATGTCTGTACTTCCACATGTATTCTCACATGTGTTATGCATCTGAAGATGCTAGATGTATAAAACACAGGTATACGTCTATTTGTATGTTTGTTTTATATATGATGCCACTAGGAAAAGGTGCAGACACATGCATGTATGCTTTCTAGAATAGGAAGAGACTTACAACAAACACATGCAAAGGGTTACTGCTTCATATTTGGCTAGGCCCTACACCCTAAGTAGTTGCAGAATGGTGAACGTGCTGCTCAAAAGTGAGGTTAAACACATGTTAGTAAAGGGATTAGTGATTAGGCTACTTCGTATGAGTACGTGGAAAGGTACACTTGAAGTACGCCACATAACTTTAGGGGTCTCCTTGAAATGGGAACTGCCGTCTGTAAAGTTTAAGGGACTTCATGCTCTTGTGACTGAGGTATGTTTCTACTTGTTCATGTATTCTCACATGTGTTATGCATCTGAAGATGTTAGATGTATAGAACACAGGTATACATCTATTTGTATGTTTCTTTTATATATGATGCAACTAGGATAAGGTGCAGACACATAAATGCATTCTAGCAGGAATTTGGTGGGACTTACAAGAGACAAATGCAAAGGGTTACTGCTTTATATTTGGCTAGGCCCAACCCCCTAAGTAGTTGCAGAATGGTGAATGTGCAGCTCAAATTTGAGGTTTAAGACATGTTGGTACAGGGATTACTGATTAGGCTACTTCGTATGAGTACGTGGAAAGGTACACTTGAAGTACGCCACATAACTTTAGGGGTCTCCTTGAAATGGGAACTGCCGTCTGTAAAGTTTAAGGGACTTCATGCTCTTGTGACTGAGGTATGTTTCTACTTGTTCATGTATTCTCACACGTGTTATGCATCTGAAGATGTTAGATGTATAGAACACAGGTATACATCTATTTGTATGTTTCTTTTATATATGATGCCACTAGGATAAGGTGCAGACACATAAATGCATTCTAGCAGGAATTTGGTGGGACTTACAAGAGACAAATGCAAAGGGTTACTGCTTTATATTTGGCTAGGCCCAACCCCCTAAGTAGTTGCAGAATGGTGAATGTGCAGCTCAAATTTGAGGTTTAAGACATGTTGGTAGAGGGATTACTGATTAGGCTACTTTGTATGAGTGTGTGGAAAGGTATACTTGAAATAGGCCACATAATTTTTGGCGTCTGCTTGAAATGGGAACTGCATTCTGTGAAGTTTTAAGGTCTGCATGGTATTGTGACTGAGGTATGTCTGTACTTCCACATGTATTCGCATACGTGTTATGCATCTGCAGATGCTAGATGTATAAAACAGAGGTATACGTCTATTTGTATGTTTGTTTTATATATGATGCCACTAGGAAAAGGTGTAGACACATGCACGTAAGCTTTCTAGAATAGGATGAGACTTACAAGAGACACATGCAAAGGGTTACTGCTTCATATTTGGCTAGGCCCAACACCCTAAGTAGTAGCAGAATGGTGAACGTGCAGCTCAAAAGCGAGGTTTAAGACATGTTGGTAGAGGGATTACTGATTAGGCTACTTTGTGTGAGTGTGTGGAAAGGTATACTTGAAATACCCCATATAATTTTAGGTGTCTGCTTGAAATGAGAACTGCATTCTGTGAAGTTTTAAGGTCTGCATGGTCTTCTGACTGTGGTATGTCTGTACTTCCACATGTATTCTCATTCGTGTTATGCATCTGAAGATGCTAGACGTATAAAACACAGGTATATGTCTATTTGTATGTTTCTTTTATATATGATGCCAATAGGAAAAGGTGCAGACACATGCATGTATGCTTTCGAGAATAGGATGAAACTCACAAGAGACACATGCAAAGGGTTACTGCTTTATATTTGGCTAGGCCCAACACCCTAAGTAGTTGCAGAATGGTGAACGTGCAGCTCAAATTTGAGGTTTAAGACATGTTGGTAGAGGGATTACTGATTAGGCTACTTTGTATGAGTGTGTGGAAAGGTATACTTGAAATACGCTACATAATTTTAGGCGTCTGCTTGAAATGGGAACTGCATTCTGTGAAGTTTTAAGGTCTGCATGGTCTTGTGACCGATGTATGTCTGTACTTCCACATGTATTCTCATACGTGTTATGCATCTGCAGATGCTAGACGTATAAAACAGAGGTATACGGCTATTTGTATGTTTCTTTTATATATGATGCCACTAGGAAAGGTGCAGACACATATATGCATTATATCAGGAATATGGTGGGACTTACAAGAGACAAATGCAAAGGGTTACTGCTTTATATTTGGCTAGGCCCAACACCCTAAGTAGTTGCAGAATGGTGAACGTGCAGCTCAAAAGTGAGGTTTAAGACATGTTGGTAGAGGGATTACTGATTAGGCTACTTTGTATGAGTGCGTGGAAAGGTATACTTTAAATATGCCACATAATTTTAGGTGTCTGCTTGAAATGAGAACTACATTCTGTGAAGTTTTAAGGTCTGCATGGTCTTGTGACTGAGGTATGTCTGTACTTCCACATGTATTCTCATACGTGTTAAGCATCTGAAGATGCTAGACGTAGAAAACAGAGGTATACGTCTATTTGTATGTTTCTTTTATGTATGATGCTACTAGCAAAAGGTACAGACACATGTATGCATGCTTTCAGGAATATGGTGAAACTACCAACAGTGACATGCGAAGGGTTGCTGTTTTATGTTTGGCTAGGACCAATTTTCTGAGCAGTCGGTGAATAGTGAAGCTGCAAGAGAAAAGTGAGGTTTAAGACATACATGTTGGTAGATGGATTAGTGATTAGGCTACTTCGTATGAGTCTGTGGAAAGGTACACTTGAAGTACGGCGTATAAATTTAGGTGTCTGTTTGAAATGGGAAGTGCAGTCTGTCAAGTTTAAAGGACTGCTTGGTCTTGTGACTGAGGTATGTCTCTCCTTGTACATGTATTCTCACATGTGTTATTCATGTGAACATGCTAGACGTGTAAAACACAGGTATACATTTATTTGTATGTTTCTCTTATATATGATGCCACTAGCAAAAGGTACAGACACATGCATGCATGCTTTGAGAAACATAGTGAGACTTAAAAGAGTGACATGGGAAGGGTTGCTGTTTTAAATTTGGCTAGGCCCAAGATTCTGAGCAGTTGTTGAAAACTGAAGCTGCAAGAGAAAAGTGAGGTTTAACACATGTTCGCAAAAGGATTAGTGATTAGGCTACTTCCTATGAGTCTGTCGAAAGGTACACTTGAAGTACACCGCCTAAATTTAGGTGTCTCCTTGAAATGGGAAGTGCAGTCTGTCAAGTTTAAGGGACTTCATGGTCTTGTGAATGACGTATGTGTCTGCTTCTATATCTATTGTCTGATGTGTTTTGCATCTGAAGATGGTAGTTTGAAAACCTAGTCGGTTTCGCTACTGGTATACAAATCTAAGTTCTGCTCTGTAGTTCGGTCGCAGAGCCTGTGATGTCTTCTGAATGAAGGTATTGTGGAGCCTGCCACATAGCTCGTTCAGTACCCAGATGCCATGTTTTATGAGCAGAAAGAAATACATACACTTTTTTTTCACACAAATTTAGACAGCATGCGTTCTAAAGCAAAGGTATTCAACAATATCACTGTTATAAGTCTCACCATATTTCTAAAAGCATACATACATCAGTCTGTGCGTTTTGGATACCTGTGTTTCACAGTGTATGGTCTCTAAATTTGTGTAAAAAAAAAAAGTATATGTATTCCTTTTAGCTCGTAAAACATGGCACATGAGTATTGAACAGGCTATTTGAGAGGCTCCATAATACCTATATACAGAAGACATCAGAGGCTGTGCGACCGAATGATAGAGCAGAACTGAGAGATTTGTCCACCGGTTGCCAAACCAACCAGGTTTTCAAGCTACCATTTTCAGATGAATTACACATGAGACAATAAATGTAGAAGTAGACACATACTTCACTCACAAGAGCACGTAGGGTTATAAATTTGACATACTACATTTCTCATTTCAAGCAGACACGTAAACTTATACGGCCTACTTCAGGTGTACCTTTCCACAAACTCATAGCAAGTAGCCTAATTTCTAATTCTTTGGTCAACATGTCTTAAACCTCACTTTTCTGTTGAAGCTTCAGTTTTTACCAACTGCTGAGAATCTTGGAAGTAGGCAAATGTAAAACAGCAATCTCAACCATGTTACTGTTTAAAGGTGCATGTTCTTGTGCCAGGTTTGCTATTGTGTACAGTACAATATTCTAAATATTTACGTATTATGGAGACATTTGGAATGTAATTGAAAGTATTTGTTTATTTACTGTTATGAATATTAATATATAATTATTTCAAAAGTATAAAATAATTTATTAAACTGTTGAAATGTATCTTTGTTTTTCAGATAATTACATTTATTGGTAAAAAAACACTGAGAATGGCAAAAAAAAGATCAAAAGAGAAGACAAGGAAAAAAACAGTATTATTTAAAGGAAAGAGAAAGAGGAAATAAGATGAACTGCAAAATGTTACACTGAAGAAAAAGAGTTCTGGTAAAGGAACTAAAGAGTTTGTTAAAAGACTTTTACAGAATGTTAAGCAATTTGAAAATGTTGAAAAGAAAAAAAAAGTTCAACAACAAATCAGAAGAAAAGGAAAAAGCAGATGATAAAAGAAAATCATGTTATGGGAAAACAATGCATGTTGAAAAAGGATGAAAGAACATAAAGACATAAGGAAGAGAATGTATAGAAGTACTACAAAATGTATTGAAAGATTGTAAAAATATAAAAGAAGATCAGCAGATTATAAGAAAAAGCAACAGATTGAAAGTGTAGTAGATAAAGCTTTTGAAATAAAAAGAAAATTATTTATGTTAATATTGAAGAGAATGAAAACATTGAATAAAACAATGCTGTTTATGAAGGAGAAAAGCAAAGGAAAAAGACTGGTTAATAGAAGTAACTTTTGTAAATCTTTTACTGGTGAATGGAAGCACACTGAAGACAATGAAGTCAATCCACTCAGGGGCCCCCACGGAGCCCTGCCCCCACCACATCTTCAACAGAGCCGCCGACACCATCGCACCCATGCTCCGCCACACCATCAACCGCTCCCTGGCGACCGCCTCGTTCCCCGACGACTGGAAACATGCCGAGGTCAACCCCCTCCTAAAGAAACCCTCAGCGGACCCCACCGACCTCAAAAACTACAGACCCATCTCCCTGCTCCCGTTCCCAGCGAAAGTCATCGAGAAAGCCATCAACAGCCAATTCGCCACATTCATTGAAGAACACAACATCCTCGACTCCTCCCAATCCGGCTTCAGAAAAAACCACAGTACGGAAACCGCCCTCCTCGCCGCAACAGACGACATCCGCACCCTACTGGACAAAGGAGAAACAGTAGCCCTCATCCTCCTCGAACTATCAGCGGCGTTCGACAAGTCTCCCACCGCAACCTAATACGCAGACTCTACGACGCAGGAATCCAGGACAAGGCCCTCGACTGGATCCGCTCCTTCCTCTCCGGCAGGACGCAGCGGGTCAGACTCCCCCTTTCCTCTCGGACCCCACACCTACCACCTGCGGAGTCCCCCAGGGCTCCTCCCTCAGCCCGACGCTCTTCAACGTCTACATGGCTCCACTCGCCCCCATCGTCAGAACCTACGGACTCAA
Organism: Calotriton arnoldi; assembly: GCA_963921515.1. NCBI lineage: Eukaryota > Metazoa > Chordata > Amphibia > Caudata > Salamandridae > Calotriton > Calotriton arnoldi. The sequence continues at coordinate 308,896 of CAWUFW010014684.1, read as the reverse complement.
CATCGTGTCATACGCAGACGACACCCAGCTCATCCTCTCCCTATCCAACGAGCCCAACACCGCCAGACGCAACTTTCGAGAAGGCATGGAAGCCGTCGCCAAATGGATGAAAAACAGCTGCCTACAACTAAACACCAACAAAACAGAAGTACTCATCATGGGCCCAAACCCCGATGCCTGGAGCGACACCTGGTGGCCCCCGCCCTCGGAAACCCACCAACCCCCACGGACCACGCACGCAACCTGGGAATCATCCTGGACTCCGAGCTCAAAATGGACCGCCAGATCAACTCTGTCTCGTCTTCCTGCTTCCACACCCTCCGCATCCTTCGTAAGACCTTCAAATGGATCCCCCTCGAACACCGAAAGACCGTCACTCACGCCCTGGTCACCAGCAGACTAGCCTACGGCAACGCACTCTACGCCGGAATAAACAAAAACCTCACCCGCAAGCTACAGAACATCCAGAACGACGCCGCAAGACTGGTCCTCAACCTGCCAAAACACTGCCACATCTCCCAGCACCTGCGCACACTCCACTGGCTCCCTGTCGAGGCGAGAATCACCTTCAAGATGCTCACCCACGCACACAAGGCCCTCCACGGCACCGGACCAGCATACCTGAACAGCCGACTCAAATTCCACGCACCCCAAAGGACCCTACGATCAGCCCAGCTCTCCTACGCCGTGGTCCCCCGCACCAGAAAGACCAGATCGGGAGGCCGCTCCTTCTCCTTCCTCGCGGCCAAAGCATGGAACGCCCTTCCGCTCCACCTCAGACAGACAACATCACTCCCCATCTTCGCAAGAAACCTCAAAACCTGGCTCTTCGACAGACCCCCTCCTTGATGCATGGAACCTGCACCCCCCCCACCCCTAGCACCTTGAGACCCTTACGGGTGAGTAGTCGCGCTTTAACAAACCCCTGATTGATTGATTGATTGATTGATTGAAGCACACTTCTAGTACTGAGCCTTTCTTTAATGAAGAAAGCTATTTTCAACAGAACACATTAGTTCATGCAGTTGATACTAGTGGTCGATGCTATGAGATGAAAGATGGTTGTCCCATTGCAAAAGAAAAGATGATTCCTAGGAATGTGGAAGAAGTAATAGCTGAAGAAGTTCAAGGGAGGCATACACAAGCTCCGGTATATAAGTGGGATTGTAGTAGAATTTGCAGTATTCGACAGGAATCTATTGACATAGTACCAATTTGTTTACGAGAATATACCAAAAAAAGTCTTAAACAGAAGATTAAAATGTTACAAGGACTAGATCCTTGTAAAGTAAGAAAATATACAAACTTGCAGGGTCATTCTCTGGCTTGTCTTTCAAGAAAAGCGTGTCAAAGTACTTTTCATCATTTAAGAATGTTAGCAGTACACCACTCAGAAATGTGGAAGTTAGTAAGGAGACTCTACTATGTAAATAGTCCTGCATTATGTTTAAGTGAAATGAACACAGCTCTTTTGCACGGTTCAGTATCAGATGTACAAAAAGTTTGTGATGATATACAGTTTCATTTTTTTGGTTTACAAGAGGAGTGTAGAGAAGGTGAGAGCTTGATAAGTGTAGGTGTTGAAGAACAGGTTGAAAATATTAGTATTGATGAGTTTGCAGAAGAAATTACAAAGTTTAAGACAGTTTCATCTGAAAAACCAAACTATGTTTGCATTTGTTGCCGACGTACTCACTATAGAAGTCAAACTAGGAATGTTGATTTATATTTAAAAAGTGAAAAGGAAAACAATGATAAGTGGCAGCAATTTGGTGCTTATTTGTTGGTAGAAGGTCAGTTTGAGTTGGCTACTGATCAACTTATTTGTAAATATTGTTACAACAAATTAGAAGAGAACAAAATGTTATGTTATGTTATGTATTGGTTTTTGTTAAGCGCATATATCACCCGGAGGTCTCAAAGCGCTAGCCTGACTCAGAAAACGGGGATGGGAAGAGAAAAAAAGAGGGGACAAACTGAAGAGGAGACTGTCTCAAAACAGCCAGGTTTTAAGAGATTTACAGAACTTTTTGTGGTCAATCTCTGTGCGGAGATGAAGAGGGAGTGTGTTCCACAAAGTGGGGGCAAGACAGGAGAAAGATCTTCCGCCGATCCTAGCGCTGCGGATTTTCGGAATGATTAGAAGATGTTTATTGGCGGATCGAAGAGTTCTGGAGGGCTGATACCTTTTCAGTTTGTTAGCCAGATAATGGGGGCCGTGTCCGCTAAGGGTTTTGTGTACTAGACAGTTAATCTTGAATGTGATACGTTTTCTGATTGGGAGCCAATGAAGGGCTTTCAGACTTGGTGCCAAGGGGGAATGGGGTGGAAGATTTAGTACTAATCTGGCCGCCGTGTTTTGAAGGACCTGAAGTTTTGTTAGGTGCTCTTCGTTTATGGAGGCCAAAAGGGCATTGCCATAATCCAAACGGCTGATGATTAATCCTTGAACCAGTGGCATGCGAGATGACAATGGGACCCATTTAAAGATCTTACGGAGGCTGCGCATTAGTCCATAACAGATGCGAGCCACATGATTGACATGGTCTGACATAGAAAGTTGATTGTCAATCAGCACTCCTAGGTTGCGGACTGCCGCCTTAGGTGAAGGACATATGCCTAGATTTGGGGCCACCAGTCACTTGACCACGTTTGTGCATTGCCGAAGAGAATGATTTCGGTTTTACTGGCGTTGAGTTGAAGATGATTGTTTAACATCCAGCAGTGTATGTCAGACATACACTGCCTGAATCGGAGTTGGGTGTCGCTTGGGTCTGGTCCGAGAGTGATTAACAGCTGAGTGTCGTCAGCATACAACACTGTGTCGAAGCCATGGGTTTTGAATACGTTGGCTAGAGGTGACACGTACAGGTTGAAGAGTATAGGGCTCAAAATGGAGCCCTGGGGGACACCCTTGTCTATGAGTTGGCTGCTGGAGGTGATTGTGACCACTTGAACTTTGGAAGTACGATTGGTCAGGTAGCTCCTGAGCCAGTTCAGTGCGGTGCCCCCGACACCCAACTCCTGCAGGCGATTCAAAAGAGTGCTGTGGGAGATGGTGTCGAAGGCAGCCTACAGGTCGAGAAGGACCAGGATAGCAGATTGTCTGGCATCAAGGGAGAGTCTAATATTGTCTATTATTTCCAATAAGGCCGTTTCGGTGCTATGAGAAGCTTGAAACCCAGATTGAGAGGGATCCAACAAGTTATTACTCTCTAGATGATTGGTGAGTTGTTTGTTGACCAGTGACTCTAAAACCTTCCCAAAGAGAGGAAGAAAGGAGATTGGCCGATAATTGTTAGGCTGCTTAGGGTCTAGGGTGGGCTTCTTTAGTATAGGTCTAACTATAGCCTCTTTCCATCTTGTTGGAACGGTAGAGTGGAATAGTGAAACATTGAGGAGTTAAGTTAGGCCGGGAAGGAGGGCTGGTCCAATTTTGGACAGAACATGAGAGGAGACAGAGTCAGTGGGGGAGCCAGATTTCACCCTCCTGAGCGCGGTCGAGACGTCTTCGTGGGTGAATTTGGTGAATTTGTTAAGAGGAGTAGAAAACTGGAGGTGATTGCCAGCTAGAGCAGTACATAACAACTTAGAGTTGTTAGCTATTCCTCAGGAACTGGCAGATTTGAATGCATATGAGTCCATTCTTATTCAATCTGTGCACCCGTTTCAGGCTATAGTTCATATGGAGCCTAAAACAGGTAAACTGCCACCAGCAGATTTACAAAGAGGTCTGAAAGGAAGATTTGTGTACTTACCTTTAGATTTTAACAAAACTGTTGGTGTAGACAGGGAGGAAAATGAGGCAGTAGTTATTCTAGTTAATGGTGTACCAACAAAGAGTTGAAAAATATGGCAAGAGTTTGTAGATGTTAATAAACTTCAAAAGGCTACATTATATCTGGTACAGAATAATATTTAATATAAGTATGTAAATGTTGATGAACAGGTAATATGCTTAGAAGATGAAACAGAAATTTCAAGTGGCCAAATGGAAAAAGTGGACAAGTCTAGGAGTGAAGAGATTTATGAACATTGTACTACACATCCTCTACATTCAAAAAAAGTGATAGGAAACAGTATTGAATTATTTCAAATGAAGGAAGCAAAGGGAACTCCCATGAGTGTATGGGAAAAAAGTTTAGAAGCTCGTTGTTTTCCACAGCTATTGCCCACTGAAGAAGGTGGACGATTTGATGAGCGAGCTGTACGGATTCCAGCTTCAGAATACCGCTCGACAAGATTGTACTCTGAAGATCCACGATTTCGACAGTGCATTCCATAGATATTTCATCTTCTGTTTGAAAGTGATTTGTCTGCACTTTCATATGCAGTGAAGCACATATTAAAAATAGGAGTTCATCTTCCACATGTTTCTGCAAAGGAATTCATGGACAAAGTTCAACAAAGAGATGAACATTTAGAATCTCAGTTAATTAATTTGATGGCATGTCAACCTGGTACCAATGAGTATTGGTATCGTCGTCACGGAGAACTTAAATGTATGTTAAGAAACTTAGGTACTCCTACATGGTTTGTAACACTTAGCTGTGCTGAATATGCGTGGGACGACTTACTTGAATTTCTACGAGAAGCAAATTCAAATGTTAAAAACATTGAATTGAAGACAGCTGGAGAACTCTGTTCCTTGGATCCTGTAAATGTCTGCAGATATTTTGATCATAGGTTTCAAGCTATGATGTCATTTATCTGCAATAAAAAAGATTCTACCTCTTGGACAGGTAACAGATTTCTTTTGGAGAAAGGAGTACCAAGCCAGAGGTGCTCCTCATATACACATGCTATTATGGATCAAGAATGCTCCAAAATGTGGAACTGATACTGATGAAAGTGTTTTGTCTTTCATTGAACAGTATGTTACCTGTGCCATTCCAAGAGTAGGAGGAGAAAAAAGCGTGAGACAACAAGTTTTACAGTTTCAAAGTCATAGATGTGGAAAATACTGTCGACGAAAATACAGCTCTAAAGGGAAATTTTATACAAAATGTCGTTTTGGATTCCCACGTCCAATAATTTCTAAATGAAGAGTAAATAGTTTTATGTCAGCAGTAAGGCATACAATAACTCTGAAATCTCCGAAGAATACATACAACTTAAAAAGAACCGAAGATTCAAAGTATATTAATGACTACAATCCAGTGATTTTGAAAATGTAGAATGCAAACATGGATATTCAATATGTTGCAGATAATTCAATTGCTGTTGCGCGCTATGTTACATCATATATAACCAAATCTGAAAAGACAGAGAAGAAAGAAATTTCACTAGAAAAGAGTCTTAGCAAGAAATTGTACAATTTCAGCTTGAAAATGCTTTCCCATTGAGAGATTGGATCCTATGAATGTTCGGATCGCAAGAGCACTGCCAGTTTATATTCAAAGTCAAGAGGAATCCTTTGGGTAAGTCTAGGTCATGCCGCCACATGAAATAGAGTTTTGAAAACATTACAAGAAATCGAATACTTAGCACTGAATGAACCAGAAAGTACTGATATTGTTAAAACTAATATGCTGGATAAATACTATCCCAAAATGAGTCCACATCTCGAAAATCTATGTCTGTATGAAATACTTCAACATTACAGCTTTAAAAGAAAAGTTACAGAAAATATAAAAGAAGAAAATATGCAGTAATTGGATTTGACAGATGTTTGGTAAAACATGCCAAAGGAAATCCTATTAACCACAGAAAACTGAGTTGCGAAAGTCCAGATAAAAGGGAATTTTTCTATTTAGCACTTCTGCAACTGTTCAAGCCTTGGAGTAGTGAAACGGAATTACTTGAAGATTTCGACTGCTATGAAGATTCTTTTAATGCAAGTAAAGATAGTATTTAGTGCACAATTTCCCCAATATATCTACAAATGTTAAATGATGAGATTGAACAAGAAAGCACTATTGCAGTGGAAATAGCTAGAGAAAGTTCTCAAGATAGTCAAAGTTCTGGTCCTCTAAGTCAAGATCCACTGGGACAACCATCTATCGAAAATGAAGCAGCAATAGCCATGAATGAGGTAGAAACTGCAATGCAACAAACACAACAGGATATTATTTAGTTGGAAAAGTTAGAAGAACAACTAAATATTGAACAGAAAGAAATATATCTACAAGTGAAAGGACAGATACAATATGGTTTGCTACATGAAAAAAAATAATGCCAATGTTCATCATTTAAACCTATTCTAATGTACATCAGTGGTCAAGCTGAAACAGGAAAAAGTTTCTTAATTAAAGTTTTGACCACGTATCTACACAAAGCTACAGAATCACATTTATCGTGTTTTGTAACATCTCCAACTGGATTAGCAGCACACAACATTAAAGGAATTACTTTACATCCATTACTTATGCTACCAGTTGAACATGATAATAAATTGGAATATCAGAAGCTATCTGGAGAAGCTTGTTATGAAGTCTCAAGAGTACTGAAGAAAATGAAACTTTTAATCATTGATGAGGTGAGCATGGTCTCAAACTTAATGCTTGCCTATGTACATTTAAGAATGCAACAGATTTTAAAAACAAATTACGATGTTCTGTCTGGACGAAAACATGTAATTGTGTTTGGAGATCTACTACAACTTACTCCTGTAAAAGGACAACCTGTTTTTAAAACACTTGTCTATGAAGACACTAGGAAATCTTTGGGAAGTATTGGAAATGTGACCATTTGGTTACATTATAAATATAAAGAACTTGTTAAAAATATGCGACAAGCAAGTGATGAAGATTACAGAATAATTCTTCAAGACATAAGAATTGGTGTTTTGACGAAACCTGGTAAACAAGCTTTAGAAAGTCGGCTACTAAGGAACTTGTTTACAACTGGAAACACAGCGGCTGAAGTAATGTATAATAAGCTTGGAGAAAAGAAGTCTATAGTTTGCCTAATGCCTACACTGCAAGAGTGTTCTACATTTAATCAAGAATTTTTGAAACTGGAAAAACAACAAATAGTGGAAACTGAAGCTATTGATAAAATTGAACACCAGGGAGTGACTATTCTTCTTACAGAGAAACTACAGGCTAAACTGCATTCTTTGGAAAATTTAACGGCGTAATTTGAATGTAGAAGAAGGTTTAGTAAATGGAGCAATGGGAAAAGTTGTTGATTTTGTAAAATTTCAGAACAGAGATGGAAAAGAATTTTTGATTATAAAATGTTATCAGATTAAAGAGGTAAGACAGATTGGGCGTTGCGTTGTAAGTTTTTTGCTTGTAAAAGATTTGTATGTTTGCAGAAAACAGTTTCCTCTGTCTTTAGCATATGCAGTAACTATTCATAAATCTCAAGGTTTAAGTATAGACAGTGCTTTTGTAAATATTGGAAGTACAGTGTTCAAAGAGGGAATGGCATATGTTGCATTGTCTCGAGTAAGAACATTGTCTGGTTTGTATTTGATAGATTTCGATGAGGAAAAGGTTAGTGCTGATGCAATTTGTGTAAGAGAGTATAATCGTTTAAGAAGACTTTATACACCTGATTTAGGCAAATATCCCATATACGAGAAACGTGTAGTGTGTCCAAAACGGAAATATGTCAAAGATGGAACTGAGATTCAAAAAAAGAAAACAAATGAAGAGAAATTTGAAGGCATAAAGAAAAGGAAAATGAAAACTGTTGATGACATTGAAGGATACCAGTTGGAAAATAGTTCAGGTATCAACTGTTATGCTAATGTGATTCTACATGTTATGTTTTATCTACAAGATCTTCATCATGAAATCATGGGAAATTGTGAAAAAAGATTCTGTTCTGCACTACATCATGTATTTCAACAGTTGGTAACTGACAGAACTAAAATCCATACTGCTTCTGGCATTCGGCTTCTTTTGGATATATGTACTGGTTCATTGACATTTACTCTCAATATACAACAGGATGCACAAGAATTTCTAATGCTTATGCTTGGAGTATTAGAACATGAAGGAATACAGATTGAAAACTTTTTTGGACTGAGTTACAGATGGGATCATAAATGTGAAGAGTGTTCATTTACTTCTACCACTGAAATACAAACAGAACGATTCATATACTTGACAATACCAGACTGCAAATCAGTACCTTATAACAAATTGATAAAAACAGCTAATCAGGACATGAGATGTTTGCATTGTAGATCAGAGAAGTTGTCTACATTATATATAGAAAGATTTGGAAACTATCTCATTTTAATGCTACAACATTGTAGAGCAAATGGAAGAAATTGCAAACTAAAATTTCCAATTTTAAAGGAAGTCAAATATCTATTTCAGGAAAAACTTTTACAGCAGTGGCTATTATTTTCCATGATGGACCTACTACAACATCTGGACACTATACTGTGTATTTAAAGTGTAATAAAGGATGGAAACATTGCAATGATGCCCACTTGGAATTCAAACCTCGATTGCCTTATGAATTACCAAATTCATATTTGTTATTTTTGAAGCCAAAGTTTTGAGTACATCATTCTGCCTATTAGGAAGATGTGAACAGAAAGTAGACAGGACTGGAAACTATTAGCATTTATAATTAGTGTTTGGAATATTATTTGTGCTAATTGATACTGCATTTGGAAAATTGTGTTTAAAAGGAAATACTTTATATATTTGTTGTCTATATTGTACCAGATGTAAATGAGAGGCTACATTTTGGCAAATGTATTTGAAACAAATAATAGAGTTAATGTAGAAGAACAAAGTAATTAAGAAAGTGTAGATAGGAAAACACATAGCTACACATATTGATGATGATGCTCTACGCTGATTTGGGGATTTTTTCTACAATTAATTTGATTGTTTTTTTCCCTGCTGTTCAATTATGATACTACATTAAAATCACTGTGTATGGTGAAGTTAAGTGGAATCTGAGAACAGCAAAAAAGGGAATCTTAAAATGTTATGTAATTCTAAATTTATGTTGAGTTCTGAAAAATATAATATAATTTCTGTAATATATTATCATTAAATAACAGTTTTTCTTTTTCTTCTTTATAGTAGGTGCTGTTGAAGTTTCAAAAGAGTTTTAATGCTGTTTAGGAGAATACTATTCTAAAATAGTTCTACTGACTAATGTATCTAAATTAATTAAAAGGTAAGAATACATAATATAATATGCATGATAACGTGAAAAAATGTTTAAAGTTTAATTATTTGTTATTTGTTTCTAATATAAATAATGTTGAACCTTTACACTATTTGCAAACTATCATCATGTTGCTGATGTAATCAGCCAGACAGTCATCCTTTCACGCAAACACTACCTGTGCTCTCATCTATTCTCTCTAGCACAACTCTTGCACTAATAGGATAACCCAGGCATTATCCTTGCATTCTTACTTTCACACAGGCACAACCCATGCACTTATCCAATCACCCAGGCAGTACCCCTGTACTCATACATTCACTCAGGCACTACTCCTGCACTCAACCATTCACTCAGATACAACCCATGCACTCATCCATTCTCTCAGGTACTAGACATGCACTCATGTAATCACCCAGGGATTACTCTTGCAGTCATCCTTTTATACAGGCACTACCCATGCACTGATCAAAGCACCTACACATTACTCCTGCAGTTATGCAATCGCCCAGGCAGTACCTTTGCACTTATAGAATCACCCAGGCACTGCCCATGTACTCATGCAATCACTCAGGAACTATTTTTGCACTCAAGCATTCATCATCATCATAAAACTTTATTCGAATCTTTTTTTGATTCATAAAAGTACGAACAGTTTAAACTCATTTTCAATATGATAAAATATAATATAATCCGTAATATTGTATTTTAAAAGTTTCATGTAATTTCATTAAAATCTTCATCAATACACATCATTTGGTTGTCCCAATTAATAATACCACTTTGTGGCCCAGGGCCATCCTTCATTCGGTTTCATAGACTAGTTGGTCTAAGACTATAAGAGATTTTCTTCTTTGTATGGCCCAGGTTATAAAACCAACAACAGCACTACAAGCTAATTCATTCTCGAGGGTACATATAAATTTCATAGCGTCTTTATAGAAAAATAATTTCTGTGCAATAAAAATTAGGCGTAATTTTTTTTTTCTAATATCTTGGTAAAACTTACAAAACAGCATAAAGTGCATCGTGGTCTGGTTAGCTTTTCCCTCACATGGGCATTTATGTTCTATTTTCTGCCATTTATTAAATTTTGGGAAAGCCACCAGTTCATGGACTGTACCCAGGCGCATTCTTGTCAGATAGAATCTATCTTGGGCGTTTGTAACTTTTACCAAATAATTTGGGAGGCCAGTTAGCTCAATATTAGCCACATATCTTGATACGCTAATTTTTTCTTCCTCCCTCCTGGCTCTTACTTGGTTTTCTTTCTCCATATACAGTTTTTTAATATCGTTTTTACCAAATTGCAGTATGGCTGTAGGATCTTTTACCGTTAGGTCTCTGTCGATATTCTTTAATAAGCTGTCCATGTATACTAGCCAGGGAATCTTATTAGTGTGTTCTAAAGCTAAGCAGTCCTTGATAATATCCCTGGTGAGCTTTGGTCCCTCCTTACACCAGATGTTATGCCAAGAGCAGAGCGCTCTTATTTGGATTAGGTCAGTGACATATGAGACATCCAGTTCTTTGTGTAAGAGTAATGTTGACGTAGATCTTGGTACTGCCAGCGTGCGACAAAGAAAATAATTTTCATAGGATTGCAGTGCATTAAGATTAGCATTGCCCCACACTGCAGAGCCGTAGGTAGCTACGGGTAGGCATTTACTGCCATAGATTTTTAGCATATCACGGATTGGTTTGCTGCCTATCTTATTACAAAATCTAAAAATCGCCTCTATGGTTCTAATGAGTTTGAATCTGGTCTGGTCTAGATGAGAGGCCCAATTACAGTTAAAAGAAAATAAAACACCCAAATAAGAAAAACTCTTAACCTCAGTTAGTTTATGGTCCCTTACATAATGAGACTTTTTCTTAGTACTACCTTTGCCACATATCATCACAAATGTTTTGGAGAGGTTTAATTTCAGGTCTCTCTGCTCCATATATGAATTAAAAGCTTCAATCATTTCTTGCAGACCATTTGCAGTTCTCGAGATTAGGATTGCATCGTCTGCATAGAGGAGCAGCGGGGTTGGTCTCGCACCTATTTTCGGGGCATCTGGGTAGGACTTGGCCTTTTTGGCTAAAGTTCCCTAAACTTTTTGCTTTCCCCCTAGACCGTTTTCCTGACATAGAGTTGCCAATTTAGATGCTTTGGGTACTTTGCCACTGCTGATCAATGTCAAAGTACAAGGGTTCCCTATGTAAAGTACAATGGCAATTGGTTGGCCATGATTCGTATGTTTGCCTTACTAGTAAAAGTCCCTAGTGATGTGCACTGTGTGTGCAAGGGCTAGTAATGCAAGGGCACGCAGAAAAGGGAACTCAGGCCTTCAGTGTAGGGCCTGCGCACAGAGTGCTAAGTTAGCATGTTGTCCTGACAAGTACAACCACTTGTCAGGCCTTACTTTCCCTTTTGCGTTCACTGTGGGCACCCCTGTGGTAGGTCCCGGGTAACCCCTGGGCAGGGTGCAGTGTAGGTAAAAGGCAGGACATATACTGAGGTGTGTGCTATGTCCTGACAGTGGAAAAACACTCCATTTCGTTTTCACTGTTGAAAGGCCATTCTGCCCATAGGACAGAATGGGGAGGCTGGGTATGGTGTTTTGTTAGCCTAGTTTCCTATAAGTTTATAATGGAGAGGTGAAGTTTAGTATGTATGAACTCACAGTGTCATAACACATCTTTCTATGAAAGTGGTTTTGTCACTGTGTGTTCAGAAACCACTCTTTTAGAAAGTGGCTGAGTTTTGCGCTTTAAGCATTTCTGTGTGTCTCTGCTGAATGTGGATTGACTGTCTGGATCTGAGATGGGAGGGGGTGAGATGGCACCTGCCTGACCTGCATCTGGAGAGTATGCGAGGAGAAACCCCGGGAGGTGAAGAGGCCTGGGTTGCAGCTATAAAACAATTGACCCATCTCCTGCTGAGTGATTAAGGGTCCAGACCCCCAGTATCAAAGGGAGAAAGGTGACACTGGGAGGGAGACACCCAGAACTGATTTAGGCAGGGGTCAGGGACCCCTGAGCACAACGAACTTCAAAGACATGAAGGGGTACAACTAAGAGAACTGAAACCCCTAGAATTTGGTGTAATTTTGAATGGCAAAATGGACAGGTCGAGTCTGCAAAGGCTTTGACCTCTTTCGCGGTCAAGAAGAACCTCTGCCAAGGAAGAAGTTGCTGAAGAGACTGCTGGATAGGACTGACCCTTGCTTCGTGATCTGAGGCTGGCCTGCAGTTTGTAGCTTTTACTAAGGAAGAGACTGAAGGGACATTGCAGTGGGTGGTGTACCCCCTTCTTGAACAGGACTGTGCTTTGTGCTGTGTCCTGAACCCCAAGGGCCCGAGGTGAGCTGGCTCCCTGTTTGGAAACACAGGAACATAACATTTTCCGGAGAAGTCCCAAGCAACGCGGTGTGCGCGTGCTTTTGCAGCTTGAGACCCTCAGAAGTTGTGCCTTGTGATCGTGGGCACGCAGGAGTAAACTGAGTCTCGGATGCGCAGGGTGCGTGTCGGGGTGCAAGCCGAGGCGTTGGTGAGGAGCGCCTGGTCGTTGTGTGCACGGGGAGACGAGGTGAGACTCGGACGCGCAGTGTGCGTGTCACGGTGCAACCAGAGGCGCTGGTGAGGAGTGCCTGGGTCGCGTGTGCACCGAAATCGAAGTAAGTCTCCACAAGTGCTGAGGGCGGGTCTCGGTGTCCACTGAGACCGCCAGAAGGAGGGCCAGGTCATTGGGCCCTCGGAGTGCAACAGTAGCGGCCCGGACCGGCAGTCCCGGAGGAGCGGGTCACCGGCCCGAGCTCGCCGTGCCCATTGACGGAGTTCTGGATCAAGGCCCAAGTCGCTGAAGGAGGGGAGGAGAGTGGGGTCGCGCCCCCCCAGGTAACGTGGATCACCACCTGGGGTGGGGTGCGGGCTCGGAGGGACACTGTCTCGGCCTCTCGCTCCTGGCAACTGCGTAAGCCTGTTGCTTTGGCTCGGATTGAGGCCCGTGCTGGCCCAAGGAGGGGCAGTACTGGGGCCGGAGTGAGAAGCGGTACTTTTGTGTCATCATTGATCCATGTCGGGGGCAACTGTTAAGGGAGCACCTAGACTGTAGTATTACACTTTGCATTATTGCTGCTAACGAACTATCGAACTGTCGTATGACGCCTGACTCTATTTGTGCCTGACGAACTACATGCTGGGTGCGCTACGCACTGCGTTATTTTCCCTTGCAGATTACATGATTGTAAGCGTGGCGCATTGCATTATTTCTTCATCGCACAGTACCTGATTATAACGTAGCGCATTGCATTATTTCTTCAGTGCACAGTACGATTGTAGCGTGACGCATTGCTTTGTTTCTTCCTTGCACAGGGCATGCTGGTCGTGATACGCATTGCATTATTCCTTCTATTGCAAAGTACATGACTGTGGCACTACGTATGGCATTGTTTCTCTATTGCACAGTTCAGGAGTATATCGTTACGCATTGCAGTATTTTGTTTCTTTTGCAACGTGTGTGATTCTAGCAATACGACCTACCTAACCTTTTGGAAACGGTTAGAAGTCAGCTTAACTGTTGGTTAGAAGCGGTGGTTGGGATTAGAACCTACAAATCCACCGGAAGAAATACTACCCATTATTATATGTTGGTTTTGTATCGTGTGGTCATATCGTATATCTTCTTGTATAAAGATTATACTCGTTTTATAAAAACTCATGTGGAGTCTATTTGTGGTGACATCATTGGGTTGCTGTGAGTGTGGTTGCACATACTGTACACTCGTGCCTTGGAGATAAGCCTGGCTGCTCGTGCCAAGCTACTAAGGGGGTAAGCAGGGCTATCTCAGACGGTGTCCTTACTTAGCCTAAAGTTGAAACGAGGGGTCCGGATCTCGCACCCGGCAACAGCGGTGTGGGACGGGGACTCCCGCCTCCAGCATTTGGTGGCGGCGGTGAGGGATAAGGACCCCACAGATTCCAACAATCTGTATTTAGGTTCTGGAGGGTTTTATCAATTCCGTTTATATACAATGAAAATAGGAGTGGTGCAATGACACAACCCTGTCTTATTCCCCTGGACATCTTGAAGTTTGTTGTGCATTCGCCTCCCCTTCCATACCTTACTCTAGATGTCAATCTCGAGTATAATTGTAATAGGAATGATATAATATCGTCAGGGGGCCCATCTCCATCATAACTTCCCATAATTTGGCGTGATTTACACAGTCAAAAGCAGAGCTTAAGTCTGCAAAGTATAGGTGGATGTGTTCTTCCTTTGCCATAGTGTATTTATTTATGATTAGATGTAGGTTTATGCTCAAGCATTCACTGAGGCACTCCCATGCACTTATGCAATCAAGGAGGCACTACCTATACACACATCTAATCGCTCAGGCATTAACCATACATTCATGCAATCACCCAAGCACTACTCTTCCACTCAAACATTTATTCAGGCACTACCCATGCACTCATCTATTCACTCAGGCACTACCTTTGCAATAATGCAATCACCCAGGCATTACCCTTACACTCATACTTTTACTCATACACTCATACAATCACTCAGGCACCAACCCTGCACTCATAGAATCACCCAGGCAGTACCCATGTAGTTATGGAATCACACAGAAAACTACTCTTTCACTCAACCCTTCACTCACGCACTACTCATGCACTCATCCATTCTCTCAGGCAGTACCCATACACTCATCCAATCACGCAGGCACTAGACTTGGACTAATCCATTCACTCAGGCACTATCCATGCACTCATCCATTCACTCAAGCACTACAATGACCCAGGGAATAGCCTTGCACTCATACTTTCTCTCAGGTATTTCCCATACACTCATACAATCACCCAGGCACTAACTGTGCACTCATGTAATCACCCATGCACTACTCTAGCAATGAAATATTCTCTCAGGCACTACCCATGCACTCATCCATTCTCTCAGGCACAATCCATGCACTCATCCAATCACCCAGCCATTCCTCTTACAGTCATCATTTTACTCAGGCACTACCCATGCACTCATACAGTTAAGGAGGATCTACATATACACACATCCAATCAATAAGGCATTACCTACGCAATCGTGCAATCACCCAGGCACTAATTTTGCACTCAACGATTCACTCAGGCAATACCCGTGCACTCATCCATTCCCTCAGGTAATACCGATGCACTCATACAATGTCCCATGGATTACTCTTGCAGTCGTCCTTGTACTCAAGCGCTAGCCATGCACTGATCTAAGCAGGCAGATATTACTCTTGCACTCATGAATTTACTCAGTCTCTACAAATGCACTTATCCAATCAGCCAGGCAGTACTCCTGCACCTATGCAATCACCCAGGCACTGCCCATGCACTCATGCGATTAAGGAGGCACTACCTATACACACATCCGATTAATCAGGCATTACCTACAGAGTCATGCAATCACCCAGGCACTATTCTTGCCCTCAACCATTCACTCTAGGACTATCTATGCACTCATCCATTGACTCAGGCACTACATATGCACTCATCTAATCATGCAGGCACTAGAGTTGGACTAATCCATTCACTCAAGTACTACCCATGCACTCATCTATTCCCTCAAGCACTACCCATGTACTCATGCAATGACCAAAGCATCAGCCTTGCACTGATACTTTCACTCAGGTATTTCCCATGCACTCATACAATCACCCAGGTACTACCACTGCACTCATGCAATCAACCAGGCACTACCTGTGCACTCATGCAATCACCCAGGCACTACCCATGCACTCATGCAATCACTCAAGCACTATTCTTGCACTCAACCATTGACTCATGGGCCTACCCATGCACTCATCCATTCTCTCAGGCACTACCCATGCATTCATCCAGTGACCCAGGCATTACCCTTGTACTCATCTCTTCACTCAGGCAGCACCCATGCACTCATCTAATCACTCAGGCACTACCCATGCACTCATTCAATCACCCAGGCACTACCCTTACACTCATCCATTCACTCAGGCACTACTCATGCAATCACCCAGGCAGTACAGTACCCCTGCACTCATGCAATCACCCAGGAAGTATTTGTGCACTCATGCAATTACCCAGGCACTACCCATGCACTCATGCAATCACTCAGGCACTACTCTTGCACTCAATTATTCACTCAGGCACTACCCATGCACTCATCCATTCTCCAAGGCACTACCCATGCACTCATCCATTGACCCAGGCATTACCCTTGCATTCATCCTTTCACTCAGGCCCTACCCATGCACTGATCCAATCACCAAGGCAGTACCCCTGCACTCATGCAATCACTCAGGCACTACTCTTGCACTCAACAATTCACTCACACACTAACCATGCACTCATCCATTCTCTCAGGTACTACCTATGAACTCATCCAATGACCCAGACATTTCCCTTGCACTCATTCATGCAACACATACAAGTTTGTCTATCTTTAACCAAATAGGCGGTTCTAAAAAGAACCATTTTTTTGTTTTTTTTTTAATTTTTTTGTGTTTTTCTAACACTTTTATTTATTTTTGGGTGTTTTTAAAAAAAAAAAATAAGATAAAAAAACAAGGCAACGAACTGCAGTAAAGTACTGAAAACATTTTGCAATTAAAACGTTGTTGCAAAAACAACAAAAAAATTTACATTTGTGATTTTTTGCAGCTACAAGAACTGCTGCAATAGATTGCTCTCCAGCACAAAGACGTTTTTTGCACTTTATGCAGTGTTGCTCTAAACCCGCAAACCCAGGTATGAGCAATGATGTTTCTGGTGTTGGAGTAGATCCCGCAGATGTACTCGTTCCTGGGACTTCATCATCCTGTACTACTTGTGGTAGTTCTCGTCGGTGCTGTTCTCGAGCGAGACAGTTAGGATGCATCGTTTGTAGATGCTTCATCATTGATGAAGTTCCACAGGAGTATTTCTTCTCAGAGCCCCGAGATAAAACTTTTTCGCACACAGTGCAAGTCACCTTGCGGGCATTCACTTTTTTCTCCCCAGGTGGAATGGAGAAAAAAGCCCAGACAACACTTTCCTTTCTTTTTTTTATTGCTTTTTCCAGCTCCTCTTCATCTTCAAATACATCTGGGGGTGGATTTGCAGATGCCATTTTTAGTGTTGAATAAAAACACCAAAAAAATAAATGGAGAGGGAGAGAAAACACAAGAGGTGTTTCTTCTAAGGATGCTCCCAGAAGAATGAAAAAAATTGGGTGGGGTCCTCCAAGTAGTAGAATAGAAAGCTTCTTAACCAATTAAATCCTTTCTTTTGAAGTCACATGAGATTCGCGTACCGGACGCGTATTCACCGCGCACCGGACGCCATTCCGAAAAATATGTTTAAACAATATTATATATTTATTCCAGTTACAAATATAGTAGATTTACAAATTTGAAAGTAAATCTGTTGGTATAATACATATTATAAAATTATATATATATATATATATATATATATATATATCACACAAAACTCCTCTCATCAAGGAACAGGGTCGCACTCCGTAATTGCAAAACAATTCTTCTTTTATTTCTTCAAATATTCAGCTCATTATTTGCAATAAAAGCTACAGATCAACGCGTTTCGGTCTTGTCACAAGACCTTCCTCACGATCATGCTTCGCACCCAACCAATCACAGTTAAAGTACTGTTTTAAAATAAACATGTCATTTCCTGTCAATCCCGTTGGATGTCTCTAAGCATTCTGGGATTTGTAGTCCTTTTGGAATAATGAAACTAATTATTAAAGCTAACTGTGCTTAATTTGTGCATAAAGTCAATTATATACAAGTGCAAAATTGTGATTATAGGAAAACAAATCATGATAATATAAACCAATATTTTGTTTCATGATACAGTGCAATCATGTCCATTAATTTGTTTAAATATATTGCAAAATATTTTTGGTCCTTATTTGTCTTTTACACACAACCTACAAAGCTGTAGAGAAAATGTAGTGACTAAAGTTAAAGTGACTACTAATAGAAAAAAGACTTATTCCCGATACCGCGATCCTCCGATCACCGGCTCCAGGTTCCAGGCTCTTGCTCACGGTCTCTCTGCTCCTTTCAATTATGGCAGTACTCCATTACAGCATAATGGGGGGCACGCCTATCTCCTTCACAGAAAATACAATTTGGCGATTTATATCGGCGTGCTTCCAAAGCGTCGGTGGTGCCGGTCATGAAACGTTTCGCCACGTTTCTAAACATTTAGCATAGGATTCTCCCCATAAAAAAATAATCATCCAGCACTCCAAGGGGATTTGGTCACTCGATAGTTTATTGATGACGATACATCAACGCGTTTCAGCAGTCTCACGCTGCCTTGCTCACGATGCCAGAGCGCCATTTTTTTCACATTAAAATACTCAATAACAATAGAGAACACTGATGAGGGACTCCATTTACAATGACCAACAAGCTGCTCACTTTTACTTGCAAAGCAGCGGCCATCTTGGAACATGTTTAGTATGCTTAGATAATAATTAAAAGGATAGTTCCAGTTATTACATATCCTTCATTTTCCTCCTTGATGAGAGGAGTTTTGTGTGATAAGTATCAATCAATCAATCAATCAATCAATCAAGCATTTGTATAGCGCGCTACTCACCCGGAGGGTCTCAAGGCGCTAGGGGGAGGGGGGTCCGCTACTGTTCGAACAGCCAGGTCTTGAGTTGCTTCCTGAAGGAGAGGTGGTCTTGGGTCAGGCGGAGGTGGATGGGTAGGGAGTTCCACGTCTTGGCAGCCAGGTAGGAGAAGGATCTTCCTCCCGTTGTGGCTCTTCGGATGCGGGGGCGGCGGCGAGGGCGTGGTTGGTCGATCGTAGCTGGCGGGTGGGAGTGTAGAAGGTCAGACGGTCGTTGAGGTATCTGGGGCCTTGGTTGTGGAGAGCTTTGTGTGCGTGGGTGAGGAGTCGGAACGTGATTCTCTTGCTGACGGGGAGCCAGTGCAGGTCTCTCAGGTGTCCGGCGATGTGGCTGTGTCGGGGGATGTCCAGGATGAGTCGAGCTGAGGCGTTCTGGATGCGTTGGAGTCTTTTCTGAAGTTTGGCTGTGGTTCCGGCGTAGAGGGAGTTGCCGTAGTCCAGTCGGCTGGTGACGAGGGCCTGGGTGACCGTCTTCCTGGTTTCGGTGGGGATCCACCGGAAGATCTTCCGCAGCATGCGTAGGATGTTGAAGCAAGACGAGGAGACGGCGTTGACTTGTCTGGTCATTGAGAGGGAGGAGTTTGGCTCGACCGTGGGGATCCCGCACTGGTAACAGAGCGCCGAACCCCGACGAAAATGAGCCTGCTTTGGAGTATATATATATATATATATATATATACACCCATCGCACGTCCTATGAGAAGAAACAAATATGGTGGCATGATGCTTGGATTCGCGCACCCACCGCGACCGGTACGCGATCGGTACGCGATTCTCACAGTTAAAAAAATATATATATATATAAATTAGTATATATTAAAAAAGGATTAAAAAATTACGTTACCTTTATGAATGCAAAAATAGTTTGAAGAAGCCTTAACACGTACTGTACCTTGTACACACTACAATTCTTCAGAAATGGTTGAGCATGTAGCCACATTTCTGTTCCACTCTAAAAATTTCAGTACTAGTTACCAAACCTTAATTTTTCACAGAAAAAAACAGAGGTTTCAGGGACGTTATAGTTAGGAATTGGCATTTAAAAAACCTTAGATATTCACTGAAAAAACCACAGGTTTGAGGGATGTTATAGTTAGGTTGATATTTCACTCATACAAAAGCAGAGAAATTCAGCTGGCATAGTTAGCTGAGCTAACTATAACTCGCGCCCCCGCAATGCACTGCTGATGACGTCACATATTACATCACTCATGACATGGTCAGTGACATCACTGATGACATCTCAAATGACATCACTGATGACATCATCCACTTAATATCTGATGCACCTCCTTACATCTTAATATAACCTTTGATACACCCACTGTAAAATGCACACTACCATTCTCGAAATGATAAACACACCAATATCAGTTAGTACATGCTCACTCACTGATTCATAGGTGTACACACATCCACTCACTCACCCATACAGTCACTTATTGACGCAGTCACTCATCAAAACAGCCACTAATATATGCACTTCTATACCCATACAGACACTCACACACCACCACTCACCTATAGAGTTACTCATATACCTAGTCAGTCACCCAAATAATCAATCACACTGCCATTTACACACCTATACAGTTATACACACACCACCTCACTTATTCCTACAGATACTAACACATACTTATTCTCTTATACAATCACTGACACAAGCACACACTCATCCATACAGCCAATATCACAATCACTCACTCTCACATATAGTCACTTATATACTCCAACACTCACATATACTACCTTTCACATATGTAGTTACTCACACATTTACCACTGAGACATCCATACACTCACCAACACAGCCATATGCATACTCACTCACCCATACAGCCCCTCACACACACACTCATGAACCCATACAGCCAGTGATTCACCCACTCACACATTTATGCAGGGAGACACACATCCCCTCATCCACCCACACAGAGACTCAGGCACACATACAGGTACTCAGACAAACAATGAATAACCCATGTAGACACTCATGAAGCTACTCACCAACCCATGCAGCCACTTACACACCAACTGAAAGACTGATAGACATTCATACAGATTAGTCACTCACCCATACATTCACTGTGAGACGTATAAACACTCACTTACAGAGTCAGTCACGCACCTACTGAATCATCCATACAGACACTCATACACCCATTCATTCTTCAATACATCTTGGCGTGTATATATATATATATATATATATATATATATATATATATATATTCCTCCATCACCAATTTGCTCCGTGTAGAGCCGGACCACAACCAGGGCGGCCTCGGGGGCATCGAGACGGGGCTCCCCACATAAATCCACCAAACCTTCTCGTTCCACAGAAGACTCCACAGAAAAAGAAGAGCGCCGCACACCAGATTTCTTGCAATATCAGGCGCTTTATTTTCCAGAACATCCAAGCGAGAAATGGTTAAAATCTCATGTCCTTACGCATTTCGGCTATCGTGTAGCCTTGATCACAGGTGAGACCTCTTTGATATGCTGCGTGATGCTTTGTCTTTATACGCCTGACAGGACTACAAGGTTTTTACGTAATCTCTTGTCAACTGCTTGTCTCAGAGTGCACTTTGAAAGTTTTAACAATCCCTTCACGCTGCTTCTCATTCTCCCCTTTGTTTTTTGCTTCAATTATGGGGAAATGCAGCTTTATTATTTCACGAGTTGATTTCAAAGTGACAATATTCTATATATGATTTACAGAGTGGGGATAGCCACTCTGTAGTTTTAGTTAGGGTGACCAGACATAGGGATTTTTCAGATTTTTGTCTTGTTTAATAACTTTGCATCGTTTGATGAATGTGCACGAAACTGTACAGACCTACTGCCCCCGTTTCATTTTGGGAGGACTGAAAGTTTTGCAGTGTTTGATCAAGGGGGTGCAAAGAAAAAAGGGGGAGGGGGAGTCCCAAAAAGGGTTTTAAATATCATGCATTTTCGATAGGCTTTTGTCTTTTGTGTAGTGAGAAAATCTTGGTTTTTATTAAATTTGGCAGTAGTACGTGTTAGGGGAGCAGATGATTATGTGGGGTAGTGCAGGTAAGTAGAGAAAGTATTTTATAAGTTATAAGGTTTTTCAACAGAGGGGCCGATTATGATCTTGGTCGAAAAGCCTCGAACCTTAGGTCAGAGGCTTTCCGACCGAGATCGTCAGATTCATTTCATTCAATACAGCCAGTCGGAATTGAAACTGGCTGGTCATTCCGGCTGGATTCCAATGGGCTTAAGGAGCCCGTCGGCCAGTTGGAAGCTGGCCCATAATGCATATGGATGGCTTTTTACGCCATCCGGATTACGATAATCGGTTTCTGACAGGCTTTTCATGCCGGGCTTTCCCACATGGAAAGCCTGTCAGAAAGCATGTTTGGGGGCCCCTAGCAGGGCCCCCTTCTGTTCGCAGCCTCCAGTTGGGGGCCGAGGGGGTACCTATTGTTGATCCCTGCACCTTGTCGTCTGCCACGGGGTGCAGAGATTAACACAACCTCCCATTTCCCTATGGAAGCTTGTGCTACGGCCGTATCACATGCTCCCATAGGGAAATGTGAGTATGCTACGGCACCATGTGCGGTCACATCGTAATTAGGCGGTCGGGACCGCAGACGGGAGGTCGGGCGGTCATGTTTCCGGGTGGGTGTCGGGCGGACTTGTGTCTGCCCGACATCGTAATAAACCCCTGAGTGATATCTTGTAGCACAGTATTACTAGAAATTGCAAGAAAGTCCAAAAAATAAATTAGACTGCATATGTAAAGTTTCAGATTTACTACATGAACAACTAAAAGACCAATTTATGGTCAGATGCTAATGGAAACCTATAATCAAATACATAATGAACAGAATACATCTCAATCTACATACGTTTTCTTTGCAGGCTCAATTTTTATACCAATAACAATGATTGTCTTTCATTCACTTTGGCCTTTATATCTAGCACAATCCTACTAAAAGTAGCAAGGAAGTCCATCAAAAAACTACACTGCATATAAAGTTTCAGATTTACTACACGAACAACTGAAAGACCCATTTATGGCCCCATGGTAATGGAAACCTATAAACAAATACATAACAAATCGAATACATCTTGATCTACATAACTTTTCTTTGCAGGCTCTCTGGCTCACAAAATAAAATTTGCCCAACAAGCAAAACAAAAAACATCTTTCTTATGCACCCCGTGCAACAAAATTAAAGATTGCCTTAGGAGTAGAGGCACACAAACTACTATTTGAAGGACATAATAATTGGGCACTAGTTAAAAAATAAAAATTTCAATTTTTTTTACCAATAACAACGATTGCCTTTCATTTACTTTGGCCTAAAAATGTAGCACAAACCTACTAAAAGTAGCAAGGAAGACCAAAAAATAAACTAGACTCCATGTATAAAGTTTCAGATTTAGTAATTGAACAACTGAAAGACCCATTTATGGTCACATGCTAATGGACACCTATAAACAAATACATAACAAATAGAATATGTCTTAATCTACATACGTTTTCTTTGCATGCTCTCTGGCTCACAAAATAAAACTGTGCACAACAAGCCGAACAAAAACCATCTTTCTTATGTTTTCCTGTGCAACAAAATGGAAAAGTGACCTAGCACTAAGCTACACATACTACTATATGGAAGATATGTTAATTGGCCATTAAGAAAAAAAAATCTTAATTTTTATAAGAACAATGATTGCCTTTCCACTTTGGGTTTCATATGTAGCAAAGCCCTACTAAAAAAAAAGAAGCTGAAAACATAAACTAGACTGCCTATGTAAAGTCATCAGAGTTACTACATGAACAACTAAAAGACACATTTATGGTCACATGATTATGTAAACCAATAAACAAATACATAACAAATACAGTAGATAAAAAGAAAGAAATCACATCAAATCTGATTGCCACTCTGTAGTTATAGTTAGTATTCCCAAAGATAGGAATTCCTTGGATATTAGCTCCCTAATAACTTTGCACCTGTTTGATGAATCAACGCAAAACTTTCCAGACCTATAGCATTTTCTACATTTGCATTTTCTACATTTTGGGACGATGTAAATTTTTGTGGTGAATTGTTAAAGGGCCGCAAAGATGAAAGGGTGTCCCAAAAATGAATTTTCCACCAACACATTTTCCACAGACTATTGTATTTGACGTAGCGCGAAAATGGATTTACATAAAATTTGGCAAAAATATGGTGCAAAGGTGATGCTTTTTGGGTGCTGCAGTTAAGTAGAGTAAGTATTTTTTAAGTTATAAGGCATTTGAACTTAGTGATATCGTTCTCTGTAGTACTTTCATGGAATTTCACAACATTTTGTGAAACTATTGCGGTACATGGTGGTAAACTTATTTAAAAATATAATAAAAAATATAATAAATTCCCTGACCTATTTCCACTTTAATAAAATAGTAATAGGTAGGCACCTACTACTAACCTATACCTAAGGTCCTAACACTAAACATAGCCGAAGTGTAGCAAAAACCACATGGCTGCCTTTTAATTCTCTAAAAACAGCCATTACCCAATTATATACTGCCTTTCTTGTTGAAGCCAGAGGCGCTCCCTGTTTGAACGTCTGGTTCGACTGGTCAGAGGATAGCACTAGGCGGCTTAGTTTCAGAACCACTGATGTGGTAGAGCTAATGGCTTTATATGAGTCAGTAGTCATGCTCGCCATTAGATCCAGCTTCTCTGTTTATTTTGGATCAAGGCTTGAAGGTGATCCACCCAGTTTTAGGTGAGCTGATTAACAGCCCCTTAGATTCTGGTCAGATACCTGCGAGATGGAAGCATGCAGTAGTAGTTCGGCTCTTAAAAAAGCCATTGCTGGACCCCATAAAGCCAGAAAACTATCATCAAGTCTCGCTTCTCCCACTATTTTCCAAAATTGCAGAGAAAACCATTAATAAACAGCTCTCAGCTTTAATAAAGAGCCATGACCTGCTACTTAAAACCCAATCTGGGTTCTGCCTTTCATATAGCACTGAGTCAGCGCTACTGTTGGCGACAGAGTCAGTTCGCCAAATTTTTGACTCTGGTGAAATTGCTGCACTGCTGATGTCTCAGTGCCGCGTTCGATACTGTGTGTCATAACATCTTAATAGAGAGACTCTGGAAATGTGGGGTAGGACATAAAGTTATGCAATGGGTTGCTTCTTTTCTGCAAGGGTGCACCTTTCAGGTGACACAGAAGCCCCATCAGTCAAGGATGCTCCCGTTAAAGCAAGGGGTGCCACAGGGCTCCTCCAACCTTTTTTTTTTTTACTCTTTTTATTGGGTACATGACTTGCGATAGTATGGCTTGCAGTAACAAAACTTACATATAGCATATCCATGCTCCACTTTACATCATTCCATCTACAGGTATGCACTTTTATCACACATATACATTTGGCGAGTTATTTCGCCTGCAACATCCTGGTTTATTAACTGTCTTCCAGTGAGGGCCTCGTCAATGGTAAGGTACAGATGCCTCCCCTGAATGTGTTCCATTTTCCCCACATTTGTTCCCACTTCTTGGGGCACCCTCTGTGAATATAAACAGCCTTTTCAGCCACCATGGCAATATCCATATCATTACACCATTTGGGCTCCTCCAACCTTGTTCAACGTGTATGTGAGACATTTGGCAGAGGTAATTCAGAGCTTTGGGTTCTCGATTGGGTCATATGCTGAAGACACACAGGTCATTTTCGCGCTGTCAAAAATTGCTACTCAGATGGCCGCGTCCTTAAGCCTCTGCCTTGCTGAAGTGGCCAATTGGATGGACTCTAATTGCCTTAAGCCCAGTGCAGGAAAAACAGAGGTTTTGACCCGGGGTAACCAGGCGAACATCTGGTCAACTGCTTAGTGGCCCAAGGAGTTGGGTCCTGTGCTGGAAGCCAAACCTAAGATCAAGAATCTCGCCATTTGGGTGGACAATAAATTATCCTTGACAACCAAATCTCGGTGGTGGCAATGAAATGTTTCGGACACCTGAAAATGCTGAGAAAAATACTGTGCTTCCTGCCTGCCATATCCAGGACGACAGTGGTTCAGGCCCTGATAGTATCAAGGCTGGACTAGTGTAATATTCAGTATCTCAGAGTGAGACAAGGCAGATTCAAGACTGAAAAGAGTGCAGAATGCAGCAGCTCGGCTTATTTTGAATCGGTCTAGATGTGCAACCATGAAGGCCGTGCTCAGGCAGCTTCATTGGCTCCCTGTGAGACAGAGAGGTTTTAAGCCTTTTGCTTTTGCTCTAGAGCCATGGATATCAAAGGGCCAGGGTACTTGCAACTGTTGGTTAGACCGTTGGTTAGACTGTACGTACCCCCAAGGAACCTCAGATCAGAAAGGAGATGCAGGAGCAAAGTTCTCAGATTTAGGAAAGTACACATGGGCAGGATATCGTTTGGCTAACTAGCACCAAAATTGTGGAATACTCTGTCCTTAGTAGTTTGGCAAGCCCAGACAAAAGAAACGTTTAGAGCAGGATGTAGGTGGGTTAGAGAATGGCATGAAGGCGGATGGACACCGGTACCGAGCGATGGGACACCTCTAATGAGGTAGCTATGAGCTGTAGAAATTACATTATTATAATTTTTTGTCATCGCCATGTACCACGGTACACTGCAAAGTTATCACGGATTACCATGGCCCAAAATATATAGCTGTATTACTGGATTGTGGTACCCTTGCGTAACGCATGGGCAATGCAATACTTAAGTCAGATTTACAAAGGAAAGCAAGGCCACCATGTGTGGCCCTGCATTGATTGATAAATCTGGAGAAACGTAAGGCACCGCAATTCGCTGTTTTGCGTTACTCTGCATACCATAATCTACATTGCTGCTAAATTTCACACTGATCCGTATGCCATGCCACTGTAGCCACTCCACTATATGCAATACCACAGTACGTCCCTCCACTCTCCACCTCTCCACTGTATGAGACTCCGCTCTCCACCACTCCACTCTACACTATCACACTGTATACAATGCCACTGTACCCCACTCTAGTCTACGCCACTCCACTGTACACCACGCCGCGCTACTCCACTATACGCTATTCCATGCTGCGCCATTCTACTCTATTCCACTTGATGCCACTCCACTCTACAACACTCCATTGTACGCTATTCCACTGTATGCTACTCCACTCCACACCACTTAAGTGTATGGCACTCCAGTCTGCACCACTTCATTCTATTGGATCCTGCTCCAATGTACACAACTCCACTGTATGCTATTACACTGTACCCCTCGCCACTGTACGCCACTCCAGTCTACACCACTCCATTATATGCCACTCCACTGTACACTTTTCCAATATACACTATTACACTCTATTTCACTCCAATGTACAACACTCCACTCTGCACTATAACACTGTACACAACTCCACTCTATGCCAGTTCTGTCTAAGCTATTATATTCCAGGCAACTCCACTCTACGTCTCTTCAGTGTATGTCACTTCACTGTATACCACTTGCTATGTGCTTCTCCAATGTATGTTATTCCACTCTACACCATTCCATTGTATGCCACTCCACTCTATACTATTCCACTGTATGCTACTCCACTGTACGCTACTCCACTGTACGCTACTCCAGTGTACGCCACTCCAGTGTATGCCACTCCAGTGTATGCCACTCCACTTTACTTCATTCAACGCTATTCCATTGGACACCACTCAAGTGCATGCTATTACACTCTACCCCATTTCAGTGAACGTCACTCCAGTCTACACCACTTCACTGTACGCCATTGCACTGTATGGTACTCCACTATACCCTATTAAACATTAGGCCAATCCATTGTACGCTATTACAGTGCACGCTATTCCACTCTACGCCACTCAACTGTACGCTATTCCACTCTATGCCACTCCAGTGTACTCTTCTCTACTCTATATAATTCCACCCTACAAAATTCTACTACACTTTATGCCACTCTACTAGACTCTACTCCACTCTATCCCTGTACATTCCACTGTCCAAATTTGCACTCAGCTCTATGCCAGTACACTCTATTGTACAACACTCTACTCCACTCTACCACAGTTTCCAACACTGTACGACACGAATATGTGAAGTTACTTCACATTCGTTTACAACGCATGCCTTTACAACGCGGTCAGTACAACAACTGCATTGTTACCAGGCGTACCATTACAACGCAAGTCATTACAACGACTTGCTGTAAGGGGCGCTGGAGTTTAGAATAGTATTATTTACTATTCCAACTCCAGCCTGTGCAACAGTAGGGAAGGTGTTGGATTTAAAATCCAACACCTAAAGCCCCCTACAGCAAGTCGTTGTAATGACTTGCGTTGTAATGGTATGCGTGGTAACAACGAGGTCGTTGTACTGACCTGGTTGCAATTGCACCGCGTTGTACCGACAGCGTTGTATACGCTGTTTCCCGTATGACACAGCACTCCACTCTACTGTATGAGACGTCACTCCAAATTATAAGTTTCCTCTATGCTACACCACTTCAATGTATGCCATCCCACTCTACACTAATCCACTGTTCCCTACTCCACTGTACGCTATTTCACTCTATGGCACTCCACTCTTCTACACTGCACTGTACAGTATTCCACTGTATGCTACTACACTTTACGGTAGTCCACGCTATGCCACTAGTGTACAGCAGTCCACTCCACTTTATGATACTCTAGTCCTCTATACGACACTGTATGCAACTCTTTGTATGCCACTGCACCCCACTTTACTCCACTCTACTCTACTCTGACACAGTACTCCACTCTACTCCACTAATCCACTGTACGCAGCTCCACTCTATGCAACTCAATGCCAGTGTACTCTATAATACTGTATGCCAATCCACTGTGCCACACTCTATAACACTGTACTGTTCAATACACCACTCCACTCTACAAAAATCAACTAGACTGTATGCTACTCTACTCTACTGTATTTTTGCATCACTTTCCAATACAGTACAACACCCCACTACACTTTACTGTACAACACAGTGATCCAATTTATGACACTTTACTCGACTGTATGCTACACCACTCCACTCTACTGCACTCCATGCCACTATAGTCTACAACACTTTACTCCACTCTATGACAATTTACTCCACTCTGAACTAACCCACTCCAGTCTACCCCACTCCACTATACTCCACTCTACTCTATGCCACTGTACTATACTCTGCTCTATGCCACTCTATTGTCCAACACCGTACTCCACTATATGCAACTCCACTCTAAAACACTGTACTACACTCTACTCCTCTATGCCCATTCACTAAATGCCACTGTACTACACTGTATGACACTTGACGACACACCACTCAATTTCTCTCTATGATACACCACGCCACTATATGACACGGCACACCACTTTACGACACTCTCCTCCACTGTACTCTATGACATTCCACTTGACAATACTCCACTCTACGACACTCCACTTCATCCAAATACACTCTAAAACACTCAACTCCATGACAGTCTAGGACACCCTAGTCTACTGTTCGACACGCCATTCCACTGTACAACTCGCTGCTCCAGTCTAAGATACTTGACTCCACTATACGAGACACCATGCCACAACACTATGTAATACTTTACTACACTGTACGATACACTACTCTACTCCACTCAAATCCAATCTACAATACTCCAGTCTACGACAAGAGAATTTACAACAATCTCCTCCACTGTACTGTATGACAAACCACATAACAACTCTCCACTTGCATCGCTGGACCCTACAACTTGAAACTCATTTTTATTAAAAAAAACTTTTAAAAAACATTGAAATTCAATGAAAAAAACAAAGGTTAAAGCTTAGTTATAGTTTGGAAAATGTATTCTCCCTATACAAACCAAGTTTAAACTCCACACACTTTCAAAAATTCTAGTTATAGTTAGAACTTTCATTTACAATTTATCCCCCACCTTTAAATTTTCATAAGTAGTGGACCTCATTACATCTCTTTTCAGCTTGCTAACCAGACAACACTACCTATAACTCACCACTCTACCATGCACTCTGGTCTCACAAAAAATGATACTCCACTGTACAACATTATATTGTATGACACTCTCTGCCACTGTACTGCATGACAGACAGTACATTCAACAACACTGACTGATACGACACTCTACTCCACTTAACTCCACTCTTTTCCACTACACTCTATAACACTCTGCTACACTCTATGCCACTCTACAACACTCTACTCGATGACAGTCCACTCCACCAAACTCCATTTCATGACACTCAAGTTGACGCCACTCCACTGTACAACACTCAGCTCTACGGTTCGACACGCCACTACACTGTACAACACGCCGCTACACTCTGCGATACGCCACTCCACTTTACAACAAACCAAGTCACTCCAATGTGTAACACTTTATTGTACTGTAGGCTACGTCACTCCACTCTACTTGACTGCACTCTATTCCACCCTACAATACTCCACTCTACGACACTTGACTCTATGACACTCTTCTTCACTATTCTATACTAGACTACACTTTGCGACACTCCAATCAATGACACTACACACTGTGATTTGAAACACATTTTTATTAAAAAATAAAAACCATTAATATACAATGAAAAAACAAAGGATAAGGATAATCTAGTTAGAAATAGCTTATGAATTATTTTATACAAACCCAACTTAGAATACACAAATATTAAAAACTGTAAAGTTATAATTATAACTTCAATTTATAATTTACGCACCACCTTCAAATTACTGTATGTCGCACACCTCCGAACACAGTCTTGCCATCTCACTTGCCACACTACATTAACTATAACTCATGCCTTTCCCATGCACTGTTTATACCCTTGCATACTACATCACTTATAGCATGTGAAATCATAACATTCATAACAACGCTTATAACTTCTCAAATGACATTATTTGTCACAACAAAGTGCATGGTAGAGTGGCGAGTTATAGTAGCGTGGTCTGGTTAGCAAGCTGAAAAGAGTGTGTAACGAGGTACGCCACTTATAATAATTTGAACGTGGTGGATAAATTGTGAATTAAAGATATAACTATAACTTTAGAATTTTTAAAGTTTGCGTAGTGTAAACTTAGTTTGTATGTATGTACTTTTAACTTTTACATGTGCTGGTAGTGAGATGCTCTTAAATTCATATTTGACTACCGCAAGGCTTACTTCTCCCATAGGATAACATTGGGTTTACATTTTACATTTATTACGGGATAACTTTCAATAGGGGGCAAGAGGAATATTGAGTTTGGCATCTAAAGAATTGTAATTTAAAATGCTCATTAATTGTAATGTCAGATTTTAAGACACAACTCTAAAAATGCCACTTTTAGAAAGTTAGTTATAAAAAGGGGTGGTCCCTATATCACACAGCTAGATTGGGCCGATAAGTTGCAAATAAACAAGATATCTAGCTGACCATTTGTTGGGCTGCCAGCTATTTAAGCAGACTTAGACCAAAATCACAAATCAGATAGTCTACATCATTTAATTATTCATTATATTTAAGTTATTATACGTTTTTTAGGTTCACAAGACAGATATGGACTCCACTTCACAATTACATAATATCAAGACAAAAATGAAAACATGAAAACATCAAAGCAAATTACGTCACAATCAATTGGAAATATTACCAGTCAGGAAAGAACAACAATCAGGTAACCCACATTTCCATCAAAAACTATTTAAATGAAACTGACTCGGGTTACCAACCAACGGGGATATAACATTTCATGCAACAGAGGATATACATTTTGGAAACATTATTTCCTTCAGTCGCTATACATAGTTTTATAAAAACTCGTCCCCCCGATGGTGATATATGCCAACGCGTTTCGAAACCCAATTTATTTCAAGGTATTCTCTTCAGGGCTGTGACTGGATTCTGTTTGTAAGTCTAGTAATCTCTTCAAAGTTGTGGGAAGCCCGGTTTACTCATGTAGCTGACCAGGAGGTTTGTAGCATCTGTTGAAGTAGACGAAGCTAGAAGTTTTTGAACATGGCAGGTATTATTGCTTAGAGGAAGGGTCCGTAAATGCTATTGCATCCGCTATAAATAGCAACGTGAAGATGATGCGCTCTTTAACAAGTGCTGCACTGTCGAGTGTTTCCCCTGGTCGGCAGATGCCTGAACATTAATTTTGTTTTTCTGCTTTCAACTGCAGCTGTAAACACTGTGAATCCTGCTACCAGCAGCAGTATGAGATTACTCGGGGCTGGGGCTGCGGCTCCGGTCAGTGATTTCCAATCACGGCGAGCGTGTACAAGTTATTTGTTTTCAGTTCTCAAGCGGCCATCAATCAACCTTTCCGGCTTCCCTCTGCCCAAAGTTAGCATTTTGTTGTTCTAACCATTTGGTGCCTGCAGTCTGTATCCTGGGTCACATGACTAGGTATAGCTGGGAGTTGGTCCCTGTGTATTGCTCCCAGACAGAGAGACAAAGAGGAATAGGTGTTGGCAGGATGGGCCATCTCTGACTTGATGAGGGAGAGGAGCTGTCACCTACCACACTTGCACATCACAAAGGCTCTGCTTTACCACACTCACAAAGGGTTTGACACTAGTCTTTTGTGACCCCAGGCAAGCTGGGGCCAGCACAGGAAGGCAGGAAATCCCAAGGACCTCTGGGGTGGAAAACTCCAGAACCTTCTCCATTTTCAAAGTGAGCACCAGGTATAAATAATGGATCCTCAGACCTGGACTCTGGACTTGTGGGAGACCCAGAAGGACTGCTGTGCTGCTCTGCAAAAAAGACCATTACTCTGTTGCCCTGCTGCCTAAATGAAAAGTACTGGACCTGCATTTTGAACATGGGACCACAAGAGTGTCTCCATGAGCTAGTTGGCTGGCCTCCTGATCAGAGCCTCTGGGACAGAAAAGGCTCCAACCACCTTGAACCCTGCACCTGGACTCTCTTTTCTGTGAGTCCTACCTCCCAAGTGGTGCTACCTCAGTCCTGGACCCATGGAAGTGGGCCTGAAGGTGCTCTGCCAACTCAGCTGTGATCCTGTGGGCAGAACTGACGCTGCGAAACGCATCTCCTCACAGCACCGCATCCGAACCCCGCTGTGTGACGCATCTCTGATGCAGAGTTTCGCAGCTCCCCGGAACCGCCACTGTACAATGCCTCCTCGACAAAGGATTTTGCATCAAAGATCCACAGCTCCTTGGGAAAACAGCTGCGCGACGCATCCTCAGCGCAGGACTTTGCATCGCAGCCCTGCAGCTCCTGGTAACAGCCTCCGCATCTCATCCTCCACAACAGATTGCGCATCGCCTTTGCAGCACCCCGGAACCGTTGATGCATAACGCACCCTCAAGGCAGGATCTTGCAATGCTCTGGAACCAGGATTTAAGGTACTTTGTTCAGTAGGCCTAATTTTGTCCCTGTACCTAGCCCATTATCTACTGCGGCTGGCCTAAACTTGTGACTTTGTCCCGGTCCAGCACGACCAGAAAACCATAGTTGCTGCTTTGTTCTTCTAGGCATTATTTTTACTTAAATCTTTAAAAATATATATCTCCGGTTCTGATTGGATTTTAGTTGTTTTGGTCTCAAATACTTTATTAAATTTTACTCTATTTTTCTAAATTGGTGTGGGATTGTTCTTGTGCTGTGTTTTCACTTTATTACTGTTTGAAGTGCTTCACAAATACTTTACACATTGCCACTAAGTTACGTCTGACTGCTTTGTGCCAAGCTACCAGGGGGTTAAGCAAAGGTTAATTTAGGGTTTGCTTGTGACTTCACCATGACAGGAATTATGGTTGTTGCTTGAGTAGGGTTTCAACCCCCCCGCCTCCCCTCCAGCCAGTAGCCCAATTTCCTACAATCTTCTTAAGACGAAAAGGATGTTGAAGATTTATTGCATGCTGCCTGTTGGAACTGGCCTTTTGTAGTATCATCCCTAGATTTTTGCCTTCTGATGCTGAACCCGTTTTTGTTGGCATTAGCACTCTGTACTCTTTTTCCCTGCTAGTAAAGTGTTTGTGCGCTCTCCCTAAAACATGGTACAATAGACATATACCTGACTGCTACGTTTAATTTACATATAAGTCCCTAGTTAATGGTCTAGTTCATGGGTACTCACAAACTTTCTTTCGGGGCCAAATTTACAGTGTGGTTTGTGGCCAAGGGCCGCACCGGTGGGGGCGGGTCAGTGGGGGAGGGGGGCGGGGCTAGACCAAAAAAAAAAAAAAAACCTGTGACCATGAGGTTGAACACAGGGCCCTGCAGCGGACACATTCGTCCACTGAGCCACCAGACCCGGCATACACACATCTATCTATCTATCTCTCTCTATCTCTCTATCTATCTATATCTCTCTCTATCCATCTCTCTATCTCTATCTCTCTCCATCTCTATCTATCTCTATCTCTCTCTCTATCTCTCTATCTATCTATCTCTCTATCTCTCTCTAGATCTCTCTCTCTATCTCTCTCTCTCTCTCTCTCTCTATCTCTCTCTCTCTATATATGTCTCTGTCTCTATCTGTCTCTATCTGTCTCTGTCTCCATCTGTCTCTGTCTCCATCTGTCTCTGTCTCCATCTGTCTCTGTCTCTATCTCTGTCTGTCTCTATCTGTATTTGTCTCTGTCTCTATCTGTCTCTGTCTGTCCGTTTCTGTCTGTCTCTATCTCTGTCTGTTTGTCTCTATCTGTCTCTGTCTCTATCTGTCTCTGTCTCCATCTGTCTGTCTCTATCTGTCTCTGTCTCCACCTGTCTCTGTCTCCATCTGACCCTGTCTCTATCTCTGCCTCTCTGTCTCTATCTGTATTTGTCTCTGTCTCTATCTGTCTCTGTCTGTCCCTGTCTCTGTCTGTCTGTCTATGTCTCCATCTATCTCTATGTCTCCATCTATCTCTGTCTCTATCTGTCTCTATCTGTCTCTATCTGCCTTTGTCTCTATCTGTCTCTGTCTCTATCTGTCTCTGTCTCCATCGGTCTCTATCTCTATCTCCATCTGTTTCTGTCTGTCTCTGTCTGTATTTGTCTGTCTCTATCTGTCTCTGTCTCTATCTGTCTGTCCCAGTCTCTGTCTGTCTGTCTCTGTCTCCATCTGTCTCTGTCTCCATCTGTCTCTGACTGTCTGTCTCTCTCTATCTGTCTCTATCTGTCTCTGTCTCCATCTGTCTCTGCCTCCATCTGTCTCTGTCTCCATCTGTCTCTGTCTCTGTCTGTCTCCATCTGTCTCTGTCTGTCTATCTCTGTCTGTCTGTCTCTCTCTATCTCTAGCTGTCTCTGTCTCCATCTCTGTCTCTATCTGGCTCTTTCTCTATCTGTCTCTATCTCTATCTGTCTCTGTCTCCATCTCTGTCTTTATCTGTCTCTTTCCTATCTGTCTCTGTCTCTATCTGTCTCTGTCTGTCCCTGTCTCTATCTGTCCCTATCTGTTTCTGTCTCTATCTGTCTCTCTCTCTCTATCTGTATCTCTGTCTCTATCTGTCTCTGCCTCGATCTGTCTCTGTCCAAACAGGAAGCTTCCCAAAAGGCCCTTTTAAAAGTCAGCTGTGAAAGAACTTACAGCTGACTTTTAAAGGGCCTTTTGGGAAGCTTTCCTACGGTGCCGTGAGGTCACAGAGGCCGGCAGTAAACACAGAAGATGGCCACAGGAGCATAGTAGTGAATACCTATTTAATAAGTAATCACTACGTATGCTCCTGCGGTCATCTTCTGTGTTTACTGCTGGCCTCACTAGAAACGTAGACACAGCAATGCAAGGTCCGGGGGCCGCCAATGAAGGCCTGCCGGGCCGCAGGCGGCCCGCGGGCCGTACTATGAGTACCACGGGTCTAGTTAATGGTACTTACTACATGCACCCAAGGCCTGTAAATTAAATGCTACTAGTGGGCTGCAGCACTCATGTGCCAACCACTAAAGTAGCCTCTTTAAAAATGCTTCAGGCCTGCACTGCAGCCTCTAGAGCACTGCCATTACAAGGCTCGCTCGTGCGTGTGCTCTTAGAGACAAATCAGACCTTTGTCTCGACTCTCTCTGTTGATTTGTTGGCTTTCCCACCTCTTCTGTGAAAAGTGCATTAAACAGGAAGGTACAATCAGTTAATGAGTATCCTCACTTCTTTAATGTGAAAAAAGTACCAGCACTTCTCAGCTCTGCTTCAATACATTTAATGTGTGAGTAAGGGAACCGATGGATACTCCATTATAGTAAGTACTTCAACTTTCATACCTGCACTTTTATATTTCCACTTCAAGCAGGGGATGCAGTTGTCTCTTTTCAAATATAGTATGTGCTCACGACGGACTACAAATATTGACAGTTTCTTCACAAGCTTAACTTAAAATCTCTTTTAGAGCATCTGCCAACATAGGTCAATTTGGTGTCTTCATATTTGTTCACTATTGAAGATGACTGGTGCCCCAAGCTCTGACGACGACCGGCGTTTCTTACCTGCGGGCAGGGCAAGCAGTAGCAGGAAGAGGAGGAGCCTACGCTTAGAGCGGCGGCGCCGCTGGATCAGCCACAGGAACGGAGGAGGAATGGGCCGGGTTCCCTCCGGGTCCATGGCCTATGAACGAGGGGAGAAGCGGTGCCGGCCACGAGAGGCCTAAAGCTTTCGAACCCCCCACTTCGCGTGCGTCACAGAACCCAGCTATTTTGACGTCAGCGCGCGGTGCTTGGAACCCGGGCACGGAACGTGACGAACGTTTAAAGGCCGAGACACATGGAATATTTTTTTAATCAAGTTTATTTAAAACTTTGGAGCGCCTGTTCCGTATTGAAGGCAAAGTTGTAACTCTCTTATTCTAGTATCTGTAATATAGACCCTTAACAAGTATATATAACTGGAAGAAACTCTCGCCATATAGATATTTATTATTTTCTCAAACGAAATGCTGATATTGAATGTCTGTTAAAAAAACATGTTATCAGACATGCCTGGCCTGTCAGAAGTTCGTAGGGTCAGAATGGCTCGTTATTCTACAAGTTGTGTTAGGGTGACAACCAGTGCTCAATTTGTAAAAAGAAAGAGTAATAAATAAGTGCTAGTGCTCTTGTCAGGAGGCCACTGCAGCTTGCACCACACATTGCCCCTGCCATGCTGCCAGTGATCGTAACAACACAACCACTAACCATCACACAGTGATGCTGGCATCTATGGGGGAATGGTGGGCGGGCAGATGGGTGGTGGGTAAAAATAAAAACACTTACCTGCGACACTTCTGACCCCTTCCTCGCTGCACGTCTTTCTCGTTATGCGCGAGCCCTCGAGAAATGCCTTAACCGCCCTGATTGGAGAGGGTGGCCTCACTCGCCGCTACCAAGGACACTGGAGCCCTGCACTTACTCTAACCCAGCTGTTTTAAGACAGCTTGGTTAGAGGATTCAGTGTGCATGTCTGGCTGGCTGTAGCAAGACGGCCGGCCAAAAAGACGTGCACTTTGAAAAGTGGCAAGGCAGCCTACCCACCTTCCTGCTGCTGTCACTCAGCAGCGGCCCTGCCCCGTCCTGACACTCGCATCATGACGGGATTATATTGAAAAATAAAATGGTAATAAACCAACTTTATTACAATTTTAATTTTCAATTCTGGGGCATTTTAACCAGTGGGCGATGCTCCTCCACGAAAACAGAGGAGCCTCCTCAGCCATCACACTACTCCAATGTGATAATTCTGAATATTCCAGGCTCCCAAAGCTATAAGAATGGCTTAAGCGGCAAGTAGTACTAATTTATTATGAATGTTAAATTAATAATTAACTGTTGTGATCATCTCTAAATTAGCCAGACAGTGCCACCTTGTGGCAGACTGTCACAAGTGACGGTATTGATAATTAAGTGCCAGTGCTGAGCACCTGAAACCACTGGCTCAAATTAAGCACTGGTGACCACCCGTTCATAAATTTCACAGACCATTCATTATTTGGATCTCATGTTCGTTGTCCGTGTTGATACCTTTTACGGACACCTTTTGTCCGTAATCTTGGGGATTGCAGTGAGCTGTACTGTACCCCTGTGAGAAGTCTCAGTTCTGCAGAACTCCCTTATGGGGCCAGGTCGCACTCCTCAGAGCAGAGCACAAGAGTAGCCCCTCCCCTGCCTCGGACAGACTTTGAGGGGCCCATTGTCATTCTGCATGCCAGCTGATTGTCACATACAGAATGACAATGGGCCAGTTTTGGGCAGTTACAGCATGTAGTGGGCCTCTTTCTGCTCCGGCCTAAGGCATGGCATTCTACATTTGTCGAGGGGCTTGTACCACCACATCAGAGGGTAAGCTCTGGAGGTGAGGGGTGGTTGGATTCTGCAATAGGTTGACTTTAGAGTTAAAGCACAAGGTGTAACATGCAGATCAAATAATTGTTTTTTATGTGGATAGTTTAGTGGATA
Source organism: Calotriton arnoldi (assembly GCA_963921515.1). Classification (NCBI taxonomy): domain Eukaryota; kingdom Metazoa; phylum Chordata; class Amphibia; order Caudata; family Salamandridae; genus Calotriton; species Calotriton arnoldi. Next base: position 270,780 of record CAWUFW010014684.1, on the reverse strand, counting down.
ACTGCTGTCATCACTGAGTTCCTTTTGTTACTTGCTGTTGCTTTTCCTCAATCTTTCATTATTCTAAGATTGCTAAATAGGGTTCGTTTGCATAATAACAAATACTTATTAGTAAAAACAACCCCCACCACCACGTTATGTTTTAAATCCTGAGTTTCTATATTTCTCCAGGCCAGGCACTCTTAACATATAATACTTACCAGTATGGATGACTTCTAATTCCTACACATTGTAGCCCTCATTGTCTTAAGTAACATTTCCTATACATTGACTTACACACTTATATGAATCATTGTCTCTGTATATTATGTGTGTGATGTGACGCACTCCGACACTTTGCCCTACATACTTGGGATGAGTAGCACTATAAAAGAAATTAAATACACATGAGTTAGGGTCTATGTGAAGATGTGGGGCAGCATTGGAGGGTGGTAGTAAGGGAATCAGTGGAGAAGTTGGTCTTTTGGGGTGCACCAGCAAAGACTGTCACGCCAACTGCCACCAGCCACCAGCACTCTGGCAGGTCCTGTCAGGGGCATAGCTAGAAGAGGATGAGCCGATGAAAGCTCAAGCCAGCCTCCAGTCTGAAGCCTGCCTCTGGCTCAGCTTGAGGTCCCATTAGAACCTAGAGCCCAAACCGACCTGCGCGTTCATATGGTTTTTGCCCATCACCCTTGTTCTAACTTCATGCACAAAGAGGTAAAAACAAAGCATTACCATCTGAGGTGAAAAGGGAAGACAAATTGATACCTATAAGTGGCTGATTTGTTCAAAGTAAAGCAGCAATACCTGTATTAATCACAGCTTCCCCCTTAGCCAGATTGTGTGATCTTATGCAAATATTTTATTTTACTGATCCTCCTTTGTTGACTTTCACGTATGGAGGCACCTTCAAATACATGAGTTCAGAATACCAGCTGTACAAAAACCTATTTTATTTGGTTTAATAGACTATAATGTTGCTCTTGCTATAATAATCTGGGCCATATACAGGGTTCACATGACAACTGTCTTTCAGTTCACTAATAGTACTGTAGCCAGGGTGAGGCGGGGCAGGAATGTTTCTAAGTCAAGAGCTACTTATGCTCAATGAAAATCATCCTGAGCTACTAACAGTATTATTATTGGAATAGTGACCACAACAGACAAGATTACATTAGTGGCCATCCAATGCAACATTACAAACAGTGATCACCTCAGTGCGTCAGGCAGGGTTGCCAGTTCTAATGTCAAAAATTCTATCAATTTTGAATGCTTCGACCTGGATAATACATAACAGCCACAGCTGCAATAACCCTGGCGGGCACCTAGGTAGTAATATGAGTAATAAGTCTCCCAATGCCACAAGATTCATCACTCAAATTATTTAAATATATTTAGGAAATTCAACCATCTATTAATTCAAACATGAATAAACTTTTAATTTAGTAGACTAGAGTGCACACAGGGGAGCTATTTGGACATAGCTGGAGAGCTTCCTGTAGCTCAAGAGCTACTCGTTGGAGAAGCCTGCTCTAAGTTGTGTTTAATGTGTTTAAAAACTATCATTTCTAATAAGTAATTCTCAGCGCAGTGCTATAATGTGACAAATTAATGTCAAAGATTCGGCATGTTAAAGAATACACTTTTTTGAATTCTATGGCAGGACCCGGAGGCGAGGATTAGGCTTTTCTCTCTTCACTTTAATGTAATTAATTTACTCCAGCAGCCATTTTAACATGTGGAATATAAACAGAAAAACTACATCTCCCATGAACATCCGGGAGTGACATCATCATATTCCAGCCAATCAGAGTATAGTACTTCCAATAACAATCCGCGGAGACCATCTATATCCCTCTTTCTTCGCTGCTCCAGAAGCAACTCAGATAAGTGCTCGGTGTTTTTCTCCTCAATTATTCTGTCTTTATTTGCTGAGAATTTGTTCGGGGACCTCTTTATAAAGGAACTGGGCAAATTTGTCAACACTTTTAATTCCTTAGACAAGGCGCAATCCTCAATTAAGAGAATTTTCACCCCCGTGTTTTTGCGTCAGCCGGACGAGGTAGGGCGAACATCTTCGAGCTCAGGGGATGAGGCTTATTGTCTATCTCGACGATATCCTCCTTATGGATCAATGCCCGATTCGACTGTCCAGACACTTGCAGACGGCAATAGACTTACTGGAGTCCTTAGGCTTCATGATAAACGAGAGCAAATCAGCCCTAGTCCCATCCCAGTCAATGGAGTTCCTGGGCTTTGTGGTGAACGCAACAGAAGCAACTTTCACCCTACCAACGAGGAAGTTAGCCAAAATTCGGCACGAATTACGAAGGACGATGACCAAATCCCACGTATCACTTCGACAGTTAGCAAGGATAGTGGGGCTTCTATCTTCCTCCATGCAGGCGATCTTTCCGGGTCCTCTCCACTACAGGACCCTGCAGCGCTTAAAAATCGAACATCTGCGGAAAGGTCTATCCTACTCACAAATGGTTCCTCTATTGCCCGAAGCCAAAGAGGAGATGGGTTGGTGGTTAAACCACATGGAAGCTTGGAATGGCAGAGCGATCTTCGGCTCTCAACCCGATCTCATAATCAAGTCAGACGCCAGCGGTTCCGGATGGGGCACGCGATGTGTGGAGTTCTCCACAGGCGGAAAATGGTCCTCCGTTGAGCGTTCTTTACATATCAACTGCTTGGAGTTGATGGGGGGTTCCTTCACGATCCGCTGTTGGACCAAACAGAAGGTGAAATGTTCTGTTCTCCTGAAGATGGACAACGTGGCAGCGGTCCGCTACATCAACCATCTGGGAGGAATGAAGTCACAGACACTATCAGATCTAGCCCGAACCCATTAGGAGTATTGCCTAGCCAACCAGATATCTTTGTCTGCAGAGCATCTCCCGGGAAGCTCCAGTCAGGTGGCCGACTGGCACTCTCGCCATTGGAGAGATGTCAGCCTCTGGAAACTGAAGCCACAGGTTTTTCGGCAAATTCAGAACAGGTGGGGTCCTTTCTCCATAGATCTATTCGCGTCTCGGCTGGACTTCCAACTTGCACGCTACTGCAGTTGGAGACCAGATCCACAGCAACAGCCTTGGATGCCTTCCTACAGGATTGGATCACAGAGCAACCGTATGCCTTTCCCTCCTTCGCTATGATAACCAGGTTGACGGCGCAAGTGCGCAGACAGAAAGCGGAGGTGGTGGTGATAACACCAATTTGGAGATCTCAAGTTTGGTTTCCCGTGATGATGGAACTTTCCTGGTATTCTCCAATCCCTCTCCCCCATGTTCCAGATCTCCTCCGGGATCCTCAAGACAATCCTCACCTGCTGGTCCTAGCTGGGTCTCTTCATCTCATGGCCTGGAGGGTTACAGGTGACGTTGGCAAGTCCCAGGCATTTCGTCAACAGCTTCCTCATTACTCGCCAAGGCCTGGGCGGATAATACAAGTAGACAATACAACTCTGCTTGGTCGCGATGGTTATGTTGGTGTAATCAACATCAAATTGATCCCTTGGGGGCAGACGTTGTCCATGTCGTAAACTTCCTTGCAGATCTGGCTTCCAAGGTTTTGCTTACCGTTCAATTAATACTTACAGGTCGGCGATTTCAGCAGGACATTTGCAGGTGGATGGCTATCCGGTCGGGGAACACCCGTTGGTCAAGAAACTGCTGAGAGAATTCGACTTTCGATTCCTCCTGAACCTAAATACACATCCCTTTGGGACATTAACAAGGTTCTATCATTGTTTCAATCTTGGCCTCAGAATAAGTATCTGACCAGGAAACAACTATCAGCAAAATTGGCAATGCTTTTATGTCTTTTATCATGTCACAGAGTTTCGGATGTCCGCGCATTGGATATAACAGGTAGGGTGTTCACCCCGGAAGGGGTTTTGTTTCACATTTCACGCAGAACGAAAACTAATTCTAGATCTATTTCTTATCCAGCATTACGAGCGAACTCTAAATTATGTGTGGTTCGCGCTATTAAAGCTTATGATGTTATGACTAAGGAACTCCGTCCTCATGGGGAAAAGCAATTGCTAATCGCATTGACCAAACCCCACAACGCGGTTTCATCTCCTACGATTGCCAGATGGGTCAGGTGGATCATGCAAGAAGCACTGATTGATACGTCCGGTTTCGGAGCCCACTCACTCAGTCAGGTGGGCCATGGCTTCAAAAGCATTCTGTCTAGGAGCTCGCCTTGAGCATATCCTTAATGCGGCAGACTGGTCTAATGACTCCACCTTTAAGACTTTTTATTTCAGACCAGTTCCCTCTCTGGCAAGCGTGGTAGTGGATAAGCTTTGAACTAGCCTAATCCTCGCCTCCGGGTCCTGCCATAGAATGAAAAAATTCCTAGCTAACGTAACGGAAAGTTTCAATTCTATTAAGGACATGGAGGCGAGGATTAGCCCACCCTAAGAATTCTTAAGACAAATAATTCACCCTTGCCCTCTGGTGAGAAATGTTATGGTTATAAGATTGATTACTGAAATGGAAACCTATGTTGTCCACTGTTGTAATTCTGGCTTTAACCTTATGGCATTAGGATGTTAAAATATTTTTTCATTACCATGGCAAGTAATGGTTATTCCTTTGTTGCAGGAGCTGATTCCAATAAACGGGAGCAGTGATCATGGCGATTGTCGTCTGTCGCAGGAAGAAAGAGGGATATAGATGGTCTCCGCGGATTGTTATTGGAAGGACTATACTCTGATTGGCTGGAATATGATGATGTCACTCCCGGATGTTCATGGGAGATGTAGTTTTTCTGTTTATATTCCACATGTTAAAATGGCTGCTGGAGTAAATTAATTACATTAAAGTGAAGAGAGAAAAGCCTAATCCTCGCCTCCGTGTCCTTAATAGAATTGAAACTTTCCGTTACGTTAGCTTGGACATTTTTCATTATGAAGAGGCTTTCTCGTATTTTACATGTTGTTTTTTGCAAGATTTAAATGGCAAACATTTTCAAGGCTCAGATCGCGCACAGGCTCTAAGAGTTAAGCCAGGCCCTTGGCTCAGCTCACCCTATTAATTTGTTGGCTCGTCCACCTCTAGGCGTAGCTATCATTTCTGCAGCCTGTGCAGTACTCGAGGCCCAGAGAGAAAAGCCCTTCAAGAGCTGAATGTGGGACCTACTAGTAGGAAGATATAGCCTATGAACGGAGGGATTTCATTTAGTGTAACCTCTGTTTCTGTAACGTTTTTATTTCACCTTTTTCAGTTAATGAAGAGAAGAATTAGAAATGCCTAACATAACATGACTGCGGTGCACAAATCTCATATTCTTCTAGTGCCACACTGTATGTAACCTTCCAGACAAATGCTCCGTTCTGGAACCTTGGATGGATTTCTCCCTTTTTTTTGAAAAGTAGCCTTTTATAAATAAATGTGATTTTCTATCTGTATTCATATGTTATTTCAATAGCTCAACCCTATCCAAAAGGCAACAGAGCCCTGTGCAAGGTCCAAAACAAATTCTATGTCTGGACACCTGTGCTAAATCATTTAGTGGCATATTTACTAACATTTCAAGCAACACAGCACAGTAATTGTAGATGGTGCACTGAATAGTGTAAAATGAATGAGCAGAACTGTACCATATTTTAAAGATATGGCAAATTAGGATTGAAAGCTGTGACTGCAAGTTGTAGAGTGAGCCCTCACATTATCTCTCGGTTCACTCACTATTCAACCTCTTCCTCTCTGAGATCCCTTTCCTCTATCTGTTCCCTCCTCTCATCTACCTTGCCATTCTTCTCTGCCTTTCTCCCTCCCCCACATGCTTTTTCGCAGTTCCCTTTATCTTACCATTTATATGCCCCTTCTACTTTTTTTCTCTTTTCAACCTTCTCTCTGTCACCTTCAGCATATTTCTGTATTTGTTTTTCACTCCTTTCTCTGCGCCATCTTCCTCTGTGATCCTCTTTTCTCTCTGTGCTGGCAGATTCTTGCCTGCTGTCTTCTTCTCTCACTGTTCAGTTTCATTGTTGCAACCTTCTGTCTCTTCCTCTCTGTATTTATCTATCCCTCTGCCTTTCTCACCATTATTTCTCTATTTGTTTCACACTCTCTAGTAGTGTTACTGCCTGTGAACTCAAAGTCTACATTCAGAAACACACAGCTGCTTTTGGCACAATCATTCATGGTACTGGGGGTAGAATTGTGAAAACTGCCCTGTATGTCCGGCTGTCAAATTCTGCTTGAAATGTGTATTTTTGCTAGTTTGGTTGATATATATATATATATATATATATATATATATATATATATATGTCCTCCTTGTGGAACTGGGGCCCTCATGCACCCAGCAGGGTGTCATGCTTCTTCATAGGGCTTGTTCCTCGTCGGGCCGGCTTCAATGCCTGACGAGCACCCTTTAAGGGGCTCTTTATCGGAGATCTTCTGTTTTCAAGCAGTAATGTGAAGTGTGAGTGTAGGGCTGTGGAATGTAGATTGTGTAGAGTGAGTGAAAAGTGTAAGGAAAATTGAAATTAAAAGGAGACTAAGTAGTACTCTAAAAAGTTTTAACTAGTGAGTCAACTTGTCTAGCTAAAAACAGACTTAGCAAACTACCGACATGATGTTCAGTGGTTGCTAGTACAAAAAGGTCAACATGTTTCTTGCTTTATTTTTCACATAAGTGATCACTTAGCAATCCATCAGGACCAGAACTAAAATAACTATCTACACAGTGGTTGGCGTCCTAGTTAGTATAAGGAGTAAACCAAGCACTAGAGCAACCTAAAAGTGAAGTACCTTGTGGTAATACCGGCCTAAAAAGCTGTCAGAAAAACATACATAAATAAAATTCTCAATACAATACAGCATGCAGTAGAATTCTTACCATGCTATTAGTTGAAAAATTAATGTGAGGCACAGTGGAAAGGCAGAAAAGAGTGGCAAGCAGGTGGCACATCTTAAGGCATAAGCGGCAGGGTGGCTTATCAAACACCATGGCTTAAAATAAATTCCAAGACTCACCCATCTGGGGTGGGTAACCAACTACACCGGCACTGGAGACATGCCTCGAGGTGAAAGGGGGCACGTCAAGAGCGTCATTGTGGGAGTGGCCGGTGGCGGTTGGGTAAAGGGTGGGGAGGGTGGGCAGGCATCCTCTCGTCAAAAGTTGACGAGGCTAGCAGCTGTGCACAAACGTGTGCGCCATGTTTGGACATGCAAAAGGTATTAGTAGGAGACTGCGAGCACAAAGGTCGAAGTACTCCCCGGGGTCGATGGCCAAAGAAAAACCAGTGTCATCGAAAATTAAGGCACCAATATTAAGCTCAATCAGTCAGTAAAAGGAGACGGGTCAGGTGAATGTCGTCTCACAATGCGCCTGAGGATGTGGGTGCATGGACACAACAGATAACAAAGTTCCCTGGTGTTCATGGGAGCAGTGGTAGAAATGTGGAATAAGCTAAACACACTGCTCGTGTCAAAATACTGGCCCGTATGTGAAAGGGTGGCCAAGGAAGTATAAGGCCATCTATAGAGCAATGTGCAGGATACAGGTCAGTGTATATAGACTGTTGGGAGCTAGTGATGGAGGCCAAGAAAGTAAAAGGCCATCTGTAGAGAAGGATACAGGTCAGTATATACAGGCTATATGGGAGGTATTGAGGGTGAAAGTGTAAGCCTCCATTAAAGGTAGTGAAAGGGGGCTCTACTTATTCAAATTGCTCCATGGTATGTCCTCATTCAATCCCTGTTTGTCAGTGGAGAGGCAAAAAATAAAATTTTGCTCTCACCTAAAGAGGGCGTTTTTGCTCATTAGTGAATGTGCCTCAATGATGGTCCACCGTAGATTGTCAGGTGTGTGTCCTTTCTGTGCAAAGTGCGTGCATATCTTGGTTTTGAGTTTGTGGCACCGGATGTTACTGCGGTGTTCCATAATGCTTGTTTTGACAGTTCTTGTGGTCATCCCAATGTATTGTAATTAAAAGGGCATGTTAGTGTATAGATGCAATTGCTTTTGTTCCAGTTGGTGTGTTTTTTCTGAATCCAATTGAACGGGTTGGACAATTTTATTTCCTTTGTAGTCCCATTGAAAGCACAAACAGTAAAAGATCCACATGGGTAGTGTCCTGTCACCGGTGGTAGGTCCCAAAGGGATCTCTGGTCATGCTGGGCGGAAGGTGGCTGTCTAGTGTGTATGAGCATGTCTTTCATGTTCCTCATGCGTTTGAAGGCAAACCAAGGCAGGGGCAATGTCAGTTTGTAAAATGCCCCAATGTTTCTTGATGATCCTGTTGGAATCTGGTGTGTAAGTGGTAACGCATGTTAATGCATCTGTCACTTGTCTCTGGTTGTGTTCCAAAAGTGCTTCTCTGTTATTATTTTTAACCCGTTTCGTGGCCAACTTGACACTATGGGGCCGATTCCGATCTCGGTCGGAGGCGCACCCAATACCATTCGGTCGGGAAAAAAGCCATGCGAATGCCTGTTTCCCGACCGATCCGTACAGCAGACCGAACGAGTAAGTACGATGCGCACAACAGCACAGAATCCGGCCGAGTCGTACTCACCCAATCCAGGTCCTGTTCTCCGACCGAGGCGAATCCGGAAACGCAGAATCGAGTCGCACGGAAGGGAAAATGCAGCTCCGTCCGGCCGAACAAGTACGATGCGCTTTCCGTACGCGCCGAACCCGTCGCTACGCACGGCACGTCAAAGCATCCGGGAGAGGCGCACATAAGCTCCGATTCGCGCCACAACACGATCCACGGCTACGAGGCGAACACGCCAGCGACGAGGACGACGCGAAGCGACGAGGACGACGCGAAGCAACGAGAAAGACGAACGACACGAACCAACCATGAATCCCTTCGTCCCGATCATACCAATATTCTACATTTACTACCGGAACAGGCACGGACGCGTACGGCGCAGAAGGTAAGTCAGACACCAACCACAAAACACATACAACACGTACACGACACATCACACACACACAGAGGGATGCAGAATTTACTTACACCAGCAACAGCAGCACCATAGGGGCGGGATGCCCATCACCAATGCCACATATGCACACAGGGGCCTGAATGCGCACCACCACCCCTACCCAGGGGGGCCGGATGCCAACCACCACTACCACCCTTAGCCAGGGGGTGCCAGATGCCTACCACCACTACCACCCTTATCCAGGGGGGGCTGGATGCCTACCACTACTACCACCCTTAGCCAGGGGGGTGCCAGATGCCTACCACCATTCCCACCCTTACCCAGGGGGTGCCAGATGCCTACCACTACTACCACCCTTACCCAGGGGGGTGCCAGATGCCCACCACCACTACCACCCTTAGCCATGGGGGGCTGGATGCCTACCACTACTACCACCCTTAGCCAGGGGGGGCTGGATGCCTACAACTACTACCACCCTTAGCCAGGGGGGTGCCAGATGCCCACCACCACTACCACCCTTAGCCAGGGGGGTGCCAGATGCCTACCACCACTACCACCCTTACCCATGGGGGGCTGGATGCCTACCACTACTACCACCCTTAGCCAGGGGGGGCTGGATGCCTACCACTACTACCACCCTTAGCCAGGGGGGCTGGATGCCAACCACCACTACCACCCTTAGCCAGGGGGTGCCAGATGCCTACCACCACTACCACCCTTACCCAGGGGTGCCAGATGCCTACCACTACTACCACCCTTACCCAGGGGGCTGGATGCCTACCACTACTACCACCCTTACCCAGGGGGTGCCAGATGCCTACCACTACTACCACCCTTAGCCAGGGGGTGCCAGATGCCCACCACCACTACCACCCTTAGCCATGGGGGTGCCAGATGCCTACCACTACTACCACCCTTACCCAGGGGTGCCAGATGCCTACCACTACTACCACCCTTACCCAGGGGGTGCCAGATGCCTACCACCACTACCACCCTTACCCAGGGGGCTGGATGTCTACCACTACTACCACCCTTAGCCAGGGGGTGCCAGATGCCTACCACTACTACCACCCTTACCCAGGGGGGCTGGATGTCTACCACTACTACCACCCTTAGCCAGGGGGGTGCCAGATGCCCACCACCACTACTACCCTTAGCCATGGGGGTGCCAGATGCCTACCACTACTACCACCCTTACCCAGGGGGTGCCAGATGCCTACCACTACTACCACCCTTACCCAGGGGGGTGCCAGATGCCTACCACCACTACCACCCTTACCCAGGGGGGCTGGATGTCTACCACTACTACCACCCTTAGCCAGGGGGGTGCCAGATGCCTACCACTACTACCACCCTTAGCCAGGGGGGCTGGATGCCTGTCACTACTACCACCTCTACCCATGGGGGGCTGGATGCCTACCACTACTACCACCCTTACCCAGGGGGGTGCCAGATGCCAACCACCACTACCACCCTTAGCCAGGGGGGTGCCAGATGCCCACCACCACTACCACCCTTAGCCATGGGGGTGCCAGATGCCTACCACTACTACCACCCTTAGCCAGGGGGGGCTGGATGCCTACCACTACTACCACCCTTACCCACGGGGGCTGGATGCCTGTCACTACTACCACCTCTACAAATGGGGGGCTGGATGCCTACCCCCAACACCACCCCCACTCATAGGATGGACAATGCATGACACAACCAGCACACCACAACCTAGGGAATGCAAGAAAAGACATCCCCCAACACCATGACAAGCGTGTGTAGACTGTGTCAAATGCCTACAACACTGAACATGACTTTGAACATACAATGTGACCCCCTATCACATGTGCCACACATATATGTGTGTGGCCCCCACAATGCAAGCAGGCCATGACCATTGTGGCAATGGGGTCTAACGCCCCATCACCACAGTGACCAAAAGGTAAGTGTGGGGTCCATAGCTGAAGCACATTTTGAACAGTGTGGCAATGGGGTCCAAACCCCCATCATCACAGTGACCAAAATGTAAGTGTGGGGTCCATAGCTGAAGCACATTTTGAACATTGTGGCAATGGGGTCTAACCCCCATCACCACAGTGACCAAAATGTAAGTGTGGGGTCCATAGCTGAAGCACATTTTGAACATTGTGGCAATGGGGTCTAACCCCCATCACCACAGTGACCAAAATGTAAGTGTGGGGTCCATAGCTGAAGCACATTTTGAACATTGTGGCAATGGGGTCCTAACGCCCCATCACCACAGTGACCAAAAGGTAAGTGTGGGGTCCATAGCTGAAGCACATTTTGAACATTGTGGCAATGGGGTCCAAACCCCCATCATCACAGTGACCAAAATGTAAGTGTTGACAAAGAAAGAGCTGCAACTGCCAAACTGCATGGATGATTCCTGGTCACAGAACATAAAACACATCAGTGGCAAAGTAGTGCATGTGTCCCATTGCAACATAAATTGGGGGAGCCAAATACTGCAGTGCAAATAAGACATACCTTTGGCCATGTGCAGACAAACAACACCCATGGGGGCTGACACTGTCAACATTCATCAATGACACAATGACAGAAGTGACCATCAGAATGCAGACCCACATATTCGCACCAATGGGCACACAAATGCAGATACCCTGTGGAGACTGTAGATGTGAGGTGAACAGATACCATACCATGGCAGCAATGGGACACACAAACCATGATCATTGTGCTGACCGATGACCTAGGAGACCCAGGGACAGCAGGGGAAAGCCACCAAACTACATACAGCCAATGGCACACCCAAGTTATGCCAATGCAGTGGTGCAGATGCACAAACACAAACAGGCAGACCCACACTGCACATCATACACAACAGGTGAGGGGGGTGCCAGTGTCCCCAGGCAACCACACAACACATGAGGAGACCTGAATACCAATCATACAGATGTGCATACAGTGCCACACAAAGGTAACTCATGGATCCAAATCCCCTATGTGGGCAAGCAGGCATTGTCAGATGAGAGGGAGCACAAATCACACATGTCACACAGGCACGTAGGAACAGCAACTGACACAGCAAGACACAGACACACCACAGCACTACCCCCAGGGCCCCCACAATGTGGTGACCCTGGGCTGCATTACAATCCCACTGTGATGACAAAGCTAAATGTCGTTCACACTGTGAACCACAGTCATGTGTCCTGAGCAACAAACTACCATCACACCTACACAAGCACAAATCAATCAGCATGGCCAGTAAGCCAAGGCCAACATGGAGGCAGGGGCCTAGCCGGGCAACAACTCTCATCTGCACACACTCAACACCACACCCCTCGACCTCCAACAATGTGCAGCAGTGAAGCACACATGCACTGGTGAAATTGCACATGCACCCATGACTATTCCAGGGTGGTGGGTGGGAACCAAGGTGCAGAAACACATCACACATGGCCACTCAACAAGACTCCTGAATGTCTGACACACTGCACACTACGCTGTACATGGACATGACGGCAATACCTCACCAACCAATGGGATCCCAGCCACAGTCACACACCAATGAAGAAGCCAAGGTCACCCACAAAGAACTCACATAGACAACAACCAACATTGCAGCCCGGACCCTGAGGAGTGCCAGCAGTCACACACACAACATGTCACAATCACTGAAAGATAACACAAACTGGAAATCACATGACAGGGGCAAACAACAAGTGCCAAGGGGAAACCTGACTGTGACCCATCTGCGTCTGCACACAAACTCAGCCCTGACAGCAAACACACCTATGGGTGACACCCTGATGACCAGTAATGTGCCATGCACCCACATCACAGGGAACCCAGGGAGAAGACTTTGGGGGAACATAGGTCAACTCAGAAAGCATCACAAACAGGTACAACACTAGGGATCACAGCATGCACAGCTAAACGGAAGTGAACACACAGACATGCACATACAACACACACCTTGGGCGCAGGCAATGTCACAGGAGTACACACTGCCATGAGGGGACTCCACTCCTGTGTGAGGAAAGCTGTGCCATATGTTGCCTCAGTAGGGCCCCATCATGTCAGCTGAGCACTTGGTCACACAATCAACAATTAGCACCAAATTAGGGCTCCCGTCACATCAGCCTGGTCATGGAAGTGCCAACGAAATCATCAGCACAGATCCAACACACTTGTATAGCAATGTTGCACCGACAACACAGATGAGTCCTTCCCCATTGATGCCCAAACCTGCATGTCCAGTGGAGATGGCCACACGGTCAGGGAAGTAGACAAATTGAACAATGGCAGGCACAACAGATGTGCAGGGGTGGAAGCCACAGATGTGAAATTGCTAATGTAAGTAGGAAATCCCATTGCCAAATACTGAACACATGACACCCTCAGATGCTGCTATGGATGACATGGATACACCACAGGATAGGACACATTCCCCCTGGACCACATGGGTTCCTGCACAGTAACACTTCATTATCATGAGACCAAATATCACCATCACTGCAGCAAGGGCATGGTTAGCATCATCAACAACATGTACATCAGAAGCATAAGCACTAGAGAATAGAAAGTTGCTTTATTCAGCATATGTGTGCAATGAAAACTGAAAGTCCAGAAAAAACACAAAGGCCAATGGCCAGTCCATTGTCAAAGTCCAAACAGGGTGACAGGGGCAGATGTCACCCTAAGCATGCCTGCACAAAACCAGGGACAATCCACTAGGAGGGGCAACCGGGGGGGCAGGCCAGGCACCGCAGGGACAGGATCAGGGCTCACCAGGAGGAAGCAGGGAAGGGGTGGTGGGTGCTGGAGAGCCACTGACAACTGCAATGGAGGTGTCTGACATGGTGTGTGCCGGCACAACTGGGGGGCATGACTCAGATGTTGTGGGTGCCGGCACGACTGCAGTGGACCCTGCAGATGGAGTGGACAGGTCCGCCACTGCAGTGCCCAAGTCAGACAGGGTGGTAGTGGACTCCACTGCAGTGCCTACCACCAGGGGAGGAGAATGGGGAACAGGCAAGGTGGGCTGGACAGAGGGGAGGACACCCTCACCACATCAGTGGCACAGACAAGCGCAGCGGGGGTGTGGTGCCGGGAGAGCAAGTGGCAGGGGGAGAAGGCCGGATCCTCTTGGGGATGGTATATCTTTGGGTGGGGGAACCTGGGGCAGGGTGTGGTGGGGGCACCTGTGGAGTGGGGGCCTGAGGGATGGAGGAAGGAGACCTGGTGCCTGAGCTGCAGGGCGGCGGCGGGGTCTTGCTCTTACGACTCCGGGGGGACTTGCGGGTGGGGGCCTCAGTCTGTCTGCGCCTGGGGGAGGGTGTCCGGGGGCGAGGGGCACTCTGCTCCGTGTGGGTGGGCTTCCTCTTCCCCCTGAATGCTGTATCAGCTGGATCGGAGGGGAAGAGGCCGAGGTCACTGAGGAAGAGCCGCTGGGTCTTTGGGGTTGCAGGTGAGGCAAGGGAGGGTGTTTTGGAGGGAGAGGCAACTGAGGACTGCGCAGTGCTCGTGGATGCGTGTGTGTGTTCCAGGGCCCCATCCCCTGTGAGTCTGGTTTCAGTCCCCTGACTGTGCGTGCGTGTGCGTTTTGTTTGTGGCGTGTGTGTCTGTGTGCTGGATGTGTGTGTGCTGGTGTGTGCCTGTGCCGGTGTGTGTGTGCTTGGGACGGGTAAGGTGCTGGGGAGTGTGGATGGAGCAGAGGCAGGAGGGGTGAGGGACTGTCTGAGGAGGGACACTGCTGCCGTCAGGGAGGAGTCCATGGACCTATTGCCCCTCTGTAGGTCAGACATGCCCGATGAGATGCCCTCCATGAACGACACCAGCTGAGTCAACAGAGCGGTGTGCGCATGGAGGACACTCAGCATGGCTGTCTGCCCTACATGGAGCTGGCGAAGGAGGTACACAGACTCCTCACTCAGGGCAGCAGGGGACACAGGGGCAGGGGGTGCAGTGCCTGGCCCAAAGGAGACACGCTCCCAAACATGGGAGCCTCCACGGACCTGGGGAATGGGAGACGATGGGAGGGCGGTGGTGGTGCTGGTGGTGGCGGGGACAGCAACACTAGCTGGGGTGTGGTGGCTGCTGACACCCGCCTCCATAAGGGAGTCATCCTCCGAGTTGCTCTGGTCCTCAGCTGAGGTGGATGGTGCTGAGGACTCCTCGGTGTGGCTCACCTCGCCCTCCGTGCCACTGGGTCCCTCCGACCACTCCTCGGCTGCTGACCCAGTCTGGCTCTCCGGCTCCTCCTGGTCCGTGGAGCTGTCCCCTTCCGTGGCCGTGGATGTATCTGCAAACAATGGGGAAACAGACAGACATCAGTCACCTGCACCAAACGCACACACCACTGTGAGCACAGCACATTACAGAGCAAGCCCTGGCATCATTAGTTGTACATTGCTAAAAGTGCCCTAACTGAACAGGAGAAGCCAATTGTCAGTCTGATGCCAACCATGTCACTCACATCCCACATGGCCTTGCACCCATCTGTCTGGTGTCTGTTGGATAGCAACACCCCAGTGTGGACACATGCACCAACTACACAGTAGTTGGACAGTGCAGAGGACACAGTGTAGCATGTGGACATGCACACATCACAACTCTTGCCACTGAGTCAGTACAGGTTTCCGGATGAAAGGGACGCCCAGAGTCAAATAGGAAATGCATGTGATGCATACCAGCGACAGACACCATGATGCACCCATGTCCTGATAGCCATCGCCACAATGGTGTGCATGTAGCACATGTCACTCCCCTGCAGGATCACCAATAAGTAGACACATGCCATGGCGGAGGCATGACTGCTAAGTCATACATCACTGTCTCAGTGATGTATGACTTGGCAGCCAGACAACAACACTCTGCACTGTGTCACAATAGTAGGTCATGGGGAATGCAAGTCCTGGAGCTGCACAAGTGCACATGTACATCCCCCACACAACACATCATCTTAACCCTCATCTGTCCAGGTCATACCGATTGGACATATGGGAGACCTGTGACACTACCCTCTGAACCTGAGCCCCTCACAATCTGCTGTGAATGGGGAACAGCTGCCTGAACTTCACATTCGCATACCCCAGTCTGCACGGGCAGCTGATCAAACACCTATGTGACACACAAGTATCGTCTCCTATGGTCACATCTCCAGTGGCATGCTGAGCCCCTACCGAGAAACACCCCAGCAGTCCTGGCAACAAATCCACAGCACACTGACACAGAGGCAGACACCTGAGGGGTCAAATCACTGCGCACAATGTGTCAGCTGATACACGGGAGTGGGAGTACAGAGTGCATTGCATGGCCTGGAGTAGGCATGACTGTCCTGCCCCACATGAATGAGGGATGAGCCCTGGACAGTGGATAGCTGGCTATGTATGTGTGACACACGTAATCTGCACACTCCTGGGGCCCAAACATTGTTCCCACCCGCTGCATGGGTGTGTGCCACATACCCCAGGCACATGTGGTGGCTCAGCTCAGCAAGTGGACCGCATATCAAAGCAACACGCAGATTACATGTCCGAACACAGGCGTTGTGTGAACAATGGACCCACCCATGATGCCCACAACAGAGTTAGGGAAACAGATGCTGTCCCCCACCTTTAGTGAAGCAAACTGCAAGGACACAGTCCCAAGTGACACAATTCCCTGAATGTAAGGGCCACACCTGGGTATCAGATGAGGAGTGGGCAGTGCACAATAGAGGGACATGGCTCCTGGACAACATGACTGCTGTACTGTGGCAGTTGAACCAGGCCAGAGGAGGGCACATAGCATGTAATACAGAGTTCACAGTGCAGTCTTTGACTCACCCCCTCCTTGCTGCTGTCTGGCCTTCAGCTGCCCATCCAGGTCTGGAAACACCACCGCCAGGATCTGGAGCATGTGGGGGTCAGGGTCCGTGTTCCGCCCCTCCTGCGAGGAGGCGACAGCTTCAGCTGGACCCGTGCAATCCTCCGGATCCAGCCCCGAAGGTCCTGCCACCTCTTCTGGCAGTTGCGGATCCGGCGCTTGTAGACCCCCACGGACCGGACAGCCCGGACGATGTCCTTCCAGATCTCCTGCTTCCGATGGGCATTAACCTGTCAGGATGACAACGTGAAAAGGCCATTACTACACATGCAACATATCCGTGCATGACACAGTTGTATATACATGTCTCATTCACAGGGGCACATGATGTACACAGGCAGTGCAACGCTGCCCATGGACAGTTTGCCAGACGTCACTACATGGTATCATTGCATGGGAAGTAAAACCTTGTTCAAATGCACTGTCACTGCACCATACCTGTCCAGTGCATGTCACTACACACTATGGGGGGTGACAACTACTCAGTGAGCCTGCTAGCCAGTGGCGTGCAGACTTTCAGCCTTGCTAGTCAGACAAAATGCACATTCAGAAAGGCAATCCACAGAACACTCACCTGCTCCCCTGGTGTCCCATACAGCTTGCTGTACTGTGGAAGTAGGCTGTCCAGCAGGGCCTGGTTCTCCTCAAGGCTGAAGGCTGGGGCTCTCTCCACAGTACGTGCCATTGCAGGGTCCAGAGGGGCAGAGACAGCAGCAGTGCAGTGGCAGATGTCGTCCTGGAGCATGTAGTGCAGGCAAGTGAGCTCTCAGGGGAACAGCCAGCAATATATATGTGCTGGAGAGGCAGATACTGTCCCTTGTGTCCAAAGTGATAGGTCCAAGTCGTTTGCATCTTCTGAATCTGGCCAATCCATGGAATAGCAGCACCAATACACGCCCACAGCATCCTTCAAATCTTCAACTTCATGACATACATGATTTTGCAACATTGTTGTGGGTGACCAACTGAATTTCCAGCAACCGACTCGTTCGAATTTCGAAAACGCGTCCGTTGCCAGGCTAGGCCATTGTCAATGGGTGCGCACCGATCGGTCCATTGCGGTACAACGCGTACAGGGGTACAACGCATACCCGCACACATTGAATGCAATGGGCCGGCCGGGGGCACCGATCGGTCCATTGCTGATCAACGCGTACAGGGGTACAACGCGTACCCGCACACATTGAATGCAATGGGCCGGCCGGGGGCACCGATCGGTCCATTGCGGTACAACGCGTACAGGGGTACAACGCGTACCCGCACACATTGAATGCAATGGGCCGGCCGGGGGCACCGATCGGTCGAATTGCGGTACAACGCGTACAGGGGTACAACGCGTACCCGCACACATTGAATGCAATGGGCTGGCCGGGGGCACCGATCGGTCCATTGCTGATCAACGCGTACAGGGGTACAACGCGTACCCGCACACATTGAATGCAATGGGCCGGCCGGGGGCACCGATCGGTCCATTGCGGTACTACGCGTACAGGGGTACAACGCGTACCCGACACATTGAATGCAATGGGCCGGCCGGGGGCACCGATCGGTCCATTGCGGTATCAACGCGTACAGGGGTACAACGCGTACCCGCACACATTGAATGCAATGGGCCGGCCGGGGGCACCGATCGGTCCATTGCGGTACAACGCGTACAGGGGTACAACGCGTACCCGCACACATTGAATGCAATGGGCCGGCCGGGGGCACCGATCGGTCCATTGCTGATCAACGCGTACAGGGGTACAACGCGTACCCGCACACATTGAATGCAATGGGCCGGCCGGGGGCACCGATCGGTCCATTGCTGATCAACGCGTACAGGGGTACAACGCGTACCCGCACACATTGAATGCAATGGGCCGGCCGGGGGCACCGATCGGACCATAGCTGATCAAAGCGTACAGGGGTACAACGCGTACCCGCACACATTGAATGCAATGGGCCGGCCGGGGGCACCGATCGGTCCATTGCTGATCAACGCGTACAGGGGTACAACGCGTACCCGCACACATTGAATGCAATGAGCCGGCCGGGGGCACCGATCGGTCCATTGCTGTTCAACGCATCCCTGTACAAGTGACTGGCATATGTCACCATGCCTGTCTCAGATGGACATATGCCAGCCACAGATAGCTCCCAGGGAGTGAGGGGCACACCTACAACACGACAGCCTGTCCAAACTGTATGATAAGGCATGTAAGGCTGCATTTCCTATTGTGTGTATGTTGGTGTACATGTTGTCCTGTGGGTGTCACCTGGGGGCAGCCACCCCCAGGCTGTGCACGTGTTCATGGGGACAGGATCCTGGGTGTTACGTGTACATGACCACTGTGATGTGCAACTGTTCATATCTGTGCATGTGCCATGGTCACATTTCACGGTGGTGTATGTGTATGTCATGTCACATACCCCGTGAGTCCCATGTGGGACGGTATGTTTGAGCCAGGGTGTCCCAGTGGCACAATAGTGATGGTCCTCCACAGTCTGTGTGCATGTAGTGTTTACAATGTCTCTGATTTCATGTGCACAATGGGAGACAGTCTCCACATCCACGTTGTGTGTGCATGGACTTTGATGTTGTGCGTGTGTGTGTCACAGACGTCCATGTCTGTCCTGCAGTGGCAAGTGGGACCACTACCTGTGGGGGTCATAGTTGTTTTGCTGTGGTGTATACATGATACTCCATGTAATGCCAGTGTCCATGTGGCAATACAGGGTCCCTGGGAATGTACCTGTCGTTGAGCTGTGATGCCTGGGGCACATCTGTCGTCACATGTCACTGTGGGGGGTGATTGTGACACGGCAGCAGGAGATGGGAACTGTGACACGGCCTCATGATATCCAATGGGCCAACCTGGGACTTATTGATGCCACTTGTTGAACCGTGATGACAGATGTTGGCCATGTATGTACCATACATGTCCTTACGGAACTGCACACTTCATGTAGTTGTGCCTCATAATGATGTATGTTGGGATATTGAGTGTGTTCAATGCCGCATATGTGGGCTGACTGACAATCTTGCTTTCTTCTCCTCTGCACTGCAGGGCTCCTGCTGTCCATCGACCATTCCCAGACCTGGCAACGATGGTGGAACGGGACAGCATCCGACGGTACCGCTTCACCAGGCAGCTGATTGAGGATTTGGCAGTGCAGTTGGCCCCACATTTGCAGCCTGGCCGGCCGTATCCTACAGCGCTGACCCCCAAGGTGAAGGTGATGGCAGCCCTACACTTCTTTGCCACCGGTACCTTCCAACATACTGTGGCGACTGCTGGTGGGATGTCACAGACCATGTTGAGCCGTGTGCTCCGCGATGTTTTGGTGGCAATGTTGCTATTCCTGAACCGGTACATCTATTTCCCTAGACTGCAACGACTCACTGACGTGAAGAGTGACTTCTATGCCCTGGGGAGGATGCCGCATGTCATTGGCTCCATTGATGGGACACATGTGGCTTTGGTACCACCACAGGCCCAGGAGCAGGCCTACAGGAACCGCAAGCACTACCACTCGGTCAATGCACTGGTGGTGTGTCTTGCAGATATGACCATCACACACGTGTGTGCCCGTTTCCCTGGTTCAGCACACGATGCCTTTGTGATGAGGAGTAGTCGCATCCCCAGGATGATGGCACAGATGCAGAACCAGCGTGCCTGGCTTGTCGGTGTGTACTGACTTTGTGCCATTGTGTGTGATCTGATCTGTAGTATTCCGCCCACTTTTCCAAGTCAGCTAATGTGCACTTGTCTGTCCGTAGGTGACTCGGGATACCCCAACATGCCGTGGTTGCTGACACCCCTCAGGAACCCTGTGACACCAGCCCAGATGCGCTACAATGAGGCACATGGTCGGACCAGGAGAGTGATTGAGCGGACATTTGGTCTCCTGAAGAGCCGCTTCCGCTGCCTGGACAAGACCGGAGGGTCCCTCCCATATGCCCCTGCGAAAGTGTGCAAGATTATCATCGTCTGCTGCATGCTCCACAACCTGGCAGTGCGGAAGGAGTTGCCTCTCATCCAGGATGACAATGACCAACATCCGCCACCTGTGGAGGATCCTGGCCTGGACCACGATGCCAGTGATGATGATGATGATGAGGGTGATGTCCGCACACAGCTCATCACCAACTTCTTTAGCTGAATGTGAGTATCCTGAGGTGTCATGTCAATGATGTGAGTTGGCATGATATGTGTAGGTGGTGCTCTGGTGCTGTTGGAGTGTGTCCATGGGCTACTTGACTGGATGTGTGTAGCGATGTGTGCTTACAGGTGGTCTGTACTCCCCAACAGTGTTGACATGCTAACTTGGTTCTGGGTGGGTATCTTGTAACATGTATTGTGCATGAGTTTTGCTGTTCTGTCCTGTTCTCCATTGCTTTTGACTGTGTGTCATTTCTGTCCTTCACAGGGTACTTTCAGATTCGTTTGGTCAACTGTGTCCACCGACGACATGATTGTACTTCCAGGGTGGTAGCTGTTGTGTCCCTACAGGTGATGTGCGCCACACCCATGGACTTCCTTCCTTCTACAGTTGTTGACTGTGTGCCCGCTGCCAGGTGGGATTACCTTGCATCTGTAGTGGTTACGACATGTTGCAACTGTGTAATAAACCTGTGCTTCACTTTGTGATGTGCGTTGTCTGTGGTCACACATTTGACTGCCATTTGCTTACTGCACCTGTGGGCTACTTGACTACAACTGGGAATGGGTGTGGTGTCTGTGCATTGCACCGTCTTCCCTGGCAACATCAGTGTAGGCAATGAGTCAGATGGCCTAGGTGTGTATGTGTTGTGTAGCCCTGGTGGTGTGTCTCCCTCATATGTGTCACGTTGCCTTTACTCACATGCCTGTGTTGTACTTGCTGTTGCAGTTCGCATACACAGTGTAATTTTGCAGTTCATCATCCCCATAACAGCACCCACGTTGGAATCACAACAGAGGCAAGTATGGTGTATTAGTGTGTTTATTGTGATACATTTGTGTGAATAGTGCATAGGATGGGTAGTGCTGTACATATATCTTGCAATCAGAAGTTCCTAGGTGAATTGAAAGTCCTGGTAGACAAAATCCCCAGTATCGGGGCCACAGTTGTCTGAGACATTGGTCCAACTTGTACTCCCCATGCAATGTGTGGGAGTTGTGTTGCCGTCAACAGGGTGAACAGTCTGTGCACAAAGGTGAACATCCAGAACAGGTTCAGGCTTCCTGGGAGTTGCGCTTGGCCATCGGCCTCTCACTTGCCCCTCCTCGGACGACCCCTCTTCTTTGGGGGGGCCCCTCAAGTACAGGCTGCTGCGGTGCAGGGGACTCTCCGCCAGAGTCATCCTCCCTCCCTGTGGCAGTTGCAGTTTGTTCAGCACCAGATGTTGTTGGCACACAGGGAGGTGTGGACTGGTTGCTGTTCATCTGGCGGAGGCATTGTAAAATGTCCCTGTGCACCGCCGTCATCTCATGCAGTGCGTCCCACTTGGACTCCACGCGGGACATGTGTGAGTCCACGCGGGACATGTGTGAGTCCAAGCGGGCATGATGGGCAGCCTGCTGCTGTTTCATGTCTCTGAGGAGCCCCACTACCTGGCTGAGATCTCCGGTGCTGGACTGGTACGCATCAGCTATGCGTACCAGTTGTGGGTCATCATGCACACCAGCAACCTCTGCAAGCAGCGACCTCTGTCTCCCACCCCTCCCACCACCCCTGCCGACATGTGCAGTGCGTGCAGTGGCACGCACAGATGACCCTGGTCCACCTTGGGGGTTGGTGGTGGTGGTGGTGTCCATGGCCCCACGTTGGTCCAGGGTCCCTGTGCTGGTGTTGCTCCTTGTTCTGTCCATGTCGGCAGGGATGGTATTTGTGGTGACAGTCGTTGGAGGGGTGGGTGCAGGGGGTGCAGCTGGTGGTCCTGCTGGTGCTGCAGCTGGTGGTCCTGCTGGTGCTGCATGTAGACTTGCACCGGATGTGCCAGGTTGGTCTTCTTCGTCCGAGGAGGGCAGAGGCTGTACGACACCAGTGAGCTCCGCATCCTCTTGAGCCTGGGACTGGGACTCCTCAGCGTCTGCTGCTGTGTCCCCATCATCACCTGTTTTTGGGAGACACACACAATGTATGTTATGTTTCTGCAGGCATCAATGGTTGACACACCTGACAGTTGTGACTGTGCCTCTGGGTGCGGGCCTGTACATTGCATTGTCCTAAGTCGTCACAGTCAGGGGTTGATATTGGTGTGGCACATTGTCCTGCATTATTTGGGCATTTCTATGTATTTGTTGGGGTGTGAACATGGTCTGCATTGGTTGTATTTGGTAGACAGCCGGCCCTCCTTCCCACCCAGCCAGTCAGTTATCCCACCATGGACTGTGCTTGCATTGCAGGGAGTGCAAGTTGTCTCTCAGGATGTCAGTCAGTGGTGTCCTGCTGTTTGTTGGTGCACAGTTCCCAGCAGGGCCTTGTGCTCCCCACAGCAGTAGCCAGTGTCAGCCATCTTGTGAGTCCTTCTCCACTCCCTGTGATGTGAGCATGGTTCAGGGTGGTGTTGATGGGACAGTTGTGGGGGTGAGCTATGTCTGTGACTGTGACTCCCATCATGCTATTGCCTCCACCCCACTTCCCAGCATTCCCATACTTACTTGCTTTTGTGGGGAGTTCACTGTGTGTGGGTGTGAGGGCAATGGCAAGATGGCTGACAGTGGTGTCCTGCTGTTGGTTGGTGTGCAGTTCCCAGCATGCCCTTGTGCTCCCCACAGCAGTAGCCAGTGTCAGCCATCTTGTGAGTCCTTCTCCACTCCCTGTGATGTGAGCATGGTTCAGGGTGGTGTTGATGGGGCAGTTGTGGGGGTGAACTATGTCTGTGACTGTGACTCCCATCATGCTATTGCCTCCACCCCACTTCCCAGCATTCCCATACTTACTTGCTTTTGTGGGGAGTTCAGTGTGTGTGGGTGTGAGGGCAATGGCAAGATGGCTGACAGTGGTGTCCTGCTGTTGGTTGGTGTGCAGTTCCCAGCATGCCCTTGTGCTCCCCACAGCAGTAGCCAGTGTCAGCCATCTTGTGTGTCCTTATCCACTCCCTGTGATGTGAGCATGGTTCAGGGTGGTGTTGATGGGCCAGTTGTGAGGCTGAGCAATATCTGTGACTACTACTCCCATCATGCTATTGCCTCCACCCCCCTTCCCAGCATGCCCATGCTTCCTTCCTTTTGACTCTGCTTCCCTGTGGGGTGGGCTGGCTGTGCTGACAGGATGGCTGGGAGTGTTGTCCTGGCAGTTGTTTGGCTAAAAGTCCCAAGAGTGTCCCTGTGCTTCACACAACATAACCCAGGGTGGTGGTTCTTTGTGGGATCTTGAGTTAGGATGTGAGGCATTGCATTCTCCCAGGTGGGTTCTGTGGAGTTTGTGTTGAGGGGGGGTGTGAGGGGAGGTGCTTGTGACTATGGTCAGTGCTGCAAGTCCTCCTTCCCACCCAGCCAGCCAGATATCCCACCATGGAACGTGCTTCCATTGCAGGGAGTGGAAGTTGTCTCTCAGGATGTCAGTCAGTGGTGTCCTGCTGTTTGTTGGTGCACAGTTCCCAGCAGGGCCTTGTGCTCCCCACAGCAGTAGCCAGTGTCAGCCATCTTGTGAGTCCTTCTCCACTCCCTCTGATGTGAGCATGGTTCAGGGTGGTGTTGATGGGACAGTTGTGGGGGTGAGCTATGTCTGTGACTGTGACTCCCATCATGCTATTGCCTCCACCCCACTTCCCAGCATTCCCATACTTACTTGCTTTTGTGGGGAGTTCAGTGTGTGTGGGTGTGAGGGCAATGGCAAGATGGCTGACAGTGGTGTCCTGCTGTTGGTTGGTGTGCAGTTCCCAGCATGCCCTTGTGCTCCCCACGACAGTAGCAACAGTGTCAGCCATCTTTGATGTGGCCTTATCCACTCTCTGTGGGATGTGAGCATGCGTTCAGGGTGGTGCTTGATGGGCCATGTTGTGAGGCTGATGTAATATCTGTGACTACTACTCCCATCATGCTATTGCCTCCACCCCTCTTCCTAGCATGCCCATGCTTCCTTCCTTTTGACTCTGCTTCCCTGTGGGGTGGGCTGCCTGTGCTGACAGGATGGCTGGGAGTGTTGTCCTGGCAGTTGTTTGGCTGAAAGTCCCAAGAGTGTCCCTGTGCTTCACACGACATAACCCAGGGTGGAGGTTCTTTGTGGGATCTTGAGTTAGGATGTGTGGCATTGCATTCTCCCAGGTGGGTTATGTGGAGTATGTGTTGAGGGTGTGTGTGAGGGGAGGTGCTTGTGACTATGGTCAGTGGTGCGAGTCCTCCTTCCCACCCAGCCAGCCAGATATCCCACCATGGAACGTGCTTCCATTGCAGGGAGTGGAAGTTGTCTCTCAGGATGTCAGTCAGTGGTGTCCTGCTGTTGGTTGTTGCACAGTTGCCAGCAGGGCCTTGTGCTCCCCACAGCAGTAGCCAGTGTCAGCCATCTTGTGAGTCCTTTTCCACTCCCTGTGATGTGCGCATGGTTCATGGTGGTGTTGATGGGACAGTTGTGGGGGGGCAATATGTGTGACTACGACTCCCATGATGCTATTGGCTACACTGACTTGCCCAGCATACACAGAATTCCTTTCTTTCAGTGGTCTTCACTGTGTGTTGGTGTTGTAGTGGTGGCTACATGTCTGGATGTGTTTATTAGTTCTATTTGTGCCACTGCCTAGCTGTAGTTGTAGTTGTGTTTGTACATGTGATGGCACGGTTAAATGTAACTTTGAGATGGCATTTGTTGTGTTTATCTGACTGACATACACATTTTGGGATGATTCTGTTCTGGTTGCTGTGTAATTGCTATGAGTGCATGGTTTGACTCTCCCCTTGACAGTGATGTGTGTGTGTATTGTGGCAGAATATTGTGTACATTTGTTGTGTACTCACCAGGCTCTGGGATGTTCTCTAGTCCATATACGCTCACTGGCGGAAGGATGGCCCGCACCTTCTCCTCCCAGGGCCTGAGGTATACTGGCTTGGCAGGAGGGCCACTGCCGGTGTATTGGCTCAGGAGGTAGTCTTTCTTGAGCAGCTCCCGGACCCTCCTGCGCACGTCATACCACCTGTTCTGGATGTCGGTCTTTGTGCGCAGACATGGTGATTGTGCGTTCACCCTGTTGATGATCCTCTCCCACATCTTGGTTTTCTGGGAGATGGGGGTCTGTTGGACCAGTGTGCCAAACAGCTGTGGCTCTACCCTGAGGATCTCGTCTACCAGGACTTCCAATTCACAATCTAGGAACTTGTGATTCTTCTTGGGGGGCATGGTGATGGGTGGTGATGGTGAGTGATGTGTGTGTTGGTGTGCAGGTGAGGGTGTGTGGGTGTGTGTTTTGCTGGGTGTATGTGAGGTAGGTATTTGTTGGTGTGCTGATGGTGTGTGGCTTGTGTGAGGGATGAGCTGTGGGTGTGTGGTTGCTGTCTGTTGGGTGCTGGCAGTAGAATGGCATTTGCAAAGGATCATGGTTGGGATTTGTGTCCTTTATATGGGTGGAGTTGTGGGTGTGTCTTTGTTCTCTGTCCCCACCCCCCAGTATTTATTGGCTTTGTAATTGCTTGTTTGGCCTTTTTTTGTGTAATTTTTCCTTTGTACTGTCTGTGCATGTTGGAAACGTTCTTGTGACCGAGTCGGACCCTGCATTTGTCTCGTACGGTGTTCTCCGTTTCGTTCACGCTGTGTTTGTGCAGTTTTCTATGCTGTGTACGCGTCGGTCGCGGTGTTTTGTGTTACTTCGGCTCGGTTTTGTATGCATGTCGGTCGTACGGCTTGTCCTCCGTACGACTCGGTCGTGGTTTTCGCGCCTTGCATCGTACTTTGCGGTTTGGAGTTCGCGTGTACGTTTCGGTTGGATTTGTTCCGGGTGCGTGTCGGTCGGTTCGATTCGCGTGTTTTTCCGGCCGGATTGCTGTTTTCCGTGCGGCTCGGTCGTTCGGCTTGGGTTCGGTACGTGTCGGTCGGATTTTGCACGCCTTGCATCGTACTTGGCGTGTCGGGCGCCACAGGTACGTGTCGGTCGGAATAAATTCCGGCTCCGAATCGGTCGGTGCTTTTTCCGGCCCGAATCGGAATCGACCCCTATGTGTGAGATATTCGTGTATGCTAAGATTGTGGGACAGTTGGTCTGCCTTGGTGTTATATCCTGTAGGGTACTGGAGTTGTGGCGCAACCGCAGAAACTGTCCAAAAGGTTGGTTGTCCCTGGGAGCTTTTGGATGGTGGCTGCTGATAGGAGAAGGCTATTGTAGTCCGTAGGTTTTTTGTAAACTGTGGTGGTAAGATGACCATCTGTTAATGTAATCATGAGGTCTAGAAAGGGAATATTGTTATTCAATATGGTACTGGAGAAGCGGAGGTACGGATTGAGGGTGTTGATCCACTCACAAAAGTTTTCAAATGTCACTCTCTCGCCGTTCCAAAATATCAGGATGTCATCAATGTATCTACGCCATAATAATATGTTGGCATTGTAGTGGTTAGATTCATGGAAGATCATCTCCCTTCTAAAAACTGCCATGTAGAGGCAGGCCAGACTTGGGGCAAATGTGCTTCCAATAGATGTCCCCTGGGTCTTGTGATACAGTTGGTTTTTTAATTGAAAGAAGTTTTCAGTTAGGGCTAACGAGGCACGCTCCAAGATGAAGCTGACTGGATTGGGTGAACTCCAGCTAGTAGAGCACTCTCTACCACCTCTAATGTAGGTGTCTGGTGAATGTTAATGTAGAGCGCGTCGACGTCCAGCGTGACTAGCAGGTCAGTCTTGTTTTTGGTGTGGTTATTCTTAATGAGCCGTAGGACATCCCTAGTGTCCTGTAGTAATGAGGTTTTTTTTTGTACCACTGGTTGTAAAAAGTGGTTGCAAAAGCGGGATATGGGCTCTAGAAGGGAGTTAATCCACGACACAATAGGTCGTCTGGTTGGCGGATGGAGACCCTTGTGGATTTTTGGTAGGATATAGAATTAGGGAATCTTAGGTTCCCTCTTAATCAGGAAATCAGCTTTGTTCCTACTAATCCAACACTGGGTTTCTGCCGACAAGACCAAGGCAGTAATAGGGGTGTAATAGTGTTGGTTGGCCAGCTGCCGGTTACATTCATCGTCGTAGTCTGTAGTGGACATAATCACAGTAGCCCCTTCCTAGTCTGCTTGCTTGATAGTGATCTTCTGATCATTGGCCAAAGAATTCACAGCCGCACGTTCTAAGGCTGAGAGGTTATAAAAAGGAGTTTTTATATCACCTCTAGTGACTTCTTTCAGAACTTCTTGTTCGAATGTTAGAATTTCGTTGGGTACCATGCTGGCATTGGGGGTGAACTTGGATGGATTGCATAGCCCCGTGTCCATATGTTCTTGAGTAGGTTTGTCCTGGAAGAACGCCCGCAGGCGTATCTTTCGGAGGACGTTTTGTAGTTCACAGTTGTCCCGGAATTTGTCTGTTCTGGGCATAGGCACAAACCCTAGGCCCTTCTTAAAGACTTTTGTTTCTATCTCAGTAAGAGCCCTATGAGATAAATTGACTTTAAATTTGTCTTCCCTTATTGACTCCAGGTCTGCACTGTCTGTTGCAGCGGCTTTTGCCACTGTACTCGTTTTTGATTTCCTTGTCTGCGACCTCTTCCTCTGCTCCAGCCTCTGTCTAAAAAAGAAGGGTTAGGAGTTTCAGGAAAAAATTGTTGTGGGCCCTGTGGGAACTGAGGATATTGCCAATAGGTAGGTCCTTGTATGGGGGCATCCTGTACCCAAAAGCAGGTGGCCGTGGACCGTTTCTTGGTCCATTGCTGCCCCAGCTGTCATTGCTAGAGTTACTGTTAGATGAGGAATTTCTCCTGTATGAATTTTGTCTTTCGTCTTATGAGTTATCACCTCCGCGGAGCGTGTAGTCCTCTTTAAGATAGGGATACACTTTCTCCTTGTCAAACCTTTTTATGTCCTTTTGTAATTTGGCAATCTTTTGTTTCATCAGTAGTCTTTATTTTCGGTAATTTCACTATTGATTTCAGCTAATTTGGTTTTGTAGGCTGTCATCAATATTCCTGTCTTGAGGGCCCCTTCTGCTATCTGGACTTTCAGTAGTGCATCTGCTAACCATTTAGCAGTGTTAATAATCAAAATGAGCCAGTCCCTGGTACACTTCTGATCCAGCGCAATATTAGCCAACAACATTCATACACCATATACTCACTTGGGCCCATACATTCACACTACACTAATACTTACGCTGGGTGTCAGATGTACTCTTTTATCAAAGTCCCTGCTACCAATTACCTTCTGATTGAAGAGTAATAACTTACCAATGGATCCTTTGCTGATTGGGAAATTTAAAATGAGTGACATTCATTATAGTACATTATCCTGAAATAATCACTGAGTCAGGAAGTTTTAAAATGTTTATCTAAAGTTTTAGCAGAGTAAAATACAGAAAACCCGGTACTTGATTGAAATACCCAAGAAAAAGTATAGAAATGATTTTGCTAATAAATGACGGTGTTTAAGGAAGGGAGAGAATAGAGACAGCAGCGCAACTAAAGGTTGCAGTATAGTTACCTAAATGCGAGAACCAAGCCCCTTGGCCAAGGAGTTGGAAAAGATAGGACCCAAGAAGGATGAAGAGCAAAGACTTCTTCCAGGATCAGGACAGGACCGGTAACCTCTCTACAACGACGCCTGCGCCGTTCCCCTCTCAGATACTCGACTTCTCTCGATTCTCCCGTCTAATGGACTCTGCCGCCCCCTCCTCAGGACCTCTTCCGGACAGGAATTCAGTCAGCAACCGATCAGCTGGGCAGTCTAGAGTTGAGAGCGCTCTGGCAGTATGGACGCCTGTTCTTCATGAACGCATGCTCTGACTAATTTACTAATGCTATATTCTATTATACCCTTCTACGCCCATGTACCTCCCCTTAATGTTGCTAACATTATGGGACCACTACTTTTGATTGGATAGGGACAGGGGGTTGATTCTCGCACCATGTCAATTTTGGCCTAAATTGTAAAGCCTATTGTCTTTACGTTCCCGCCCCTTCAAATTAATACATTCACTTTATTTCCCACCCGTCTCACGACAAATGTTATACATTTTACAGGAGAAAAGTAACAATTTGTCCGCCGGAAACATTGGGTACATCATCTTCGGCCAATAGGTCGTGGCCTTGGGAGACGTCCAAGTTGACTTCACTTGGCAGGCATACAGGACACATGCGCAGAACCCTCTGTCTCTCGAGTTTCAAGACACCAACCCAGGCCCAAGTTTACGAATTACTAAAAGTGCAAGAAGAAAATATTAAAATCACAAATAAAAAGTTTCACTGTATACCTACTTTCCCTACTCTATTCCCATTTAATGATAATACTATCCTGCATTAGTAGCGTTAAGAAAACGACAATTTAATAATGACATGAGAGCAAGCTTAAGCATGTGAAAACATTTTGCGGCCATTTTAATGCACACTGCGCAGAAGCAGAAGTTTCCCACCAAGCAAAGAAAGACGTCACACCATGTGATCAGGTTGCGACATGCGCAATGAAGTTCCCGCGCTTTAGCGGCCATCTTGGTTTATAGACAAGCGTTATTCATTAGTAAAACACATAGGCAAGCGTCTATCCCTTTTGTGTTTGTGAATGCAAAGATTAGTATTGACAGTACAAGTTTAATAAATTAATACTATGAGGAGGATTGCATACAAGCAAGTTTCATTTTTGAAACCTTGCTCCATCAATCCCCTCTCTGATGGCGTTTCTGAGCCATCAAAATACTACCCTCAATCAGATGCCAACTTCTAGCAATTCGTTTCATTCTCATTTTTACTTTTTCTATTCTTACAGTCTCCTTTTAATTTCTTGTATAAATCACTTCTCCATTCTTCTAGTTCGATTTCATCTAGTTTTCTCTTCTTTCCTTTTCCTGTCACTTTATATGTCCCATTCTTTCTACAGCATTTGCACCATATTGTTATTGCTAAAATTATTATTGCTATCCCTGCTAAGGGTACTAATATTTGACCTATAAGTCCTTTCCCTATATTTGCAAACCAGGTTCCAATTGACGATATACTATTTGTCAATCTTTCCCATACACTATCAACTTCCAGTGGTTTAAGTTCTTTCTCAAGTTTAGTTATGTTCTGAATATACGTTCCAATTTCTGCACTCTTATCAGGAATATAAGTGCAACAATGTTTCGTCTTCAATAATTTACAGACTCCTCCCTCTTTTGCCAATAGAATGTCAAGAGCAAGTCTATTTTGCATCACCATAGATCTAATCGCAACCATCTCCGTATTAATCATTAGAAAACCACCAGCAGTATCCGTTGATAAACGATCAACCACTGTAGACAATTTACATATTTTCCTTGAGTTCAGAATTATTCCCACTGAAGGTATCAATGCACCAAATATATCACCTACAATTTCTGAAAAACTAGCTCTTTTACTACGTATTAATTCGCTATTGTTTTCATTGCTTCCAGTGTTTCTTTTTACGTGGTATATCTTTGGAAAAACTATTCCAAAATAACAACTTCCATACCACCTTGCAGGAAGCCTAAAGTAAGCCTTATTCCCACATACATGATAGATTCCAGGAAAAACTGAATCTGTTCCTCCTTTGAGTCCCCAACCTCCCAGAATTAAAAAATTGTGTTCACATTCACTGGTACCGATGAAAACATTGTTATAATCAGTCTTTAACCTATGAAGACAAATTTTCCCTTTCTTTACGAAATCCAGAGCCATTGCAGCTTGAGCTTTACCAGGTGTATAACTCCCTTCCTTCTCCGCCCAAGGTGGCAACTGAGCCTTATGCTCTGAAGCTTTCTTTTGAAAATCATGTCTTCTATCTTCTACTAAATTCAAAAATATCTTTTCTTCTTCTAGTAAAGAACATGTTAGATTGTGTCTACGTGCATGTGTTATGTCTATTGATTTCATTGTTAAGAAAAACTCTCCCATAAACTGTGCGTCTTGACTACTAAGCACTGGGTTCATACTCTTGCGAATCGGAACCTCAGATAATATCACATCTAAGTTTGAATAATAATACTGTAGCCTACCTGTTCTATAAAATAAACTTGTTAATACACTACATGAGATGCCATATGTCAGGGGTAAATGATGGTATGTTAATCCTTCTGCTACTGATTCAGGTAACTTCATACAGACATAACAATTACTAACTTCCATTGTGTCTACATACTGAAACAATAACTTTGTGAAAACATTTAAACTAGTGTCGTTATCAGCTATTTCATGATGAATTTCTGCCTCATCTTCTGCCATTAATTCTATTCTATTGCCCTTCATGTTTGCTGTCCTCCCTTTAGTTTCATTATTTATCTTCTTATCTATTATCATAAGGTAAGGAATTGCTACAATCAGGACTAACCATACTATAAGCACCAATACTAGACTACATATGCAGATTGCACAGCATCTCCTACAACAATTTCGTTTTGGTCTCCCAGTAACTCTATCATCAGGCATTTTTCGACAAGGAAGATTGCTCTTCTTATCTCTTCTTCTTTTCTTTAGATGATTCTTTTGTTTAGTCAGGGTGGTCTTGTTTCTTCTTCGTATGTTAGTTCTGCACTTGTTCCTTCGCCACCACTGTCACTTGACTCTGAGCTTTTGAAAATCTTCAAGAATGATATAAGTCCAGTCAGGACCCTTGAATTTGTTATTCACAAGTCTCAGTCTTTTACTTTTTTTTTTTTCCTGACTTTTTCTCTTGTTCAGTTTGACTTGTCACTTCAGGTACTTGTTCTGGATCTTCACTTCTGGTATTTATGTGGTATTTTACTCTTTTAATGACACTTGGCCAATGATCTCCTTTTCTTGTCTTCTTTGTTGGCACTGTTTCTTTGTTTACGTCTTCAGAGATCTCGTTATTTTCACTGCTTAATACTGTTTTGTTTTCTTTGATTACTGCCTCTTTTGTTTGTCCTTTTTCAGGTCTGATTGGTTTCTTTTCAGTAGCTCCACAATGACTTTCAAGATGTTGGCTTTGTTCCTTTTTTATTTCTTTATGTTCATTTGTATTTACCCCTTTTTCTTTAGTGAATTCTTCTTGATCTATCTGCTTCTGATCAGGGCTTATTGCACTGTGAACTTCTGCAGACTGACCTGATTCTTCTAAACCTGTCTGTCCCTCTTCAAAGTTTATTAAATCTTCACTGTTTTTAGTCCAATTTTCTTTCCCTATCTGATTTAGTTCAAGATCTTTTACTATCTTTTCTTCTTGATCCTGAACTGCTTCTTCTTCACCTATCTGATCTTCTTCAATTTCTTCCAATTTTGTTTGATTTCTCGTTCTGTAATATACTTCAGGAACTTCTACCACTGGTATCCAATCCTGACTTGTGCTCGGTTGTTCTCCGTCAGCTTCTCTTGAACCTCTAGCCTGAGATTCCTCAACTGGGCAACCTTCAGCTTCTTCAGTGATTGGCGTTGTCTGTGGATTCTCTTCTTCAGGTTCTGGTACTCTCTTTGTGTGGCTTACGTGAATCCAATTAGGAAATCTTGCACACTTCACTGCTGTATTGGTGGTCAATATAATTTGACAAGGTCTGCTCCACCTGGGTGATAAACACGTTTCTCTGGTGTGATTCTTCACTACCACCCAATCACCAGGATTCAGATCATGTTCTAGTTCAGGCTGCCTGGAAACTGCGTCTTCTCCAACCTGATGAGAGACAGAACGCACTAGGTCAGCCAATCCTTTGCAATAATCCAAAACCATATCATCAGATATATTCACCAGTTTGTTTGTGGGAACATGTGTTTGTCTCATTGCTCTTCCCATCATTATTTCATGGGGGCTCAATCCTGTCGTTCTGTCAGGTATGCTTCTTATTCCCATCAAGACAAGTGGCAATGCGTCTGGCCACTCTAATGATGTTGATGCACACATTTTTCCCAATCTTGACTTTATAGTGCCATTCAATTGTTCAACCACTCCAGAAGCCTCTGGGCGATATGCACAGTGCAATTTCTGTTTAATTTGAAATGCTTCACAAATTAGTTTGATTACTTCACTGTTAAAGTGTTTTCCTCTATCTGATTCCAAAGATACTGGGAAACCAAACCTAGGTATGAGCTCACGTAACAACAGTTTTGCAACTGTAATACTGTCATTTCTCCTAGTAGGGTAAGCCTCCACCCACTTTGAAAACAGACACACTATGACTAGAACATATTTTAGTCCTCTGCATGGTGGTAACTGTATGAAGTCAAACTAGAGTCTTATAAATGGGCCCTCTGCCTTTCCAATTTTTCCAAACCCAATTATCGTTTTCCTGCCTGGATTATGCATTTGGCAAGTTAGACATCTCTGGCAAAGACTCTCTGCAACAGCCCTGAATTTGGAATTGTACCAATTTTGTCTGAACAGCCTAATCATTGCATCTCTCCCTATGTGTGTGTCTCCATGATGCATTCTAGCCATTTGTGAGAGTAAACAGTCTGGCATGACTGGTCTGCCATCTGCACTGATCCACACTTCATCTTCTCCTCTTTGGGAGCAACCCACTTTGATCCACAAATTTTTCTCACTTTCATCAACCTCATCTTGCAATTTCTTCACCTCATTCCAAGTTTCAGGTGGCATATACAGCATAAGTTGGCAGCTGATTCCCATTTTTTCCACCCTCTTATTGACTGACGTTCTGGTTTTGGCACAATGTTGAGCCACCAAGTCTGCATATCTGTTGCCGACTACCACCCAGTCATCTCCTGACTGGTGTGCGGCACATTTCACCACAGCCAATTCTTTTGGTGATTGTATTGCTTCTAGCAATTCCCTTACAAATTGTCCATTTTTAATGGGGGATCCTGAAGAAGTCATGAAATTCCTCTGCATCCACAGTTGGCCAAAATCGTGCACAACCCCGTAACCATATTGACTATATGTAAATATGGTCACTCTCTGATTCCTCCCAATTTTGCAAGCTTTTATCAAAGCAATCAATTCAGCTACTTGTGCAGATTTTACTCCTGGTAAATAGGATGCTTCGACTATTCCAGTTAAGTCACATACCGCATAGGCAGCAGTTAGTTTACCATCTTCATGTCTTTGACATGAACCATCGACAAATAGCTCCCTGTCTGGCTTTTTAAGAGGCTGTTCCTCTATGTCTGGGCGTGGTTTTGTACATAATTCTGTAATTTGTACACAATCATGTTCATCTTCTTCGTCATCTTTATTTGTTTCATGATATGGGTCCGGCAACAAAGTTGCTGGATTTATTATTGTACACCTTACCATGGTCACATTTTCAGCACCCATTATTATCCTCTCATATTTAGTCAGCCGACTAGGAGTAAGATGCTGAGTTCGGGTTCTTGTCAACAGTATGACAACTGCATGTGGAACATACACTTTTACCGGATGTCCCATCACAATTGACTCGCTTTGTTCAATACTCAAACAAGTTGCTGCTACTGCTTTTAAGCACCCTGGCAACGCGGCTGCTACTGGTTCCAATGTAGCAGAAAAATATGCTATAGGGCGTCTGTCTAGTCCATGTCTCTGAGTTAGGACAGAAAGTGCACAGTTTTCTCTCTCTTGACAGAATAATGCGAATTCTCTTTTATAATCAGGCATGCCTAAGGCAGGTGCTGAACAAAGTGCGTTTCTCAATTTTACAAAAGCTTCTACACTTTCATCCTCCCACTCCACAGGGTCTTTTGCTTTCTTTTTCGTCATGTTAATTAAGGGCTTAGCTAACATGGAGAAATTTGGTATCCATTGTCGACAGTATCCTACTATTCCTAGGAACATTCGCACTTGTCTTTGGGTTACAGGCATTTGCATTCTCTTTATTAATTCTACTCTTTCAGAGGTTACTCTTCTTTTTCCCCTCTCAATTTGGTGTCCCAAATATTTAACAGCTGTCCTGCAAAACTGTAACTTTTCAGGTGAGACTTTATGCCCTTCCTCAGCCAAAAGATTTAATAAGGCTATGGAATCAACAACACAGTCTTCTCTGGTGGTCGACGCTACTAATAAGTCGTCGATATATTGAACTAAAACTGAGCTTCCTGGCATCACTAGTTTTTCAAGGCACTTTTTCAGTATCTGGTTGAAAATGGAAGGACTTTCTGTGTACCCCTGAGGAACACGATTCCACACATAGACTTTGTTCTCAAATTTAAATGAGAAAAGATACTGGCTGTCTGGATGCAATGGTATTGAAAAGAATGCTTGACACAAATCAATTACTGTGAACCATCCTGCATTCCAAGGGATCTGGTATAGAATTACTGCAGGATTTGGTACTATGTGACAACATGGTTCCACAATCTTGTTTATTTTCCTCAGGTCCTGAACAATCCTATATTTTCCACTAGGTTTCTTTAGTCCCATGATTGGTGAATTGCATGGGCTACTCATTACTTCTTTTAGAATGGTTTGTTTTACCATTCGATTGATTTCTTCAATGACTCCTGCTTTTACTTCTGCACTCATTTTGTATTGTTTAGTATTTGGGAAAATCGCACCTTCTTTTACCGTAATTTGAACTGGATCTATTTTTGCCATAAGTCCTGCTTCTTTTCCGGTGAAATCCCATACTATTTCGTTTACTGTACCTTTTAATTCTTCTGGCAACTCATCTTTTGTTATCAACGAAAACATTTAATCTATTTCTGTACCTTGTTTTGCAACCATAATTTTATATACATGGTCCTCATCTGGTGTCTGGACTGCCACACCATCCGGCGTGCAGAAAATTGTACAGTTCATTTTGCACAATAAATCTCTACCTAATAAATTCACTGGGCTAGAATCGCACACTACAAATTGGTGCATTTCTCTGAAGTTTCCTATTTTGACTTCCATTGGTTCTGTAAGAGGTGTTCTAATTCTTTGATTAGCTACCCCCACTACTTGGATATCTTCACCAGAGAGAGGAAGGTCTGGGATGTCTGCTGATCTCACAGTAGACCTGGTAGCACCAGTGTCCAAAAGGAAAGTAATATCATTACCTTTCACATTTCCTTCAACATATGGACCAGACTGATCTACCTGTAAGGATGCGCCAAGTATGCACTCCTTCTTCCCCTCTCCTAGGCACCGTCATGAGTCGAATTTACAATAATTGTCCTGCAAAAGAAATTGTGATGTCATATAATCATTCTTACCACTCCCTCCTGGGTATCCAATGTCTGTACCGTGCTTTGCTCTGCTTACATTACCCTGAACAGGTGGAGGTGGTAATTGACTCTGGGGATTTACACCCTGCTGTGAGTCATTCTGCGTCTGTGGATTTAAGTTTTGATTTGGGCCATTATTATTCCGAATCTTTTTACATTCATCCTTCCAATGCCCCAATTTTCCGCATCCATGACAAGGAAATTTCTTTTTAGCTTCTTCTCTACTCATTCGTCCTCTAAATTTTCCACCATTTCCCGTATCACCACTCGTTCCAGAATCTTTTCCTTGATTTTCACTCGGATTTTCCAAATTAATTCCCTGCTTTTCTGCCATTTTCACCTGAGCCCACATCACCTTTTCTTGTAATTTCTTGTGTCTATCTTCAATATCGTCTCCACAATATTTTGCATATTTCAGAATCTCATCTATGGGCTTTCCCTGCCAACACAGCATGTGTTATTTAATCATCTGGCAAATCTCTGGCTTCAGGCCGTAAACAAACCGATACACAAACTGACTCATGTTTTTGTCTCCAATGTCCTCGAATCCACTATACTGTTTAAACACCTGCAATAAACGCTCATAATAGGAATGTACTGTTTCACTGGCTTCTTGGGTTGTTCGATCTATTTTCACCCAATCTGTTTCTTTCGGGGGTATTTTCCCTTTCAGGTATGTTATCACCTGCTGATACTTTTTCATCACATCATTTGACGGGGCACCTGTTTTCGGATCTCTGGGATATTCATCACTAGGCCAATCGACTGTGATCTTACAATCTGTCCATAAATCGGCAGGTACCACTATGTCAAACAAACCATCTAAATCCTTCAACAATACCTTTGACACCTTCACAAACCTTTCAACCTGCTTGTACCATTCAATTGGCTTTTCCCTCAGCTTTGGAAAATCATTCGTAAATGATAAAATATCCTGTCTGCTCCATGGGACATGTACATATCCTCCTCCCGCAACTTCTCGCATTGGATACATCTGGTCTACTTTTCCTGCTTCCTTCATCACATATTCTGATGCTGTTCTACTTGTTCGTGCTTCTTCCTTTTTCTTGGCCCACCTAGATCTCCATTTATCTAGATCTCCCCATTTTTGTAAAACTAACATTAATTCTCTTATTTGCAGTCTTCTTCCAGATGCATTCATATTTTCTAAATCTTTGTCCGCAAATTCTGCTCTATATGGTTTCTGTAATACTTTTGATCTCCCTATTTCGATTCCCATCTGTAGTGCTAAATTGGACAATTTTTCATGGAATATCTTTACATTTCTGGTGATACTCCTGCACAGGAATAATAATTCTTCTTCATCATAGGTATTCAAGCGTTCTACTCCTACATTTCCTGCTATTATTTCTTCTAATTCGACTTTCAATTTATGGATATCCAGTACTTTTGGAGGTGTGCACTGTTTAACTGACCCTTGTACCCATCTTTCTAGATCTTCAGGTGTTACTATGGTAGCACTTTTTGCTCCCGATGAAGTTACTAAACTTACATCTTTTGAACCTCCAGGTACATCTTTTCTGGGAGTACTATTTACAGAACCTCGATTAGGTAAATCCATGAGTGATATTGTGGATTCACAGTCACTAAATTGATCCTCAATTATAACTGGAGCTTCAGGTTTGGTGTTACTCACAGGAGTAGGTGCAAGTATGGGTTGAGGACAATTTCCCTGAGTACCATATAATGGAACTACTGGACCAATTGTTACAGGAATGGTCAACGAATCAGGATGTACTTTTATCTGGGTTATTTTCTGTATTAATTCTGCTCTGGTCTTTTCTAGGGCTTCTTTTTCTTTGTCATGAAGTATTCTAGTTGGGGTAAATTCATGCATTACTTGTGGTACCATTGGAGTTTTCGGTGGTGCACTTGGGGTGCATCCACTTGTCTCTTCCTGATATGGTGGGGATTTCTTAACATTTCCTCCATAAATTCATCTTCAGATTCCTCATTTCTCATTAAATGTTTTGTCTTTTCTGTACATTTGCCTCCTGATTTCTCTCCTTCTGTGAATAATGGATACAGTCCCTCTGTAATCATTGCCCTTCTCCATTGTTTCATCTGACCCTCTCTTGACTCACGTAAATATCTGGGGTAAAATCCTGGGTAACTCCTATTACTTCTAGATCTATCTCGTTCAAATGCCTCGGTTTTCCATTCCTCTAGAGCCTCGTACTGAGTTAATCTAGGTCTGGGTTCTAAGTCATTCATCCTCAATCTCAAGTTTTGAAGAATTCTTCCATTAAAGGTACCATTCTCTGGAAATGCTAATACTCCATCATTTTTGGTGTATTCTATCCAATTCTCCATCCATACACAAGTATGATAACCTCTCTCCATCATCATAAATGATGCTGGCGTTTTTGCTGGTGGAATAATAATTCCTTCTCTCGTTTTGATTGGTTTGTCCTTTTTAAAATAATTCTTAATCTTTTGTAAGAATGACATTTTTTTCCTTTCTCCGTACATTCTATCTAATCTTCTGTGTACAAAATTATATTCTGCAAAACCTAGGAATATCCTGTTAAAGTCGGATCACGTTTTAACATGCAATCCTTATCCACTAAGAATTTTGCTTCTATATTTTCGACCAATCAAATGTCTGCTATCTTTTATTTCCGAGCCAATCCTTGCGCGGCCTTTTGGTGACGTTTCTCTGTCAACCCCTCCTTTACAATCTGCTCTTTTCTGTCCTCGCTGGTTTAACCAATCCCAGCGCGGCACCTGTGACGTCAGTACTACTCCTGACTATTGACCCCTCCTTTACAAGGGTTTTTCCACACCCGCTGTTTCAACCTACCACAGCGCGGCGTTTTGTGACGTCAGCTCCCTCTCCGGCAACTGACCCTCCCTTTACAAAAATTTATGCAAACTTATTTTCTCTATAAATCTTAATTAAATTTCAGTAACAACATAAAACATTCGCTATCGTGCCAGTTTCCACTAATTTCGAAAAAGATAGTTTCTTCCACACTTTAGTAAAACCTTTCCGTTTACTAATAAATACACTACAAGTAAAACACTTCCGTCTACTCTTCACACAAGCTCCAGAAGTACCTGTTACTTCTTCAATGTTACCCTTACTAGGTGATATAACATCAAATTTTTATCAGCGTACCCTTTTGCTATTACTCACACGCATAGAGTCCCTAACGAGTACTTGAAGTCCTGCTTAACTTCTCAGTACTATTTCTGCCTGACAGATAACCTCACTGCAGTATGGCTTCCACTTGCCACCCACTATTCTTTTTACCTACCCCGGGGTATTCTGGACAACATGTAACAAAACTCAAAAATAAGCGGATGTTAGTTCATAAAAATACAAATAAAATTCTCATTACCCAATTAACAAAGAGTAACAACAACCGTCCTCTGCTTACCAGAAAACTGATCCAGCGCAATATTAGCCAACAACATTCATACACCATATACTCACTTGGGCCCATACATTCACACTACACTAATACTTACGCTGGGTGTCAGATGTACTCTTTTATCAAAGTCCCTGCTACCAATTACCTTCTGATTGAAGAGTAATAACTTACCAATGGATCCTTTGCTGATTGGAAAATTTAAAATGAGTGACATTCATTATAGTATATTATCCTGAAATAATCTCTGAGTCAGGAAGTTTTAAAATGTTTATCTAAAGTTTTAGCAGAGTAAAATACAGAAAACCCGGTACTTGATTGAAATACCCAAGAAAAAGTATAGAAATGATTTTGCTAATAAATGACGGTGTTTAAGGAAGGGAGAGAATAGAGACAGAGGCGCAACTAAAGGTTGCAGTATAGTTACCTAAATGCGAGAACCAAGCCCCTTGGCCAAGGAGTTGGAAAAGATAGGACCCAAGAAGGATGAAGAGCAAAGACTTCTTCCAGGATCAGGACAGGACCGGTAACCTCTCTACAACGACGCCTGCGCCGTTCCCCTCTCAGATACTCGACTTCTCTCGATTCTCCCGTCTAATGGACTCCGCCGCCCCCTCCTCAGGACCTCTTCCGGACAGGAATTCAGTCAGCAACCGATCAGCTGGGCAGTCTGGAGTTTAGAGCGCTCTGGCAGTATGGACGCCTGTTCTTCGTGAACGCATGCTCTGACTAATTTACTAATGCTATATTCTATTATACCCTTCTACGCCCATGTACCTCCCCTTAATGTTGCTAACATTATGGGACCACTACTTCTGATTGGACAGGGACAGGGGGTTGATTCTCGCACCATGTCAATTTTGGCCTAAATAGTAAAGCCTATTGTCTTTACGTTCCCGCCCCTTCAAATTAATACATTCACTTTATTTCCCACCCGTCTCACGACAAATGTTATACATTTTACAGGAGAAAAGTAACAATTTGTCCGCCGGAAACATTGGGTACATCATCTTCGGCCAATAGGCCGTGGCCTTGGGAGACGTCCAAGTTGACTTCACTTGGCAGGCATACAGGACACATGCGCAGAACCCTCTGTCTCTCGAGTTTCAAGACACCAACCCAGGCCCAAGTTTACGAATTACTAAAAGTGCAAGAAGAAAATATTAAAATCACAAATAAAAAGTTTCACTGTATACCTACTTTCCCTACTCTATTCCCATTTAATCATAATACTATCCTGCATTAGTAGCGTTAAGAAAACGACAATTTAATAATGACATGAGAGCAAGCTTAAGCATGTGAAAACATTTTGCGGCCATTTTAATGCACACTGTGCAGAAGCAGAAGTTTCCCACCAAGCAAAGAAAGACGTCACACCATGTGATCAGGTTGCGACATGCGCAATGAAGTTCCGCGCTTTTAGCGGCCATCTTGGTTTATAGACAAGCGTTATTCATTAGTAAAACACATAGGCAAGCGTCTATCCCTTTCGTGTTTGTGAATGCAAAGATTAGTATTGACAGTACAAGTTTAATAAATTAATACTATGAGGAGGATTGCATACAAGCAAGTTTCATTTTTGAAACCTTGCTCCATCACTTCCATTGAACCAGCGACCATTCCCTCTTGAAGGTGGCATCTTCCAGAAATAGACTTGGAAAATTTGTGACAATGAGGCCATTTGGTGCAATGTTGGACCTTAAATATTCGGTCATGTTGGCTCCATGGAGTGTGATCTTGACCCATTGTCTCTTCATGGCTGTGAGAGAGTTCCAATCATCTATTTGGTTGCCTGACGAGGTTCTGATTTTAGCCCGTAGTAGAGATGGGGTTCTCAAAATCTCTGCAACCATGTCATCCCCAAAACTTAAGCCTTGGTTGCCTTCCACGCATCAGGCAAGCAGCCTGTTTGTAATAATAGTCTGAAGTCTCAAACTATCAAACAGGGAAAGAAAGTTGAAGACTTCGTGAGAAGATAGGCACGAGGTCGTAGGAGGGCTAGCCAGCTACTCCGAATAACATAGATGGAAGTCTCACGGCTGTATGCCGTACTAGAAATATATCAACAAGAAGGAGGGGACTGGGGGTGCTTATAGGTCCAGCATACGAGCTCCTAGAATATATCAATTCTAGAGAGAATTAGAGGAGGGTCTCCTCCTTGTGGAACTGGGGCCTCACACACCACCCAGGGTGTCATGCTTCATCATAGGGCTTGCTCCTCGTCGGGCCGGCGCTGCAATGACATTTATTTTAAGCCATGGTGTTTGATAAGACGCCCTGCCTACTTATGCCTTTACATGTGTTACCTGTTTGCCATTCACTTCTGCCTTTCCACTGCACCTCACACACATTTTTCACCTAATAGCATGGTAAGAATTCTATTGCATGCTGTATTGTATTGAGAATTTTATTTATGTATGTTTTTCTTACATCTTTTTAGGTCGGTATTGCCACAAGGTACTTCACTTTTAGGTTGTTTTAGTGCTTGGTTTACCCCTTATACTAACTAGGACGCCAACCACCGTGTAGATAGTTATTTTAGTTCTGGTCCTGATCAATTGCTAACTGATCACTTATGTGGCAAATTAAGCAAGAAATATGTTGACCTTTTTGTACTAGCAACCACTGAACATCATGTTGGTAGTTTGCTAACACTGTTTTTAGCTAGACAAGTGGACTTACTGATTAAAACTTTTTTAGAGTACTACTTAGTCTCCTTTTAATTTCAATTTTCCTTACACTAGTCACTCAGTCTACACACTCATCTACACTCCACGGCCCTACACTCGCACTTCTCATTACGGCTTGAGAACAGAAGATCTCCGATAAAGAGCCCCTTAAAGGGTGCCCGTCAGGCATTGCAGTGCCGGCCCGACAAGAAGCAAGCCCTATGATGAAGCATGACACCCTGTCGGGTGTGTGAAGGCCCCAGTTCCACAAGGAGGAGACCTGTCTCCAACCTTTGGACTTATATATACAGACTGATCCTATAATTCTCTCTTCCTGTACCATAAGGAACTGCATACTATTTGATAGAACTGTCCAGAATTTAACTTCATACCAGGTGGCCACCCTAAGTTGTGTGCCTTCCGGCCCAGCACACGTGATAAAACATTTATAGATTTTAAAGAATGAATATCATATTAGTTAATGACAAGGGAGATAAGCTAGACGAATATCATAGATAGCACCAGATGCTGGGTCTGCCATGTTTTCTGAACTTGCTAGATATTTATTTGCACTTTGAAACACATCCTATCCTATGGTTCGCCACTTGACCTAGTTAACTGAAATTTCCAGTGTACATCATCAGCTTATACATGTCAACATTTGGAAACACCTGCAGGGAAGATTTGGAGGAAACAAATCTTGCATAATTTAATTTCCCCATTACCTTGAGGTGCATACCTGTCAAGCAGTTGGGTCTGGAATGATGGCGAAGCCAGATGCTTGAGAGGAAACATTTTTATGGACGGTGCAGATTTGCAAAGAAGATCAATTTGGAATCATCTTGCTTTTTAGGCGAGTGTATATTATTAAAAAGAGAATGACACCAGCCAAACGAGGGCAGAGTCAGACTGTCCAATAGGGGTACATGCTAATAGACCCAATTCAGGTGGTAGACTCCTGATTTCTGAAGCCAAAAATGTCTTCTGAATGAAATTGCCTCTGCTTCAATAGAAGTCAATGCCGGAATACATTTTCCAGATTTCTTTTTAAAATCTCCCACTTTCCTCTTCTAGAATGTTGACATGTACATATCACTGATCTGTGACTTTCCTGTGTTTGATAATTAGATTCTGAATATACACCTTAAATTTAGTGCCATAGATTTGTTAGCCTTCATCTCCCTTGTAATTCATCCCATGTGTGGCTATTATTGCCTTAAACTTGGGTGCTGCATTCTCTAATGATATGCTTTACAGGTTCTACCCGAGGGTGCATGCTTCCGCCACAATTAGCAAGTAGGGTTTGTCTGACACTTACAGAAGTGTATGCATAGTTTAGTCTAGTATTTTTGGCTTTGTCTTCAGTAGTGATGGATGTTTATGGCTCAGCATTGCC
This sequence comes from Calotriton arnoldi, assembly GCA_963921515.1. Taxonomy (NCBI): domain Eukaryota; kingdom Metazoa; phylum Chordata; class Amphibia; order Caudata; family Salamandridae; genus Calotriton; species Calotriton arnoldi. The sequence goes on along the minus strand of CAWUFW010014684.1, from coordinate 226,387 downwards.
AGACATTTGGCTGAGGACACATTGGTTGATCAGGTTTTCTGTCCGCATGTTAATTCCCAGAAATCAGATTTTCTTCATGCAGTTTTACCTTTGTTTTTGCCGTGCATTTATGGGCCAGTTTTAGTGTCTGGGGCACCAAAGAAGAAAATATCACAATATACTTTTCTCTGCTGTCTAGCATAATTCATGCCTTACATTCCACAGCACGCTTTATGTGGTCAGCGTCCTGGCCGCTCAATAGTAGTGCTTCTCAAAGATTCACTTCCTTGTGTTTTTCTAGGCAGCCTGTGTGGTGGCTTGAAGTTCTTCATCTTCAGTAATGGTCTCCATTATATCATAAATTTTCAAGATCTTTGAGCACGTCCCTTTTGCTATCAGTTGTACATGTTCTTTGAAGCACATGGGTAAGAAAGTGGGTTATTGGTTGAAGGTCGGTGGAAGCCCCACTCAGGGAACAACCACAATCCTTGTCAGAGTGAAGCACACAAGTCACTAAATTAACCTGTGTTTAACCCACTGATAGCTTAGTACAAAGCAGTCAGGCTTAACTTGGAGGCAATTTGTAAAGTTTTTATGCAGCAAACAAACAGTAATAAAGTAAAAACACAATGGAAGAGAACTTGCAAACTAAATTAGAACAATAGAGTAAATTGTAATAAATAAACTGATACCAGTATGAAGAAAATCCAATCAATAGAACCAGGGAAATACAATTAAAATATTTTCAATGAAAATAGCACTCAAAAGCACTAAGCGGCACTCGCAGTCATCTGGTCATGCTAGACCAGGGGAAAGTCACAAGTTCAGGCCGACTGCAATAGATAGAGGGTTGAATAAAGGTACCAGGTTAGACCTGTTGAAAAGTTACTTTAAAGTCTGGAGCGAAGAGTTATGTTCACAGTGGGCGAGAACACAAGGAGCAGGTAGTGCGTCACAGATGATCATTGCTGTAGCGCGAAGAGGATGCCGGGTGTCGCGGGGTGTCATCGCTGCAGCGTTAAAGCAGGTAGGGCATCGCGGACGGTTGTTGCTGTCGCTTCACGTTGGCGGTCACCTCTGGCTGTTGTTGCTGTAGCATGAAGTGCAGTTCTTGTGTTGCCAGTTGCCACTGGCAGTCATTGTAGTGCAAAGCGAAGGTCTCACCGGGACTTCGTGTTGGCGGTTGTTGCGGGCAGCAGGGTCCTGGCACAAACGGGCCAGTTTGTGGTCGCGAGGAGTCCAAAATTTCCACCTTTTCTCAGGAAGGAGTACACTCTGATGCCAGCCAAGGGTCCAGGACTTGTAGAGGCACCTCTTGGGGTTCAGGGATTCACTTCAGCAGAGGTCAGCAGGACTCATACGGGTTCAGCTGCAGGTTCATTTGCAGCAGGTCAGCTGAGCAATTGCAGGTAGGCCTCTGAAGCTTATTGTGTCCCTGTAGCTCACACAGAAGGTCAGCCAGCTGACCAGTGGAATCACTCTGGGTTAGCCTGGGAGGAAAGTAAGCAGGTCCACTCTTACTCCTCAGACAGGAAGGCAGTACTCAGCAGGGCAGTCCTCTGGCAGCACACCAGTTATTCTACTGTAACTTCTACAGGTACAGAAGAGTTTTAATGAGTTGCTCTGTAGGTCCAATATTTATCCCTGATGTGTTGTGCAGCCTGGAGGTCTTCCCTTGTCCGCATTTTCTCCCCCAAAATGCTCCGCAGCCCTCCAGCTGGGGTGGGACAGACTACATCCTCCAGCTTGCTGAGGGAGAGATGAAGGGTAAATCGGAGTGACGGGCTTAAAGGAGCCAGAGTAGTCCCGCAGCCCGGGTGTGTTGTGCAGCCTGGAGGTCTTGCCTTTCCTGCATTTTCTCCCCCAACGATAATCTGCAGCCCTACGTCCCCCAGCTTGCCGAGGGAGAGAGACAGGGCTAACCGGAGCTGACAGGCTTAAAGGAGCCAGGTTCATCCCACAGTGCAGGGCACGCCCGGGAGTGCACACAGACAATGACCTGGCCAAGACGCGCCCGTCTGAGACAGGAAGAAGCAGGGCAAGGCCGTATTATTAACATCTCCTGCTCTTGCCTGGCTTGTTTTCCTCCTCCTTGTTCAACATACAAGGTTTGGCTATCGTGCCCTCTGGCTGTCTGAAGCTCTGGACTCTTATCGCCACAGTCATGAGTAAGAGAAAAGCAAAAGGGAGCCCACAGGGTATTATTAAGTTGGGCAAATTGTCGACAACAAATGCAGAACTGTGTGGTTAATTAGATTGAAAATCTTATAGAAGTGATTGACACTTTACTTAATGGTCGGAGCTCGACCAAATCTCGTTCCACTGGACAGAAAATTGCAGACATTAAAAATTGCTTGTAGCAAGCAGGGCAGGTGTACCTGGGAACACTACTATAATGGCAGCCAATGAAAATCTTGTCAACGATTCGGGGGCTGGGGGGGGGCTATTTTGACCTCAGCTGTTGCCCCAGACATTGTTTGCATAAACCATTTTCTTCGTCTGGTTTTCCAGAATGGTTACAACAAAAATGTTGCAGCTGCCACCGGAACTACTGAACCAATGGGAGTGGTTGGAGATAGTAACAAATGCTCTAATTGTCTCTGTCAGAATGAAGTTAGGCGACTCAATGAAATAATTGGGAATTTATCCAATAAAACTTCCCTACTGAGGGATAACTTGGGGTTGCTTATTGTTAAAATTGATATGTTAACTTTGCGTGAAATTGTCAACGAGGCATGTAGGTCCCAAGGGGGTACAACGTCACTGCTCGGAGCATGCATAGGTAGCTTGGGCTGCACGTTTCTCCTCAGCCCAATCCAGTGTGGGATTCTAATAAGCGCCTGGAATATAATCCTCATTCTCTACCCACTAGGCGTACTGAGGTGCATTCCAGGGGAACACTACCAAGGGAAACTCATTATGTCCCCATGGAACTTTGTTCCTTGCCTTCTAACTTCATTTGGGATCCAAGTAATCCCCTTCAGGGATCTACGATGTAAACACCTTCCTCCCACCCCTTAGGGATACTGGGAGAAATAATTGAAATGAATACCGAAGATGGAAGGCAGTTCGCGAGGGAGGGTCCCAGGCATCTGAGAGAGAATGTTCAAGTATGCCCCAAATTTCCCAGAGAAGGGAATAGGAACATAATACACATGATAAATGTTCCCAAAATATCATGTTCAACAAATGAAAGTAGCAAAACCCTAACAAACAAAGTTACTCATTGGATAAGGCAGATTAGACAGTGTCACCCAATAATCAGATTAGATAAAGTAGCTGTTAGGTGCTGCCACTTTGATGAGGAATTTGATGACATCACTCTCAAGTTAGCCAATGGGGATCTTTGCGATGGCCTTGTAAACCTAAACTTACGTACCTCACCTCCAAATGACTCTAAAATTCAGTTTAAGTATGCTCCAACAGATCGTAGAGGAAGAGTTGACCTAGGTTGTACTAGGACTATAGAGAAGTGCACTGACAATGCCCAGACTGCCGGATGAAGTCCACGGAGTGGGCTTCACTAATTTTAGTATAGAGGCCTCTCCCTCGCCCAAGGAACGTTCAGTAGGTGGACTAATAATCTAGGTTAAAATCCATTTACACAGTACCCTCACTATGTATAAGGATTTATTGGCCATCACCCTTCTTAGTGGTCCTACTTGATTGATATGGAAGTAATTGAGAGACTTAGGGGTTGATTCCGATTCGGGCCGGAAAAAGCACCGACCGACTCGGATCCGGAAAAAATACCGACCGACACGTACCCGTGGCGCCCGACACGCCAAGTACGATGCAAGGCGCGAAAAATCCGACCGACACATAACGAAACCAAGTCGACCGACCGAGCCGCACAGAAAACAGCAATCCGGCCGGAAAAACACGCGAATCCAACCGACCGACACGCACCCGGAACAAATCCGACCGAAACGTACACGCGAACTCCAAACCGCTAAGTACGATGCAAGGCGCGAAAACCACGAGCGAGTCGGACGGAGGACAAGCCGTACGACCGACACGCATACAAAACCGAGCCGAAGCAACACAATACACCGCGACCGACGCGTACGCAGCATAGAAAACTGCACAAACACAGCGTGAACGAAACGGAGAACACCGTACGAGACCAATGCAGGGTCCGACTCGGTCACAAGAACGTTTCCAACATACACAAACAGCACAAAGGAAAAATCACCCAAAAAAAGGCCAAACAAGCAATTACCAAGCCAATAAATACTGGGGGGTGGGGACAGAGAACAAAGACACACCCACAACTCCACCTATATAAAGGACACAAATCACTACCATGAGCCTTTGCAAATGCCATTCCACTGCCAGCACCCAAGAGAAAGCAACCACACACCCACAGCTCATCCCTCACACAAGCCACACACCATCAGCACACCAACAAATACCTACCTCACATACACCCAGCAAAACACACACTCACACACCCTCACCTGCACACCAACACACAAATCACTCACCATCACCACCCATCACCATGCCCCCCAAGAAGAATCACAAGTTCCTAGATTGTGAATTGGAAGTCCTGGTAGACGAGATCCTCAGGGTAGAGCCACAGCTGTTTGGCACATTGGTCCAACAGACCCCCATGTCGCAGAAAACCAAGATGTGGGAGAGGATCATCAACAGGGTGAACGCCCAATCACCATGTCGGCGCACAAAGACCGACATCCAGAACAGGTGGTATGACGTGCGCAGGAGGGTACGGAAACTGCTGAAGCAAGACTACATCAACAGCCAACACACCGGCAGTGGCCCTCCTGCCAAGCCAATATACCTCAGGCCCTGGGAGGAGAAGGTGCGGGCCATCCTTCCGCCAGTGAGCGTATATGGACTAGAGGACATCCCAGAGCCTGGTGAGTACACAACAAATGTACACAATATACTGCCACAAAACACACACACATCACTGTCAAGGGAGAGTCAAACCATGCACTCATAGCAATTACACAGCAACCAGAACAGAATCATCCCAAAATGTGTATGTCAGTCAGATAAACACAACACATGCCATCAAAAAAGTCACATCCAACTGTGCCAACACATGTACAAACACAACCACAACTACAGCTAGGCAGTGGCACAAATAGAACTAACAAACACATCCACACATGTAGCCACCACAACAACACCAACACACAGTGAAGACCACTCAAAGGAAGGAATTCTGTGTATGCTGGCCAAGTCAGTGTAGCCAATAGCATCATGGGAGTCGCAGTCACACATATTGCCCCCCCACAACTGTCCCATCAACACCACCATGAACCATGCGCACATCACAGGGAGTGGAGAAGGACTCACAAGATGGCTGACACTGGCTACTGCTGTGGGGAGCACAAGGCCCTACTGGCAACTGTGCACCAACAAACAGCAGGACACCACTGACTGACATCCTGAGAGACAACTTCCACTCCCTGCAATGCAAGCACGTTCCATGGTGGGATATCTGGCTGGCTGGGTGGGAAGGGGGACTTGCAGCACTGACTATAGTCACAAGCACCTCCCCTCACACACACCCCCCAACACAAACTCCACAGTACCCACCTGGTAGAATGCAATGCCCTCCATCCTAACACAAGATCCCACAAAGAACCACCACCCTGGGTTATGTTGTGTGAAGCACAGGGACACTCTTGGGACTCTTAGCCAAACAACTGCCAGGACAACACTCCCAGCCATCCTGTCAGCACAGCCAGCCCACCCCACAGGGAAGCAGAGTCAAAGGAAGGAAGCATGGGCATGCTGGGAAGGGGGGTGGAGGCAATAGCATGATGGGAGTCGTAGTCACAGACATTGCTCAGCCTCACAACTGGCCCATCAACACCACCCTGAACCATGCTCACATCACAGGGAGTGGAGAAGGACTCACAAGATGGCTGACACTGGCTACTGCTGTGGGGAGCACAAGGCCCTGCTGGGAACTGTGCACCAACAAACAGCACAACACCACTGACTGACATCCTGAGAGACAACTTCCACTCCCTGCAATGCAAGCACAGTCCATGGTGGGATAACTGACTGGTTGGGTGGGAAGGAGGGCCGGCTGTCAACCAAATACAACCAATGCAGACCATGTTCACACCCCAGAAAATACATAGAAATGCCCAAATAATGCAGGACAATGTGCCACACCAATATCAACCCCTGACTGTGACGACTTAGGACAATGCAATGTACAGGCCCGCACCCAGAGGCACAGTCACAACTGTCATGTGTGTCAACCATTGATGCCTGCAGAAACATGACATACATTGTTTGTGTCTCCCAAAAACAGGTGATGATGGGGACACAGCAGCAGACGCTGAGGAGTCCCAGTCCCAGGCTCAAGAGGATGCCGAGCTCACTGGCGTCGTACAGCCTCTGTCCTCCTCGGACGATGAAGAACAACCTGGCACATCCGGTGCAAGTCAACATGCAGCACCAGCAGGACCACCAGCTGCACCCCCTGCACCCACCCCTACAACGACTGTCACCACGAATACCATCCCTGCCGACATGGACAGAATAAGGAGCAACACCAGCACAGTGACCCTGGACCAACCTGGGGCCATGGACACCACCACCACCACCAACCCCAAGGTGGACCAGGGTTATCTGTGCGTGCCACTGCACACACTGCACATGTCAGCAGGGGTGGTGGGAGGGGTGGGAGACAGAGGTCGCTGCTTGCAGACGTTGCTGGTGTGCATGACGACCCACAACTGGTACGCATAGCTGATGCGTACCAGTCCAGCACCGGAGAGCTCAGCCAGGTAGTGGGGCTCCTCAGAGACATTAAACAGCAGCAGGCTGCCCATCATGCCCGCTTGGACTCCCACATGTCCCACGTGGAGTCACACATGTCCCGTGTGGACTCACACATGTCCCGCGTGGAGTCCAAGTGGGATGCACTGCATGAGATGACGGCGGTGCACAGGGACATTTTACAATGCCTCCGCCAGATGAACAGCAACCAGTCCACACCTCCCTGTGTGCCAACAACATCTGGTGCCGAACAAACTGCAACTGCCACAGGGAGGGAGGAGGACTCTGGCGGAGAGTCCCCTGCACCGCAGCAGCCTGCACTTGAGGGCCCCCCCCCAAGAAGAGGGGTCGTCCGAGGAGGGAAAAGTGAGAGGCCGATGGCCAAGCGCAACTCCCAGGAAGCCTGAACCTGTTCTGGATGTTCGCCTTTGTGCACAGACTGTTCACCCTGTTGACGGCAACACTACTCCCACACATTGCATGGGGAGTACAAGTTGGACCAATGTGTCAGACAACTGTGGCCCCGATACTGGGGATCCTGTCTACCCGGACTTTCAATTCACCTAGGAACTTGGGATTGCAAGATTCATGTACAGCACAACCCATCCTATGCACTATTAACACAAATGTATCACAATAAACACACTAATACACCATACTTGCCTCTGTCGTGATTCCAACGTGGGTGCTGTTATGGGGATGATGAACTGCAAAATTACACAGTGTATGCGAACTGCAACAGCAAGGACAACACAGGCATGTGAGTACAGGCAACGTGACACACATGAGGGAGACACACCACCAGGGCTACACGACACATACACACCTAGGCCATCTGACTCATTGCCTACACTGATGTTGCCAGGGAAGACGGTGCAATGCACAGACACCACACCCATTCCCAGTTGTAGTCAAGTAGCCCACAGGTGCAGTAAGCAAATGGCAGTCAAATGTGTGACCACAGACAACGCACATCACAAAGTGAAGCACAGGTTTATTACACAGTTGCAACATGCCGTAACCACTACAGATGCAAGGTAACCCCACCTGGTAGCGGGCACACAGTCAACAACTGTAGACGGAAGGAAGTCCATGGGTGTGGCGCACATCACCTGTAGGGACACAACAGCTACCAGCCTGGATGTGCAATCACGTCGTCGGTGGACACAGTTGACCAAACGAATCTGAAAGTACCCTGTGAAGGACAGAAATGACACACAGTCAAAAGCAATGGAGTACAGGACAGAACAGCAAAACTCATGCACAATACATGTTACAAGATACCCACCCAGAACCAAGTTAGCATGTCAACACTGTTGGGGAGTACAGCCCACCTGTAACCACACATCGCAACACACATCCAGTCAAGTAGCCCATGGACACACTCCAACAGCACCAGAGCACCACCCACACATCATGCCAACTCACATCATTGACATGACACCTCAGGATACTCACATTCAGCTAAAGAAGTTGGTGATGAGCTGTGTGCGGACATCACCATCACCATCATCATCATCATCATCGTCACTGGCATCGTGGTCCAGGCCAGGATCCTCCACAGGTGGCGGATGTTGGTCATTGTCATCCTGGATGAGAGGCAACTCCTTCCGCACTGCCAGGTTGTGGAGCATGCAGCAGACGATGATAATCTTGCACACTTTCGCAGGGGCATATGGGAGGGACCCTCCGGTCTTGTCCAGGCAGCGGAAGCGGCTCTTCAGGAGACCAAAGGTCCGCTCAATCACTCTCCTGGTCCGACCATGTGCCTCATTGTAGCGCATCTGGGCAGGTGTCACAGGGTTCCTGAGGGGTGTCAGCAACCACGGCATGTTGGGGTATCCCGAGTCACCTACGGCCAGACAAGTGCACATTAGCTGACTTGGAAAAGTGGGCGGAATACTACAGATCAGATCACACACAATGGCACAAAGTCAGTACACACCGACAAGCCAGGCACGCTGGTTCTGCATCTGTGCCATCATCCTGGGGATGCGACTACTCCTCATCACAAAGGCATCGTGTGCTGAACCAGGGAAACGGGCACACACGTGTGTGATGGTCATGTCTGCAAGACACACCACCAGTGCATTGACCGAGTGGTAGTGCTTGCGGTTCCTGTAGGCCTGCTCCTGGGCCTGTGGTGGTACCAAAGCCACATGTGTCCCATCAATGGAGCCAATTACATGCGGCATCCTCCCCAGGGCATAAAAGTCACTCTTCACGTCAGTGAGTCGTCGCAGTCTAGGGAAATAGATGTACCGGTTCAGGAAGAGCAACATTGCCGCCAAAACATCGCGGAGCACACGGCTGAACATGGTCTGTGACATCCCACCAGCAGTCGCCACAGTATGTTGGAAGGTACCGGTGGCAAAGAAGTGTAGGGCTGCCATCACCTTCACCTTGGGGGTCAGCGCTGTAGGATACGGCCGGCCAGGCTGCAAATGTGGGGACAACTGCACTGCCAAATCCTCAATCAGCTGCCTGGTGAAGCGGTACCGTCGGATGCTGTCCCGTTCCACCATCGTTGCCAGGTCTGGGAATGGCCGATGGACAGCAGGAGCCCTGCAGTGCAGAGGAGAAGTAAGCAAGATTGTCAGTCACCCCACATATGCGGCATTGAACACACTCAAGATCCCAACATACATCATTATGAGGCACAACTACATGAAGTGTGCAGTACCGGAAGGACATGTATGGTACATACATGGCCAACATCTGTCAACACGGTCCTACAGGTGGCATCAATTTGTCCCAGGTTGGCCCATTGGATATCATGATGCCGTGTCACAGTTCCCATCTCCTGCTGCCGTGTCACATTCACCCCCCACAGTGACATGTGAGGACAGATGTGCCCCAGGCACCACAGCTCAACGACAGGTACATTCCCAGGGACCCTGTAATGCCACATGGACACTGGCATCACATGGAGTATCATGTGTACACCACAGCAAAACAACCATGACCCCCACAGGTAGTGGCCCCACTTGCCACGGCAGGACAGACATGGACGTCTGTGACACACACGCACAACATCAGAGTCCATGCACACACAACGTGGATGTGGAGACTGTCTCCCATTGTGCACATGAAATCAGAGACATTGTAAACACTACATGCACAAAGACTGTGGAGGTCCATCACTATTGTGCCACTGGGACACCCTGGCTCAAACATACCGTCCCACATGGGACTCACGGGGTATGTGACATGACATACACAAACACCACTGTGAAATGTGACCATGGCACATGCACAGATATGAACAGTTGCACATCACAGTGGTCACGTACACGTAACACCCAGGATCCTGTCCCCATGAACACGTGCACAGCCTGGGGGTGGCTGCCCACAGGTGACACCCACAGGACAACATGTACACCAACATACACACAATAGGAAATGCAGCCTTACATGCCTTATGATAAGGTTTGGACAGGCTGTCGTGATGTAGGTGTGCCCCTCACTCCCTGGGAGCTATCTGTGGCTGGCATATGTCCATCTGAGACAGGCATGCTGACATATGCCAGTCACATGTACAGTGATGCGTTGTACTGCAATGGACCGATCAGTGCCTCCGGCCGGCCCATTGCTTTCAATGTGTGCGGGTACGCGTTGTACCCCTGTGCGCGTTGAACTGCAATGGACCGATCGGTGCCTCCGGCCGGCCCATTGCTTTCAATGTGTGCGGGTACGCGTTGTACCCCTGTGCGCGTTGAACTGCAATGGACCGATCGGTGCCTCCGGCCGGCCCATTGCTTTCAATGTGTGCGGGTACGCGTTGTACCCCTGTGCGCGTTGTACCGCAATGGACCGATCGGTGCGCACCCATTGACAATGGGCTTGCCTGGCAACGGACGCGTTTTCGAATTTCGAACGAGTCGGTTGCTGGAAAATCAGTTGGTCACCCACAACAATGTTGCAAAATCATGTATGTCATGAAGTTGAAGATTTGAAGGATGCTGTGGGCGTGTTTTGGTGCTGCTATTCCATGGATTGGCCAGATTCAGAAGATGCAAACGACTTGGACCTATCACTTTGGACACAAGGGACAGTATCTGCCTCTCCAGCACATATATATTGCTGGCTGTTCCCCTGAGAGCCCACTTGCCTGCACTACATGCTCCAAGACGACATCTGCCACTGCACTGCTGCTGTCTCTGCCCCTCTGGACCCTGCAATGGCACGTACTGTGGAGAGAGCCCCAGCCTTCAGCCTTGAAGAGAACCAGGCCCTGCTGGACAGCCTACTTCCACAGTACAGCAAGCTGTATGGGACACCAGGGGAGCAGGTGAGTGTCCTGTGCACTGCCTTTCTGAATGTGCATTTTGTCTGACTAGCAAGGCTGAGAGTCTGCACGCCACTGGCTAGCAGGCTCACTGAGTAGTTGTCACCCCCCATAGTGTGTAGTGACTTGCACTGGACAGGTATGGTGCAGTGACAGTGCTTCTGAACAGGGTTTTACTCCCCATGCAATGATACCATGTAGTGACTTCTGGAAAACTGTCCATGGGCAGCCGTGCACTGCCTGTGTACACCATGTGCCCCTGTGATTGCGACATGTATATGCAACTGTGTCATGCACGGATATGTTGCATGTGTAGTAATGGCCTTATCACTTTGTCATCCTGACAGGCTTCTGCCCATCGGAAGCAGGAGATCTGGAAGGACATCGTCCGGGCTGTCCGGTCCGTGGGGGTCTACAAGCGCCGGATCCGCAACTGCCAAAAGAGGTGGCAGGACCTTCGGGCTGGACCCGGAGGATTGCACGGGTCCAGCTGAAGCTGTCGCCTCCTCGCAGGAGGGGCGGAACACGGACCCTGACCCCCCACATGCTCAGGATCCTGGCGGTGGTCTTTCCAGACCTGGATGGGCAGCTGAAGGCCAGAGAGCAGCAAGGAGGGGGTGAGTCAAAGACTGCACTGTGAACTCTGTCTAACATGCTATGTGCCCTCCTCGGGCCTGGTTAAACTGCCACAGTACAGCAGTCATGTTGTCCAGGAGCCATGTCCCTCTATTGTGCACTGCCCACTCCTCATCTGATACCCAGGTGTGGCCCTTACATGCAGGGAATTCTGTCACTTAGGACTGTGTCCTTGCAGTTTGCTTGACTCAAGGTGGGAGACAGCATCTGTTTCCCTGACTCTGTGGTGGGCATCATGGGTGGGTCCATTGCTTACACAATGCCTGTATTCTGACATGTATTCAGCGTGTTACTTTGATCTGTGGTCCAATTGCTGACCTGATCCACCACATGTGGCTGGGGTATCTGGCACACACCCATGCTGCGGGTGGGAACAATGTTTGGGCCCCAGGAGTATGTATATGACGTGTGTCACACATACTTAGCCAGCTGCCTACAGTCCAGGGCTCATCCCTCATTCATGTGGGGCTGGACAGTCATGCCTACTCCAGGCCATACAATACACTCTGTACTCCCACTCCCGTGTATCAGCTGACACATTGTGCGCAGTGATTTGACCCCTCAGGTGTCTGCCTCTGTGTCAGTGTGCTGTGGATTAGTCGCCAGGACTGCTGTGGAGTTTCTTGGTAGGGGCTCAGCATGCCACTGGAGATGTGACCATAGGAGACGATACTTGTGTGTCACATAGGTGTCTGATCAGCTGCCCATGCAGACTGGGGCATGTGAATGTGAAGTTCAGGCAGCTGTTCCCCATGCACAGCAGAGTGTGAGGGGCTCAGGTTCAGAGGGTAGTGTCACAGGTCTCCCATATGTCCAATAGGTATGACCTGGACAGATGAGGGTTAAGAGGATGTGTTGTGGGGGGGATGTACATGTGCACTTGTGCAGCTCCAGGACTTGCATTCCCCATGACCTACTATTGTGACACAGTGCAGAGTGTTGTTAGTCTGGCTGCAAAGTCATACATCACTGAGACAGTGATGTATGACTTTGCAGTCATGCCTCCGCCATGGCATGTGTCTACTGATTGGTGAGCCTGCAGGGGAGTGACATGTGCTACATGCACACCATAGTGGCGCTGGCTATCAGGACATGGGTGCATCATGGTGTCTGTCGCTGGTATGCATCACATGCATTTCCTATTTGACTCTGGGCATCCCTTTCATCCGGAAACCTGTACTGACTCAGTGGCAAGAGCTGTGATGTGTGCATGTCCACATGCCACACCGTGTCCTCTGCACTGTCCAACTACTGTGTACTTGGTGCATGTGTCCACACTGGGGTGTTGCAATCCAACAGACACCAGACAGATGGGTGCAAGGCCATGTGGGATGTGAGTGCCATGCTTGGCATCAGACTGACAATTGGCTTCTCCTGTTCAGTTAGGGCACTTTTAGCAATGTACAACTAATGATGCCAGGGCTTGCTCTGTGATGTGCTGTGCTCACAGTGGTGTGTGCGTTATGTGCAGGTGACTGATGTCTGTCTGTTTCCCCATTGTTTGCAGATACATCCACGGCCACGGAAGGGGACAGCTCCACGGACCAGGAGGAGCCAGAGAGCCAGACTGGGTCAGCAGCCGAGGAGTGGTCGGAGGGACCCAGTGGCACGGAGGGCGAGGGGAGCCACACCGAGGAGTCCTCAGCAGCATCCACCTCAGCTGAGGACCAGAGCAACTCGGAGGATGACTCCCTTGTGGAGGCGGGTGTCAGCAGCCACCACACCCCAGCTAGTGTTGCTGTCCCCGCCACCACCAGCACCACCACCGCCCTCCCATCGGCTCCCATTCCCCAGGTCCGTGGAGGCTCCCATGTCCGGGAGCGTGTCTCCTTTGGGCCAGGCACCGCAGCCCCTGCCCCTGTGTCCCCTGCTGCCCTGAGTGAGGAGTCTGTGTACCTCCTTCGCCAGCTCCATGTAGGCCAGACAGCCATGCTGAGTGTCCTCCATGCGCACACCGCGCTGTTGACTCAGCTGGTGTCGTTCATGGAGGGCATCTCATCGGGCATGTCTGACCTACAGAGGGGCAATAGGTCCATGGACTCCTCCCTGACGGCAGCAGTGTCCCTCCTCAAACGGTCCCTCACCCCTCCTGCCTCTGCTCCATCCACACTCCCCAGCACCTTACCCATCCCAAGCACACACACACCGGCACAGGCACACACCAGCACACACACATCCAGCACACTGACACACACGCCAATGACAAAACGCACACGCACGCACATTCAGGGGACTGAAGCCAGACTCACAGGGGATGGGGCCCTGGAACACACACACGCATCCACATGCACTGCGCAGTCCTCAGTTCCCTCTCCCTCCAAAGCACCCTCCCTTGCCTCACCTGCAACCCCAAAGTCACAGCAGCTCTTCCTCTGTGACCTCGGCCTCTTCCCCACCGATGAAGCTGCTCCAGCATCCCGGGGAAGAGGAAGCCCACCCACACGGAGCAGAGTGCCCCTCGCCCCCGGACACCCTCCCCCAGGCGCAGACGGACTGAGGCCCCCACCCGCAAGTCCCCCGGAGTCCTAAGAGCAAGACCCCGCCACCGCTCTGCAGCTCAGGCACAAGGTCTCCGTCCTCCATCCCTCAGGCCCCCACTGCACAGGTGCCCCCACCACACCCTGCCCCAGGTTCCCCCACCCACAGATATACCATCCCCAAGAGGATCAGGCCTTCTCCCCTGCCACTTGCTCTCCCAGCACCACACCCCCGCTGCGCTTGTCTGTGCCACTGATGTGGTGAGGGTGTCCTCCCCTCTGTCCAACCCACCTTGCCTGTTCCCCATTCTCCTCCCCTGGAGGTAGGCACTGCAGTGGAGTCCACTACCGCCCTGTCTGACTTGGGCACTGCAGTGGCGGACCTGTCCACTCCATCTGCAGGGTCCACTGCAGTTGTGCCGGCACCCACGACATCTGAGTCATGCCCCCAGTTGTGCCGGCACACACCATGTCAGACACCTCCACTGCAGTTGTCAGTGGCTCTCCAGCACCCACCACCCCTTCCCTGACTCCCCTGGTGAGCCCTGATCCTGTCCCTGCGGTGCCTGGCCTGCCCCCCGGTTGCCCCTCCTAGTGGATTGTCCCTGGTTTTGTGCAGGCATGCGTAGGGTGACATCTGCCAGTGTCACCCTGTTTGAACTTTGACAATGGACTGGCCATTGGCCTTTGCTCTATTTTTTCTGGACGTCGTTTTCATTCAACACATATGCTGAATAAAGCAACTTTCTTTTCTCTAGTGCTCATGCTTCAGATGTACATGTTGTTGGTGCTGCTAACCATGCCCTTGCTGCAGTGATGGTGATATCTGGTCTCATGATTATGAAGTGTTACTGTGCAGGAACCCATGTGGTCCAGGGGGAATGTGTCCTATCATGTGGTGTATCCATGTCATCCATAGCAGCATCTGAGGGTGTCATGTGTTCAGTATTTGGCAATGGGATTTCCTACTTACATTAGCAATTTCATATCTGTGGCTTCCACCCCTGCACATCTGTTGTGCCTGCCATTGTTGGATTTGTCTACTTCCCTGACCGTGTTGCCATCTCCACTGGACATGCAGGTTTGGGCATCAATGGGGAAGGACTCATCCGTGTAGTCAGTGCAACATTGCTATACAAGTGTGTTGGATCTGTGCTGATGATTCCGTTGGCACATCCATGACCAGGCTGATGTGACGGGAGCCCTCATTTGGTGCTAATTGTTGATTGTGTGACCAAGTGCTCAGCTGACATGATGGGGCCCTACTGAGGCAACATATGGCACAGCTTTCCTCACACAGGAGTGGAGTCCCCTCATGGCAGTGTGTACACGTGTGACATTGCCTGCGCCCAAGGTGTGTGTTGTATGTGCATGTCTGTGTGTTCACTTCCATTTATCTGCGCATGCTGTGATCCCTAGTGTTGTACCTGTTTGTGATGCTTGCTGACTTGAGCTATGTTCCCCCAAAGTCTTCTCCCTGTGTTCTCTGTGATGTGGGTGCATGGCACATTACTGGTCATCAGGGTGTCACCCATAGGTGTGTTTGCTGTCAGGGCTGAGTTTGTGTGCAGACGCAGATGGGTCACAGTCAGGTTTCCCTTGGCACTTGTTGTTTGCCCCTGTCATGTGATTTTCAGTTCGTGTTATCTTTAAGTTATTGTGACACGTTGTGTGTGTGACTGCTGGCACTCCTCAGGGTCCGGGCTGCGATGTTGGTTGTTGTCTATGTGTGTCCTTTGTGGGTGACCTTGGCTTCTTCATTGGTGTGTGACTGTGGCTGGGATCCCATTGGTTGGTGTGGTATCGCCGTCATGTCCATGTACAGCGTAGTGTGCAGTGTGTCAGACATTCAGGAGTCTTGTTGAGTGGCCATGTGTGATGTGTTTCTGCACCTTGGTTCCCACCCACCACCCTGGAATAGTCATGGGTGCATGTGCAATGTCACCAGTGCATGTGTACTTCACTGCTGCACATTGTTGGAGGTCGAGGGGTGTGGTCTTGAGTGTGTGCAGATGGGAGTTGTTGCCCAGCTAGACCCCTGCCTCCATGTTGGCCTTGGCTTACTGGCCATGCTGATTGATTTGTGCTTGTGTCGGTGTGATGGTAGTTTGTTGCTCAGGACACATGACTGTGGTTCACAGTGTGAACCACATTCAGCTTTGTCATCAGAGTGGGATTTTTATGCAGCCAAGGGTCACCACATTGTGGGGCCCTGGGGGTGGTGCTGTGGTGTGTCTGTGTCTTGCTGTGTCAGTTGTTGTTCCTACGTGCCTGTGTGACATGTGTGTTTTGTGCTCCCTCTCATCTGACAATGCCTGCTTGCCCACATAGGGGATTTGGATCCATGAGTTACCTTAGTGTGGCAGTGTATGCACATCTGTATGATTGGTATTCAGCTCTCCTCATGTGTTGTGTGGTTGCCTGGGGACACTGGCACCCCCCTCACCTGCTGTGTATGATGACAGTGTTGGTCTGCCTGTTTGTGTTTGTGCATCTGCACCACTGCATTGGCATATCTTGGGTGTGCCATTGGCTGTATGTTGTTTGGTGTGTTTCCCCTGCTGTCCCTGGGACTCCTAGGTCATCGGTCAGCACAGTGATCATGGTTTGTGTGTCCCATTGCTGCCATGGTATGGTATCTGTTCACCTCACATCTGCTGTCTCCACAGGATATCTGCATTTGTGTGCCCATTGGTGCAAATATGTGGTTCTGCATTCTGATGGTCACTTCTGTCATTGTGTCATTGATGAATGTTGACGGTGTCAGCCCCCATGGGTGTTGTTTGTCTGCACATGGCCAAAGGAATGTCTCATTTGCACTGCAGTATTTGGCTCACCCAATTTATGTTGCAATGGGACACATACACTACTTTGCCACAGATGAGTTTTTGGTTCTGTGACCAGGAATGATCCATGCAGTTTGGCAGTTGCAGCTCTTTCTTTGTCAACACTTACCTTTTGGTCACTGTGATGATGGGGGTGTAGACCCCATTGCCACAATGGTCAAAATGTGCTTCAGCTATGGACCCCACACTTACCTTTTGGTCACTGTGATGATGGGGGTTTAGGCCCCATTGCCACAATGGTCATGGGCTGCTTGCATTGTGGGTGCCACACACATATATGTGTGGCACATGTGCTAGGGGGTCACATTGTATGTTCAAAGTCATGTTCGGTGTTGTAGGCATTTGACACAGCCTACACACGCTTGTCATGGTGGTGGGGGGATGTCTTTATCTTGCATTCCCTAGGTTGTGGTGTGCTTGTTGTGTCATGCATTGTCCATCCTATGAGTGGGGGTGGTAGTAGTGGTAGGCATCCAGCCCCCCTGGCTAAGGGTGGTAGTAGTGGTAGGCATCCAGCCCCCCTGGGTGAGGGTGGTAGTAGTGGTAGGCATCCAGCCCCCCTGGCTAAGGGTGGTAGTAGTGGTAGGCATCCAGCCCCCCTGGCTAAGGGTGGTAGTAGTGGTAGGCATCCAGCCCCCCTGGGTGAGGGTGGTAGTAGTGGTAGGCATCCAGCCCCCTGGCTAAGGGTGGTAGTAGTGGTAGGCATCCAGCCCCCTGGCTAAGGGTGGTAGTAGTGGTAGGCATCCAGCCCCCCTGGGTGAGGGTGGTAGTAGTGGTAGGCATCCAGCCCCCTGGCTAAGGGTGGTAGTAGTGGTAGGCATCCAGCCCCCCTGGGTGAGGGTGGTAGTAGTGGTAGGCATCCAGCCCCCCTGGCTAAGGGTGGTAGTAGTGGTAGGCATCCAGCCCCCTGGCTAAGGGTGGTAGTAGTGGTAGGCATCCAGCCCCCTGGCTAAGGGTGGTAGTAGTGGTAGGCATCCTGCCCCCCTGGCTAAGGGTGGTAGTAGTGGTAGGCATCCAGCCCCCTGGCTAAGGGTGGTAGTAGTGGTAGGCATCCAGCCCCCTGGCTAAGGGTGGTAGTAGTGGTAGGCATCCTGCCCCCCTGGCTAAGGGTGGTAGTAGTGGTAGGCATCCTGCCCCCCTGGGTGAGGGTGGTAGTGGTGGTAGGCATCCAGCCCCCCTGGGTGAGGGTGGTAGTAGTGGTAGGCATCCAGCCCCCACTGGCTAAGGGTGGTAGTAGTGGTAGGCATCCAACCCCCCCTGGCTAAGAGTGGTAGTAGTGGTAGGCATCCTGCCCCCCCTGGCTAAGGGTGGTAGTAGTGGTAGGCATCCTGCCCCCCCTGGCTAAGGGTGGTAGTAGTGGTAGGCATCCAGCCCCCTGGCTAAGGGTGGTAGTAGTGGTAGGCATCCAGCCCCCCTGGCTAAGGGTGGTAGTAGTGGTAGGCATCCTGCCCCCCTGGCTGAGGGTGGTAGTAGTGGTAGGCATCCAGCCCCCCTGGGTGAGGGTGGTAGTGGTGGTAGGCATCCAGCCCCCCTGGGTGAGGGTGGTAGTAGTGGTAGGCATCCAGCCCCCCTGGCTAAGGGTGGTAGTAGTGGTAGGCATCCAGCCCCCCTGGCTAAGGGTGGTAGTAGTGGTAGGCATCCAGCCCCCTGGCTAAGGGTGGTAGTAGTGGTAGGCATCCAGCCCCCCTGGCTAAGGGTGGTAGTAGTGGTAGGCATCCTGCCCCCTGGCTAAGGGTGGTAGTAGTGGTAGGCATCCAGCCCCCCTGGCTAAGGGTGGTAGTAGTGGTAGGCATCCTGCCCCCCTGGCTAAGGGTGGTAGTAGTGGTAGGCATCCAGCCCCCCTGGGTGAGGGTGGTAGTAGTGGTAGGCATCCAGCCCCCCTGGCTAAAGGTGGTAGTAGTGGTAGGCATCCAGCCCCCTGGGTGAGGGTGGTAGTAGTGGTAGGCATCCAGCCCCCCTGGCTAAGGGTGGTAGTAGTGGTAGGCATCCAGCCCCCCTGGGTGAGGGTGGTAGTAGTGGTAGGCATCCAGCCCCCCTGGCTAAGGGTGGTAGTAGTGGTAGGCATCCAGCCCCCTGGCTAAGGGTGGTAGTAGTGGTAGGCATCCAGCCCCCCTGGCTAAGGGTGGTAGTAGTGGTAGGCATCCAGCCCCCTGGCTAAGGGTGGTAGTAGTGGTAGGCATCCTGCCCCCCTGGCTAAGGGTGGTAGTAGTGGTAGGCATCCAGCCCCCCTGGCTAAGGGTGGTAGTAGTGGTAGGCATCCAGCCCCCCTGGCTAAGGGTGGTAGTAGTGGTAGGCATCCTGCCCCCCTGGCTAAGGGTGGTAGTAGTGGTAGGCATCCTGCCCCCCTGGGTGAGGGTGGTAGTGGTGGTAGGCATCCAGCCCCCTGGGTGAGGGTGGTAGTAGTGGTAGGCATCCAGCCCCCTGGCTAAGGGTGGTAGTAGTGGTAGGCATCCAGCCCCCTGGGTGAGGGTGGTAGTGGTGGTAGGCATCCAGCCCCCCTGGGTGAGGGTGGTAGTAGTGGTAGGCATCCAGCCCCCCTGGGTGAGGGTGGTAGTGGTGGTAGGCATCCAGCCCCCCTGGGTGAGGGTGGTAGTAGTGGTAGGCATCCAGCCCCCCTGGCTAAGGGTGGTAGTAGTGGTAGGCATCCTGCCCCCTGGCTAAGGGTGGTAGTAGTGGTAGGCATCCTGCCCGCCCTGGGTGAGGGTGGTAGTGGTGGTAGGCATCCAGCCCCCCCTGGGTGAGGGTGGTAGTAGTGGTAGGCATCCAGCCCCCCTGGCTAAGGGTGGTAGTAGTGGTAGGCATCCAGCCCCCCTGGGTGAGGGTGGTAGTGGTGGTAGGCATCCAGCCCCCCTGGGTGAGGGTGGTAGTAGTGGTAGGCATCCAGCCCCCCTGGGTGAGGGTGGTAGTGGTGGTAGGCATCCAGCCCCCTGGGTGAGGGTGGTAGTAGTTGTAGGCATCCAGCCCCCCTGGCTAAGGGTGGTAGTAGTGGTAGGCATCCAGCCCCCTGGCTAAGGGTGGTAGTAGTGGTAGGCATCCAGCCCCCCTGGCTAAGGGTGGTAGTAGTGGTAGGCATCCAGCCCCCCTGGCTAAGGGTGGTAGTAGTGGTAGGCATCCTGCCCCCCTGGCTAAGGGTGGTAGTAGTGGTAGGCATCCAGCCCCCCTGGGTGAGGGTGGTAGTAGTGGTAGGCATCCAGCCCCCCTGGGTGAGGGTGGTAGTAGTGGTAGGCATCCAGCCCCCCTGGCTAAGGGTGGTAGTAGTGGTAGGCATCCAGCCCCCCTGGGTAGGGGTGGTGGTGCGCATTCAGGCCCCTGTGTGCATATGTGGCATTGGTGATGGGCATCCCGCCCCTATGGTGCTGCTGTTGCTGGTGTAAGTATATTCAGCATCCCCGTGTGTGTGTGTGATGTGTCGTGTACGTGTTGTATGTGTTTTGTGGTTGGTGTCTGGCTTACCTTCTGCGCCGTACGCGTCCGTGCTTGTTCCGGTAGTAAATGTAGAATATTGGTATGATCGGGACGAAGGGATTCATGGTTGGTTCGTGTTGTTCGTCCTTCTCGTTGCTTGGCGTCGTCCTCGTCGCTTCGCCTCGTCGCTTCGTCCTCGTCGGTGCCGTGTTCATCTCGGAGCCGTGGATCGTGTTGTGGCGCGAATCGGAGCTTATGTGCACCTCTCCCGGATGCTTTGACGTGCCGTGCGTAGCGACGGGTTCGGAGCGTACGGAAAGCGCATCGTACTTGTCCGGCCGGACGGGGCTGCATTTTTCCTTCCGTGCGACTCGATTCGGCGTTTCCGGATTCGCCTCGGTCGGAGAACAGGACCTGGTTTGGGTGAGTACGGCTCGGCCGGATTTTTTGCTGTTGTGCGCATCGTACTTGCTCGTTCGGTGTACTGTACGGATCGGTTGGGAAACAGGCTTTCGCATGGCTTTTTTCCCGACCGAATGGTATTGGGTGCGCCTCCGACCGAGATCGGAATCGGCCCCTTAATAGGGACCACAATGCTCTAAGTTTGGAATTGGCTCTTTTGTTTTCTTGTCCCCAGGTTAGACTAGAGGGTAATTTTACTAACCCAATCATTCTTAGTAATAATCGTAAGAGGGTCAAATGGCCCATGATAGAGGGAAATGAAAATACTCTTGCCTAGATATATAGCATTGTGGTTCATTCACTAGATGACATCATTAAGCTGGGTCATGAAGTCACGAAGTGCAACCAATAATGAGCTCATAAAATGGTTTAATGGGGCAAATTAAAAGATTTTTCTATAAAACTGTGAAGTGCTCTACCATAAGTAGCCACAAAACTGAATGGTAGGACACAGAAAAAGAGCTTATGAGTACAATACAAAGTGGGTGTAGAAACTCTGTGGTCCTGAAAAGGAAGCATTATAAAGCGGCTCCAAACAAGGCCGACAGCAACTGGGAAGAGAGGCTATGGAGAGACTTATGCACTGCAAAAGGAAACAAAGACAGTAGGCAGTTCTCGCATATCATGGCAAAAGGGACCAGCAGACAAGTTGTGGTAGAAGACTCATATATCCAACCTCAGGTTTGGGTTGTTCACTTTGGCTCACTTTATGCAAGAATGACTGATAATGTTGATGGGGGGGCGGGGTTCGGACTTAGCTTGCATAGGTAGTGCTACTATGTTCGGGAAAGAAGATCAGATTATTTTTAGCATGGAGAAAACTAGACTAGCTCTTACTACACTACAAAAGAATAAGGCACCAGGTCTAGGAAAAATCCCAGGTGATCTTTTCCTTTCAAAACCTGATGTTTGGTGTCCTAGTTTAAATTGTAGTTTCAATGCCATTCTAAAAGGTGCAGAGGTGTCCCGGATTCCTGGTTGGGGGCGGAGGTTGTCTCACAAAAAGGGAATATAAAATGAACCAGCGGACTACAGGCCAATCAGCCTAATTGATACTTCTCAAACATTGTTTTGTAGGCACCTTTTAGAGAGGTTACAGGTTTGGACCAGGGACTGCCAGCTTTTAGTACCCCTACAGGCAGGCTTCAGAGAGAATACAAGCACCACTGACCAACTATTTGCTTGTTTAGGTTTATAGCAATTTTATGGAAATATGTAATAAAATAAAAGAGAACATATATATGTTGTGTTTGTGGATTTAAGGGATGCCTTCAACTTCATACCAAGAGAGACAATGTGGGTAGCCCTGCAGCTGATAGAAATGCCAAGCTATCTATTTCAAACAATTATTAGACGTCATAAAGATAATTATGACCAAATCAGATGGGGAAGAAATGGTGAACTAACCGAGTGCATTGGACAGAGGGGTGCGGCTAGGGTGTGTTTTGGCACCATCTCTATTCACCCTATACATTAACGGGTTGATTAACTCCCAAGCTGATTGTAAGGGTGGTCCCCCCCAAGATTGCTGATCACGCAGATGCGTCAATATTATTTGTGGACGACACTCTTTTTATCTTCAGGACCCTGTTGAGATTGCAAAATGATCTGAATACGTTTTCAGCATTATGTAGGGAGTTGGGGCTAGAGGTCAATATTAATGAGACCAAATTTATGGCTTTTAATCCCCACAAGCATTTTAGAGGAACAATCAAACTAGGTGTTTCTTATTTGGAACAAGTCAAACAATTTGATTGCTTAGGGGTCAGGCTGTCTAATTCACTATTCACTTCACTTCCTGCATGCAAGCTCAGTTGTGGTTAGAAAATAGAAATTTTCCATCTATAGACCGATTACTCTGGTGATTGAAATCTACAGAGTGAACACAGTTGGAGCTGCCTTGTATGGAGCCAAGATTTGGGGTTTGGCCAATATGGGGGCTCATGAAAAAACAGAAATTGTATTCATGAGATCGATCCTTGAGCTGCCTTGGAACGCGCCATTTACCCTTATCTGTCCAGATCTTGGGCTTAAAAACATAGCTCATGTGGCAGTGTTTAGACCACCAGCATATTGAATTCAGGTGTGGGTTAACAATTACCCACTCCCTATGAGACAATCTTTTTCTGAGGTGATTGCTCTCGATAGGAAAGGGAGTATACCCTGGCTTTTATATGTTAAGACCTGGGTGCACAGACTAGGCATGGTGAACTGTGGTCTAATCCAAATAGTATCACAAAAGACACTTTGACTTGCATCAAAGAAAGACATTGGCACAATGTTCATGATCTGTGGTTGAATCCTAGTATTGTTGGGGAGCTAACAGGAAAGTTTTGGGATTTCAAAGATAATATATGCAGTGAGGAATCCTTGAACAGCATTGAACCTCCCCAAGTGAATTCTCTGTACTTACAATTTAGATATGGCATTTTGCCACTAAATGTTTTTTGCAGCAAATGGAAGGGTTATAATTTTTTTACCAAAATGCCCATCCTGATTGGCCTGTCCTGAGACAGAAGAACATTTTCTTTTCTTTTCTTTTGCCCCATATACATTAACATCAGGAAAGCGTGGCTAATTCCAATTTGTCGTAATATCTCAACGAGACAGATGAGGGTCACAATTAGAATTCTCCTCAGTGATACCATGGCTGGCTTGTTTTTGCCTTGTCAGAATATCTGTTACATGCATGGCGGTTAAGGCATAAGAACATCTAAACCCTCTAGTAGAGAAATATTTGCCATTTTCATATGTCTCTTTTATCAGTTTTTAGATTTTTTTATTATTAACATGTATGAGCAGTAGTCTTTCAGGATACTCAGAGTTTGTGATTGTAGTTTCAATGTCAAATATTGTGGTGCTCCATAACACAAGATTTTATGTAACTTTAGAAAGTCCATTGCACAATAAGCACTTTAATACTGATTAAATAGGATGCACTGAATTCTTATGTTGCTTCATAACATAAGATTGTATGCAATTTTAAGAAGCCTTATCCATATTAAGCACTTTAATACTGCTTAATTGTGATGGTTTGAATCTTCTATGTGAATTTTAAATGAATTTACATATAATTGATTGAGTAATTATACTCAATAGGTACAATAACCATTTTCATACTGATTAATTAGGAAGTACTGTACTTTTATGCACATTCTAAATGAATTCATGTATAATTGTTTGAAAATATATACTCAACTGATAGCCTATAGACTTTAGTATCTGTATGGGCACTTGCTTGGATCCTACTTGGGATGGATTTTAAATTGTAATTTTATATGTGCTTTTATGGTTTATGTTTTAAAACCAAATAAAGAATTGCTGCTACTACTACTTTCCCTGATGCCAGTGTTTGAGTAGGAGGGCTCCCTATCCTACTCACACATCCTAGTACACCTCTGTTTCTGGAAAGTTCTTCCTCAGCCAAGGCTCCAAACTGTCTGGGGTGACAAAACATAGGGCAGGCATGGTGCCAGGTTCCTTTTTGTGTGCCCTTTGAAGTGTAAGTGGGACCGAGTACAGCTTCTCCCCAAGCCATTCTGCTAGGATTGGCCATCCTGTCCACCCCTTAGGGCCTTTTCTGTCACTGTGTGGAAGCAATACACAAACCTCAACAGTAGAACCATTCAGTCATGTGACCCAGGACACTGACAGAAGGCACAAATAGGTGGGACAAAAAATGCCAACTTTCTAAATGTACAAAAAGAATAATTTCAAACAGTCACCCCCAGTACAGCGAGCTGGGCCTAAATCCATCTTTGTTTTTGCCCACCATGCCTTTCCAGTTTAAACCCAGCCATTTGCAAATCAGTCTTGACCCTGCTTCCTATTGGTTGGACTGTTCCCATGTGGAGCAGGGTCATGACTGATTTGCATATGTCTGGGTCCAAACTGAGATGGCGTAGTGGGCAAAAAAACAATGGCTTAAACCCAGATCTGTTGACTGGGGGTGAATATTTGCATTGTTCAGCATTCCGTCCATCAACTGTTCTTTGTCGCCCTAATTGGGAAGGGTATGCCCTGACGTGAGTCCCGTGATCTCTGCGCCACTGGATTCAAGCTAGCCTGGCTGATGAGGGTTGATACCCCAAAACCGGTCCCAGGATGTTTGTTTCTGGTCCAGGGAGGACCTGGCTTGGTACTTCGGACTGGACTGTTACCATGAGGAGTAGGGCCAAGAGTGATTTCCATATGGCTGGGTCCAAACTGAGGTGGCATGGTGGGCAAAAAAACAATGGATTAAACCCAGATCTGTTTGCATTGGGGGTGAATGTTTACATTGCTGAGCATTCTGTACTTCATCTGTTCTTTAAACTTTCTAAAAGTGGCGAGAAGAGGCGGGCAGAAAACGGTCCAATGGCAAGACAACCAGCAGAGCTCAATGGATACACGGAGCAAAACACAGAACAAAAAACCTTAGTGGTTAATCTATCACACCGCGTGCTGTCTGAGACCGAAATGAAGGTCTTAGAGAAAGGTCTCGGTTTTGTCCCAACTCCGAAAATGGATAAATTCAGAGATCTCAGTGAGATACAGAATTTCTTCAGAAAGATCCGTCTGAGGGCATTTTTCCAGGACAAACCCACACCTGTCCAACAAGATTCCGGGTTAAGAAATCCATCTACCTTCACCCCTAATAGTAGCATGGTGCCCGTGGAAGTTCTAACATTTGAACAAGCTGTTCTTAAAGAACTCCAAACCACAAGTTGTGAACTCCCCTTCAACAACTTGTCGAAAGACGAAAGACTAGCGGCCAAGTCCCTTGCTGATGACACTAGCATCACTATTAAACAAGCAGATAAAGGTGGTGCTACTGTCATACAATCCACCATGGATTTTGAACAGGAATGCCACCGTCAATTGAATAACAGGAAATTCTATACCCCCAATCCGGTGAATCCAACAACCAGATTGAGAACGGAAATAGCAACTATGGTCTTTGAGGCAGAAAACAATGGATGGTTGAGTAAGAGAGAAGCTGAGTTCCTTACTACTAAAGAGCCACGCACTCCCTACTTTTATACCCTCGCGAAAATCCATAAAGGCACGACACCCATCCCGGGGAGACCAATTGTCTCAGGAATAGGTTCCATTCTTGAACCTCTTTCAATTTTTTGTGATCACTTTCTCCAACCTCTAGTGAAACAGACTCCGTCATACGTGAGGGATACGACAGACATTCTTCGTATAATGGGAGAAATAGGAGACACACGAGACATTGATCTGCTGCTAACATTAGACGTGGAACAGCTTTACACCAACATACCACAAAGGGCAACACTCATTGTTATAGAGACAGCATTGAAACAGACTGAGTGGTCGTCACCAACACCAGTGACTCTTGTCATGCAATGCGCTACCCTAGCGTTGACTGAGAATTTTTTCAAATTCAAGAACCAACTTTTCCATCAGGCTCAAGGTACTTCAATGGGGAGTACCTTTGCTCCCAGTGTAGCCTGCCTCTACATGGCGGCATTTGAGGAGGAGGTTGTCTACCATCAGAGCAACCCCTATTTGCAACACTTGAGCCTGTGGAAAAGATATATCGATGATATTCTGGTCTACTGGAAGGGTGACCTTAATACCTGCGAGGAATTTTGTAACTGGGTCAATACAAAGAATGAATACCTCAGGTTTACTAGGTCCATCTCAGCCACCAGTATACCGTTCCTTGACCTTAAGATCAGCATCCAAGGGGGTCATCTTCAATCCTCCTTGTACAAAAAACCTACTGATAAAAACAGCTTGCTGTCTTACCATAGCCACCACCCACGAGTATTGAGAGATAACTTGCCTTATGGGCAATTTCTCCGGATCAGGAGAAATTGCAGTGATGTCAAGGATTATAAAATTGAGGCAGAGTCACTGACGAAAAACCTGATTGAGAGAGATTATCCTCCTCATCAAATTGAGAAATCATTAAAAAGAGCAAGGAATAACAATAGAGAGGCCTTGCTAGAAATAATACAAAAAGAACCCAGTGATATCTTAACATGTGTGACTTCATTCACACCAGGTTCCAACCGACTAAAGAAAATCATAAATAAACACTGGAATATCCTCAATACAGGATCTCTTGATATCTCCAAACCAAGGTTTGCGTTTAAACGCACGAGCAACTTAAAAGATATGCTTGTACATACACGACCTAAGGCAGCAAACACAAGCACGCAAAGAACTTTATGGAACCTCCCTCCGGTGCAGGGCCACTATCCCTGTGGCTCTTGTGCAGCATGTCTTCAAACTAAACAGACTAAGGAGATAACATTAACAGATACTTTCACTTGGAAGATATACTCTCACACCAACTGCAATACATCTCAGTGCATCTACTTACTGATCTGCCCTTGCGATAAAAAATATGTGGGTATGACCATGCGGCCAGTAAAATACAGGATTTCAGAACATAAAAGTAATATTCGTTGCCTGAAAACCACTACCAAACTCTACACACATTTTAAGGAACACAACCATGTCCCGGAAAATTGACAATGGCTAATTCTGGAGGCACACCCACGCATTACACAGTCAGCTCTATTCAAGATAGAGCAACGATGGGTGCACAGACTAGGGCTAGACCACCAGGGATTAAATGATGAAATACCTTGGGGTTCATTGTCCTAGAGTGATAATCAACCTTGGGGTTCTTTATCTGAATTAGCAATATCACTGAACGTATAAATCCCAGCTTCTAACATAATCCAGCATTATGTTAATAGGGGGCGTTGAATATGATATAACGCCCTAACTGTTCTCTATCCAGAACCGAGACAAAGTGGATCTATTAGTTTATTTAGAACCACTAGCCATTTTAAGATGGCTGACATGCCATTACTACTCTGAAGGGTCACGCGATATGACACAATAATAAGAACACGCGAGTTATATCCATAAGTAGGTTCACCGTTTTAATATAATGCGATTTTTACCCCAGTAGTTATCTTGGGAAACTCCATTCACACATTCACCTCTATCCGCTCTAAGATGGCCGATACTCTAGCGTTACGCTCACCAGTACACTTGAGCAAGTCACATGACATGCCGTGGCAGCAGCTGGGGTCGATTAGCTTCCCGCCAGCCCTCAACGGCACAATAATAAGAACACGCGAGTTATATCCATTAGCAGGTTCACCGTTTTATTATAATGCGATTTTTACCCCAGTAGCTAACTTGGGAAACTCTATCCACAACCTCACCTGTAGCCGCTCTAAGATGGCCGATACTCTAACGTTACGCTCACCAGTGTACTTGAGCAAGTCACATGACACGCCGTGGCAGCAGCTGGGGTCGATTAGCTTCCCGCCAGCCCTCAATGTCGCACCATTTGGAGCATAAGAACGGATCACTTCTGACCGTTCGGCACCATCCCGGTTGCAGCACGAAGGGGTAGGTGGTTTGCGCGGCTTCCAGTGGAGGCGGGTGAGTATTACCTAAACCCTAAGAGTTGCCTGCACTCTACAGCGACTAAGTACAGGTGAGCGACCTGATTTTTGACAGTGGGGTCTGTGGGTACATGGTGACTGTGCCTGCCCCTCTTGGACTCGCAATGGATCCTTATCTTTGTGGGCCCCGCCTGGGGGCGGGGGTATGTGCGGACGTCTGTTACACACGAGATCAGTGACAGCACCACATCACTTATTTGATTTTTCGTTGTGGGACTTATGCCCGCACCGTTCCTGCACCTAGTGCTGGGGCTTAAGAAGATGGCCAGGGACATGTCCTGTGAATATCCCGACGTACTGCCAGTTCTCTTGCCTTACCCGCTACTGTTGCGATGAGATGGGTTCACTATTTGTGTTTGGTCAATACAGTATTTTTTGAGGTTTAACCCTCCCCCATCTGTTGTTTTTTCCTCACGATCATCAGACATACTATTACAGATGTCATTACATAGTGCAGTAACAGATGGGGCGAAATTTTGAAGCTTACTAGGTGAGTTTGAGAATGCTTACTTCACCATTCCTCACCTAAGCGCCAACGATGGCATACACTAGATACCACCTGATCACCATGATACTTGTTTAATGCTGCCTATCTATCTCCAATTGTATGTTACTACTCATGTAATTTTTACTCGTAATGTTTACTCTTTATTTTTAATAATAATTTTCCTGACCGCATACATAGTGCCATTAATAATAAATTGTAAGGGGGTCTCCACCCGTTTTGATTTACAATGCGGCTTGCACCTTGTTAGGCAATCGACTCTTGGATACATAACTGAGTGTTGTTTTTCACAACCCTTACATGCAGGTTCGTCCCAGAAATAGCGGGTAGTATCCCGTTCATCCTTGCAGTGGTAGGTAATATCCTCCACACCATTCTTTCACATATTTTAGCTATGGGGCATGCTGCACACCCCATTCACTGTAGATAGTCACTTCTCACGGTCCTGAAGAAACGCCACCTGATCCTTAGGACTAATTGGCGTGACACATGTCGACCATCAAGGAGTAGAGCGCCTCTTGACCCTTGGTAGCTTGTTAGTCGCCTCTCCTCACTATTTTTAATCAAGTGGGGTTCCACCTAGAATAAAATTTGCTCTTAAGGATTCCCCCTTGTTTTATTTTCACTTTTAGAACATCTACACTTACACTAGGTCCCTCACACCCACAGCACCCATACGGCAGGAACAAAAGATCTCCGGCAAAGAGCCCCTTTATGGGTGCCCGTCGGGTATTGCAGCACCGACCCGACGAGGAGCAGACCCTTATGATGAAGCATGACACCTAGCTTGCAGGGTGTGTGAGGGCCTTAGTTCCGAAAGGAGGATTTCGCCTCCTTTCTGGGTGCCTGGGACACTACCTGCATGTTGAGGAACTGCGTACCTCTTTTTTACATATACTTTGACAGGGCAAGTACGCTGGACCTCTTGATTAAGCCCTTTGTCCCCCCTTTTGTAACATTTTCAAAATTGTGACTTAAAATCAGACTTTACCATTAAAGAAGATTTCAGATTACAATTTAAGTGTAAGCAGAATATCTCTGTCTGCTCCCTATCTCTAAGTTAGCACTTATTAAATGTAATAAGGTCTCCTTGTGTTAGTCAATGAGAGAGATAGGCCTTACAACTGTAAAAAATGACTTTAGGAGTTTTTCATTGCCAGGACATGTAAAACATGAGCACGCATGTCCTGCTTTTTAAGTACAATGCACGCTGCCCCATGAGTCTTTAGGGCCTACCTTTGTGGTAATAAATAATAAAAAGGAAGGTTTAGGCCTGGCAAAAGGTTTATTTTGCCTGGTCGAAATGGCAGTTTAAAGCTACACTACAGGCTGCAGTAGCAGGACTGAGTCATGTTTTAAAAGGCTTTTTTTAGTGGGTGGCACAAGGAGTGCTGAAGGGCCACTAGTGGCATCTGCAGACCCTGAGTACATGTAGTACCATTTACTAGAGACAATTTAAATGTGCCAATTAGGTGTAGGCCAATTTTACAATGTTTGAAGGAGACAGCACAAGCACTTTAGCACTGGTTATCAGCGGTAAAGTGCACAGAGTGCTAAATCCAACAAAAACAAAATCAGCAAACCAGGAGGAGTGAAGACAAAATGTTTGTAGCAATACCAGAGCAAAGGTGTCAGGTCGAACAACATGCCATGAAGATAGAATCAATGTAAGCACATATTAAGATAAAGAAGGAGCCCTGCAATGCTTCCTTTGCACACGCGGATAACATCAAAATGGGCAAGAGTCTAATATTACCCAACAGCGACACTCAGAGGCATGAATTGATGTATGCCTCCAGGGGAACCTTATGGGCAGTGCAATAATTACACACATGGGATGGAAAAATTTCCTGCAAAGGAAAAGCAGTTGCAGAATATTGTAGAGTGAACCACTTTGCCCATGTGTGCCTCAGCTTCTCCCCAAATTCCCTAACCAACAGTCAGGTAGCCAGCAATAAAATACACACTTATCATCCCAGACTATGAAAACAGGGACCATGCACCAGGGCCCCTGGCACCTAACAGCAGTGAAGTAGAACATTTCTGTGAACCCATTTGTTGATCAAAACGCAAAGCCAAAGCAGTTCCAAGCGAAGTGAAGGATCACTGTTAATGGGCTTGACACTGTTGTCATCACTGATACATTGGGAGAACAGTAATTGACATGCACTAAGAGCAATATCTGTAGCCAAAACCCAAATCATGCCAAGACAAATTCTTGCATATGGAGACATTGCATGGGGGCACCGAGTCACTCCCATAGCAAGCAGTTTCGAGACTAAAGCGAAACATTAGGATGAACATGTGACAGCCACATTTTACACTGTCATCCTAATGAGCCACCCAAATGCAGAAGCACTACTCCTAAACCCTTTTGCAACAAATGTTTGTATGTGCTACATCTATAATATCCTCTTTGGGTATCCACTTCTCAGGCCAGGGCTGCCGTGAGACAAGATCAGTACATCCACAGATTGACTGCATGGTCAGACTAGTGGGACTGGACACCATCGAGTGCCTTTCCATGTTTGCGCACAGATCGAGAACAAACTGAAAAAGCTGGAAGATAAAAGGATAATTGAGAAGGAATCTGACCCAACCCTGTGGGGCCCCCTTACACTAACAAGATAAAACATTATGGTGTAGTAAGAATCTGCATTCACTTGATTCCCACCCCCAATTAAGATAATTAAGAAATGAGTGTCGCCTACTCCCAACCATCAATGACCTGCTAGCATACTTTTATAAAAAATAAAGGTATTTTGGTTTTCTTCAAACCTCAGCCTATATACATGTTCTTAATAAGTTAAAACTTTATGAAGCCAGCAGGTCCATAAGTACCTACTTCCCGCATGTGGAACAGCAGTGTTACAAATGACTACATGTAAAGTTGAGAGGCAGACAAAAGTAGTAGTTTTCTCTTGTAGTTTATTACAGGAAGAGCATACAGGTCCAACGGGCCCAGAGGATCAGTACAAAGTGAACATATAAGTTCTAATCCCCTGTGCCTAACATTCTAATACAGAATAACATGTAATAAAAGCACCAACAGAGTACAAGCATTCTAAACCAAGAAATGAATAATAGAGGAGCCCACACATAGTAGGTAGAAGATGAAAATGCGAAACACCACATATCTCCCCCTTTAAAAAAAAAAAATATATATATATATATATATATATAAATATATTCACTGAAAAAACCATAGGTTTCAGGCACGTTATAGTTAGAAATTAGCATTTAAAAAACCTTACAAATTCACTGAAAAAACCATAGGTTTTAGGGACAGTTATAGTTAGTTGGACATTGCACTCGTAGAAAACCCGTGAAATTCCCCGTTATAGTTAGTTCAGCTAACTATAACTCGCGCCCCGCAATGCACTGCTGATGACATCACATATTACATCACTCATGACATGGTCAGTGACATCACTGATGACATCACTGATGACATCTCAAATGACATCACTGATGACATCATCCAGTGACTGTGTGTTTCTGTAAAGTTTAAATATGTTTAATATATATAGGGAAAGGCGTATTGAAGAATGAGTGGGTGTATAAGTGTCTGAATGGATGATTTAGAAGGTGCGTGACTAACTCTATAAGTGAGTGATTAAACGTATCTTACTGAATGCATGGGTTAGTGACTAAACTGGGTGAATGTCTGTATCCGTCTGTCTGTTGCTGTGTAAGTGGCTGCATGGGTTTGTGAATAGCTACATAAGTGTCTATATGAGTTATTGATTGGTTGTCTGAGTATCTGTATGGGTGCCTGAGTGTTTGTGTGGGTGGGGTGTGTGCGACTCTGTGCATAGATGTGTGAGTGGGTGATTCACTGGGTGCATGGTTTCAAGAGTGCATCTGTGATAGACTGTATGGGTGGGTAAGTGTGTGTAAGAGTGTGTTAGTGAGTGAATGTATGTCCCAGTGGTACATGTGTGAGTAACTACATATGTGAAAGGCAGTATATATGTGTGTTGGAGTATATAAATAGCTATAAGCGAGAGTGTGTGATTGTGATTGTGAGAGTGACTGTATGGATGAGTGTGTGCTTGTATCAGTGATCGTATAAGAGCGTAAGAATGTGCTAGTATTTGTATGAGTCAGTGAGATGGTGTGTGTATAACTGTATAGGTGAGTAAATGGCAGTGTGTTTAATTATTTGCATGACTGACTAGGTGTGTGAGTACCTCTATGGATGAGTGGCGGTGTTTGAGTGTCTATATAGGAGTATGAGTGCATATGATAGTCCTGTACTGAGTGACCGTAAGTATGAGTGACTGTACGGGTGAGTGAGTGGATGTGTGTGTAGACCTAAGAATCAGTGAGTGGGTATGTAGTTATTGGTGTTGGAGTGTCTATGGTTTTGTGAATGGCAGTCTGTAATTTAGAGTGGGTGTATCAAAAGTTATATTAGGGTGTGAGAAGATGCATGAAATTATCACATGGATGATGTCATCAGTGATGTCATCAGTGATGTCATTTGAGATGTCATCAGTGATGTCATCAGTGATGTCACTGACCATGTCATGAGTGATGTAATATGTGACGTCATCAGCAGTGCATTGTGGGCGCGAGTTATAGTTAGCTGAACTAACTATAACGGGGGAATTTCACGGGTTTTCTACGAGTGCAATGTCCAACTAACTATAACTGTCCCTAAAACCTATGGTTTTTTCAGTGAATTTGTAAGGTTTTTTAAATGCTAATTTCTAACTATAACGTGCCTGAAACCTATGGTTTTTTCAGTGAATTTCAAAGGTTTTGTAAATGACAATTTTTAAATGTATTAATTGTTATATTTATTTTTTTGATACTGATTTACTACATTTTTTTAAACTATTTATTTTTACATATTTTATTTTTAAAATTACATTGTAATTACATTATACATTACATTACAAAATATACTTTCTCAGAATGAATTACTTTAGTTTAAATACTTTGCAAATAGGCAATAGACTTTTAAGTACAGTAGTTACAGTTGTTGCAATGGGCAACACAATTTCAAACACAATGCAACATTGAGCTCAATGTGAATTTCTAGTTAAATGCAATTAGTTACTTTATGGATTACTTTTTCTAACCACAGGACTGGATCCTAGATTCAGTCCTGGGACATCTCCTGTAAACAGTTGAGTAAAAGCATTTTGGTTACAGTAGTGATTTTTAAGGAATATTATTGTATTTTAAAAGTTGACACTTAGAAACTTCTTCACATAGAATCACCAATGTTATCCTATGGGAGGAAATTCACTTAGCAGGTAAGTAGTGTTATCGTTACTTTTTCTTACTCAGTGGTGGATCCTGGATCCAGCACTGGTGCATCTCCTGTAAACAGTTGAAAGAATGCGTTTAAGTCATACAGGCGATTTTTAAGGAATATTTGTAGTTTGTAAAAATCGACACTTTGAAACTTTTCTGCTGAAAACCAGACAATGGATTCCTATGGAAGGAAATACAAGTTACTGGTAAGTACGGTTAGAATTACTTTTCAGGGTCAGTGCTGGGCTAAAAGATGCAGCACTGGGTTCTCTCCTGATAACAGGTGAGTAAATCGGAATTCGTAGTTCGGCTGATTTGAGAGGAATATTATAAAGTTCCAAAACTCCACACTTAGAAGAATTTCCAAGAGAAACCACTCAATGTTAGCCTATGGAAGGAAATTCAAGTTACTGGTAAGTACGGTTAGAATTACTTTTCAGGGTCAGTGCTGGGCTAAAAGATGCAGCACTGGGTTCTCTCCTGATAACAGGTGAGTAAATCGGAATTCGTAGTTCTGCTGATTTTAGAGGAATATTTGTATGTTTCAAAAATCGACACTTAGAAACTTTTTCAGCAAAAAGCAGGCAATGATATCCTATGGAAGGAAATTCAAGTTACTGGTAAGTACGGTAAAAATTACTTTTCAGGATCAGTACTGGGCTCAAAGATGCAGGACTGAGGTCTCTCCTGATAACAGGTGAGTAAATCAGAATTCGTAGTTCGGCTGATTTTAGAGGAATATTTGTATGTTACAAAAATCGACACTTAGAAACTTTTTCAGCAAAAAGCAGGCAATGATATCCTATGGAAGGAAATTCAAGTTACTGGTAAGTACGGTTAAAATTACTTTTCAGGATCAGTACTGGGCTGAAAGATGCAGCACTGAGGTCTCTCCTGATAACAGGTGAGTAAATCGGAATTCGTAGTTCGGCTGATTTTAGAGGAATATTATAAAGTTCCAAAACTCCACACTTAGAAGAATTTCCAAGTGAAACCAGTCAATGTTAGCCTATGGAAGGAAATTCAAGTTACTGGTAAGTACGGTTAGAATTACTTTTCAGGGTCAGTGCTGGGCTAAAAGATGCAGCACTGGGTTCTCTCCTGATAACAGGTGAGTAAATCGGAATTCGTAGTTCTGCTGATTTTAGAGGAATATTTGTATGTTTCAAAAATCGACACTTAGAAACTTTTTCAGCAAAAAGCAGGCAATGATATCCTATGGAAGGAAATTCAAGTTACTGGTAAGTACGGTTAAAATTACTTTTCAGGATCAGTACTGGGCTCAAAGATGCAGCACTGAGGTCTCTCCTGATAACAGGTGAGTAAATCGGAATTCGTAGTTCGGCTGATTTTAGAGGAATATTATAAAGTTCCAAAACTCCACACTTAGAAGAATTTCCAAGTGAAACCAGTCAATGTTAGCCTATGGAAGGAAATTCAAGTTACTGGTAAGTACGGTTAAAATTACTTTTCAGGATCAGTACTGGGCTCAAAGATGCAGCACTAAGGTCTCTCCTGATAACAGGTGAGTAAATCGGAATTTGTAGTTCGGCTGATTTTAGAGGAATATTTGCACAATGGTGAAGGAAGGGGGTGGGGCCTGAAGTGACATGTCTGCAAACACGCCCTGTGGCGCGTTTTAAGTTGGAGAATTAATTCCTCCTCAATCCTGAGGGTCCCTAGGGGCCAACTAGCCCACCAGGAACCTCCAGTATGCGCCAGGGGCTGCGTTGCAGAGAGGTGTACAGAGGCCACGCCCCTTTTTACAACACTCTGCAACGCAGCTCCGTGGCGCTTACTGGAGGTACCTGGTGGGCTAGTTGGCCCCCAGGGACCCTCAGGATTGAAGAGGATTTAATTCCCCATCTAAAAATGCGCCACGGGGCCTGTTTGCACACATGTCACCTGAAGCCCTGCCCCCTCCCTTCACCACTGTGCAAACGCGCCCCGTGGCGCATTTTAAGTTGGGGTATTAAGTCCCCTTGAATCCTGAGGGTCCCTGGAGTCCAACTAGCCCACCATGTACCTCCAAAAAGCGCCACAGAACTGCGTTGCAGAGAGGTGTAAAAAGGGGCGTGGCCTCTGTACACCTCTCTGCAACGCAGCCCCCTGGCGCATACTGGAGGTTCCTGGTGGGCTAGTTGGCCCCCAGGGACCCCCAGTATTCAAGGGGAATTCGTTCCCCATCTGCAAACGCGTCAGGGGACGCGTTTGCAGACTGCTGCAGGGTGGGGGCGGGGCCTCCGGCACAATGCCGGTCTTTTTAAAAAAAAAACTTTTTGTATGGGAGGGGGCCTGCGTGGCCCCCCTTCCCTTGGCCTCTTTTGGCCCCGGGGACCCCATCCCCCGGGGCATGAGGATTTTCATTATTTTTTTTAATTAAAATAAAACGGGAAGGGGGCCGCGTGGCCCCCCTTCCCTGGACCTAAATTGGCCCCAGGGTCCCCATCCCCCCGGGCATGGCCCCCCTCCTCAGGCCATTTAAGGCCCCGGGGACCCCATCCCCCGGGGCCGTCCTTTCCGTTTTGTTTTTTTTGTTTTTATTTTTGGGGAGGGGCCGCGTGGCCCCCCTCCTGGGCCACTACTTGCCCCGGGACCCCAACCCCCGGGGCTGGCCCTCTCCGTTGGGGACTGTGGGGGTCCCCAATCCCCCACAGTCCCGCCGGCTCCCCGCGTCCCTTGGGAGCCGGCATTGCTTTTTCCACATGGGGAGCTGCTAAGATGCAGCTCCCCGCGTGGAAAGCAATCTGCTTTGAATTTTGGAAGAGAGAGCAGGTTTCCCTGCTCTCTCTTCCAAAATCCAAAGCAGTTTGCTATGGCAGGACGGGAGCCGTGAGGCTCCTGCCCTGCCATAGCAAACTACAGTGTCCCGGGGTAGGCACCCCGGGACACTGCAGGAGCCGGCCCTGGGGGTGGCGGTCCCCAGGGCCATCAAGGGCTCCAGGAGGGGGCCACGCGGCCCCCTCCCTTGAATTGCACAGCCCCGGGGAGGTGGTGGTCCCCGGGCTCTGGGGTCCGTAACGGACCCCCACATTTATTTTCTAAGTGCCCCGGGAGGTGGTGGTCCCGGGCGTGTGGGGGCTGGAGCCCCCCACACATTATTACATTTAAAAAAAGAAGCCCCGGGGTGGCAATCCCGGGGCTGCGGGAGGGCAGGAGAGCCCTCCTGCACCATTTTTTATAAAGCCCCGGGAGTGGCGGTCCTCGGGCTGGGGCCTTAGAGGCCCCCATATAAAACATAAACCCACCTCCGCATGCCCCCGGGACTTGGGCCACCCGGGGGCAAAATACATTCGAAGCACGGGAGACCGCGCTTTGATTTCTTTTTTTTATCGGCGGGATCCGCGCACCCTAAGCGCATCCCGCTGATTTTTTTTTTTTTAAATGCTTTTTTGTGCCCAGGGGGTCCTTGTGGGACCCCCTGAGCAGACCTAGGGGGTCAGGGTGTTTCTACCCTGCCCCCTTTTTGCGCTTTGCACACTTGTTTCTGTCCCTCGGTTCTACCGAGGGATAAAATGGCTGCCAACACTTCCTGATTTGGAGTGTTGACAGCCAATTAGCATGCAGCTCGTGGATCGGGAGGGTGCGCGAATCCGACCCGGCCATAGATATATATGTGATTTTCCTTTTGATTTTCACAGGAACTACTGAACGGATTTACACCATTTAACAAAAAGGGTTCTTTCTGAACCAAGAACTACCTCTTTGCCAAATTTGGTGTAATTCCGTTCAGCAGTTCGGGCTGTAGCCGTGGCTAAAGTTTCCTATGGGAAAATGAATGGGGAAAACATGTTTTGGGACCCCCTTTTTCTCGGCCCCGCTTGACGAATCACACCGAAACTTTCAGGGTAGGAGCGGACCGGAGCGGGCCATAAAGTTTGAAAATTTCGCGAAGATTCGTCAACCGACGCAAGAGTTATTTCAAATAGAATGTCGCGGATTTCCTATGGAAAATAGGTCCTAACTATAACTATCTACTGGCGACCGCCAGTAGATAATATATATATATATATATATATATATATATATATATATATATATATATATATATATATATATATATATATATATATATATATATATATATATATATATATATATATATATGTAACAACAAACTAGTCACAAAGTTTCTTGGGAACTCTTCTTATTCTGCAACTCCTCCCTACATTGTCAACATCAGAAATAAAGCATTTTAAAGTCGACTTTTCAATGCAATGAGAGGTTTTGGCCAAACGAG
Source organism: Calotriton arnoldi (assembly GCA_963921515.1). Taxonomy (NCBI): domain Eukaryota; kingdom Metazoa; phylum Chordata; class Amphibia; order Caudata; family Salamandridae; genus Calotriton; species Calotriton arnoldi. The sequence continues at coordinate 188,068 of CAWUFW010014684.1, read as the reverse complement.
ACACATTCCACCACTGACCATTTTCAAGTCTGACAGCGTGGCCTTTAATATCAACAATGCAACTGGGTTCTCTGAACTTAGATTTGCCTTTTTGTAAAAGCAGAGGATCTTTTACCCGAACATACTCAACCACCACGAATTTAGTTTCCTTTCTTTTCCTTAAAGAGTTGTTCTTAACATATTTCTCACGACTGACAAGATCACTAGTTTGTTTAGCCTTTCTAGAATGAAAAGAAACATCACAGACACCACCAAATGCTTTTATTTTCCAAAATGGATTGAGAGAAGAAGAAGCCTTTCTTCCTCTCATTAGTTCAAACGGAACTGGTCCAGACACTGAGTGAGGAGTGGTTCTATATGCCCAAACCACATTTCTCACAGCTGTTTCACAATCTCCTCTCACTTTGACGGTACTTTGTATGCATTCAACCAGAACCCTGTTGAACCTTTCAACTTTGCCATTGGATTGTGGATGGTAAAGAGGTGTGCGTGGATGCTTCACCCCTAACTTTGTTAAGAATTATTGCATACATGAGGAAGTAAACTGTACACCATTGTCAGTCAACAGTTTCTCCGGCACCCCTTCTCTGCTAAACACATCTTGCAGAAAACGAATGACCGATTTGGTGTTGGGTTCAGAAATGCCTCTCACTTCCACCCATCTGGATAAATGATCAATTAGTACAATAAAATACCTCATACAATTGGGTAAGATGTGAAAAGGACCAAGAAAATCCACAGCAACTCTTTGCCACACTCTGTTAGGACAAAGAGCAGGCTTGGAGACAGGAGTGGATGTTGTCAAATGCTTATCACTGTAAGAACATTGCACACAATCTACCATGGACTCAATATCCCAATCCATACTTGGCCACCAAAAGTCATTCTTAATCCTGCGTTTGGTGGCAGCCCAAATGACCAGAATGAGCCATTTCCATAATCCTAACTCTGAAGTTGTTGGGAGGAATAAGTTTATCACCTCGCACTAGTAAGTTATTTTCAATTGAAAGTTCATCAGCCACTTTCCAATAGGGTTGTAAATCAGCCAACAAGGAATTTTCTTTAGGCCAGCATTTGACGACATAGACCATAACTTGTTTCAGGATAAAATCATTGGATAAAACATCCTGCCAAATCTCCATGTTGGGACATATCACAGTGTCATCTACATTGGCAATGATACACTCTTCAATATCCTCTAGAACTTCAGCATTCAAATCAACATTTTCAACAGGAAGTCTGGATAGAAAATCAGCTTTAACATTTTTACCACCAGCAATATGAAGAACGGAAAAGTTAAATTCTAGCAATTTGGTGGCCAACTTAGCAAGTCTAGCTGTGGACGTCTTTATTTTAATACCAGAGAGAATGTCAACTAAAGGTTTATGGTCAGTTCTCAACCAAAATTTCCTTCCCCAGACATATGATTTAAATGTATTGACACACCAAACGCAAGCTAGCATTTCCTTTTCAATAACCGAATACCTCAATTCAACATCTTTCATTCTCCTTGAGGCAAAACCTATTGTCACTTCCTTGTCACCAATCATTTGGGATAAAACAGCGGCCATACCATAGGAACTGGAATCTACTGTAATAAAGGTATCCCTGCCTTCAACAAACACCTGAAGAGCTGGGCCAAATAAAATGCACTCCTTGATGAGGACAAAATGTTCTTGACAAGTAGCTGTCCAAACAAAATCGGATCCCTTTTTAAGTAAATTCCTGAACCACTCAGTAAGTGCAGAGAAGTTTTTTATGAACTTTGCGTAAAATTCACACAATCCGAGGAAAGATCATAACTGATCTTTATCCACAGGATGTGGTGCATTAACAATGCCTTCAACAATGCTGGGTTTTGGTTTTACACCATCCTTGGTGAGAACATGGCCTAAATATTCAATTTCATTGACAGCGAAAATACATTTATCTTCCCTCAACGTTATACCATTGTTTTGGATAGTTTGTAAGACTAACTCTAGTACTTGGTTGTGTTCAGTTTCAGTTTCAGTGTGAACAAGAATGTCATCTTGAAAGACTACAACATTAGGAACATTTTGAAGCATCTTGGTCATAACTTTCTGAAACACAGAAGCAGCAGAAGCCAGTCCAAATGGCATTCGAAAAAATTGAAATGTACCATCAGCTGTTACAAAAGCTGTAAGATGGCGAGATTGGTTGTCCAAAACAACCTGATGGTACGCTGACCGCAAATTCAATTTAGAAAACCATTTGGACTGAGCTACAGCAGTAATCAAATCATCAATGTGTGGTAATGGAAAATTCTCTACCCAAATGACCTTGTTGAGCGATCTTAAGTCCATGCATAAACGAAGTTCACCAGACTTCTTTTTGGCCAGGACGATGGGAGATAGCCACAGGGTAGCATCAACTTTTTCAATAATGCCATCAGACTGCATTTTATTTAACATGGTAGTAAGTTCACTTCTTATGCTGTGTGGAACATTTCTGAGTCTGTGCTTCATGGGAATTGCACCATCTTTAACCTTAATGGTATGTATAAAATCTTTTACCTCACCATTTTTATCTTGGAATGCATTCTCAAACTTATGAGTCCATTGACAGCTTTCCGAAACAAAGTTCACTAAAGAAACAGGATTTTTCTGCCCCGGTCTAATAATCATGCCAAATTCCGCCTGATGCCACCATCCTAACACATTAATACCTTTGTAAGCCACATAGACTTTTCCATGAATGGTTTTATTATCAAAGGTGATATCAGCCCAAAAGTAGCCAGCTAAATCAATTCTCCTGCCTTCAAATGCAGTAGTGATGACATCAGGGGGAAGTAGTGCCATGTGTGACCAAGATAGATTGAACCTGTCAATTCAAATGATAGTGATTCTGGCTCCAGAGTCAATTAGTAAAGGAATGTCGGAATTTTGAATTTTGACATTTACTAACGGATCACCATATCTTTTTTCAGTACATACATTGTTGATCTCTAAATATTCAACAGAAACCACAGACAAAGATAATTCTTCCACTCTATTTTCAATAAGCTCTTGGTTGTCTGCAGTTGAATGCTCTTGAACACTTCTGTTGGGAAAGCGTTTGCCACCCCTGCATACCTTTCCAAAGTGACCTATTTTCTTACATCTCCAACATTCTTGAGCAATAGCTGGACAATTTTTATAGTTAGATAGATGAGATAAGGAACCACATCTGAAGCACTGGAAACCAGAAAAATTCAGACTAGGTACAGCGGTTTTTCCCCCTCTGGTGTTGCTGTCAATGGAATCTTTACCTTTCTTTTGCTTAACATCATTGGAATTAAAGGTATGTGGAATATTACTTGAAATATTAACCTTAGCTACAGTGGTATTATTGGTATTAAATTCTAATTGCTTGGAATCTAACTCTGAACACTCAATACTTTTGGCCATATCAATGGTTTCATCTAGAGATGGATTTTTACATGAAAGTAATTTTTGCTGAATTCTCTTTGAAAAACATCTACAAACTATTTGATCTCTGATGAGTTGAGACGTAAAATCTTCAAAATCACAATAACTGGCTAATACCTTAAAGGCAGTGACATATGTGTCAATAGATTCATTCGAGCCCTGAACACGAGTAAAAAATGTATGTTTATGCACCACCAAATTGACTCTACCCTCAAAATATGTACTCAATTGTTTAAAAACCATTTGATATTCATCCATATCACCACTGTCATCACCAGTATAGGCAGGTAAATGGTCAAAGACATTCTGACCTTCTACACCTAAATAGTAATACAGAAGACTGCGTTTTCTGTCTGGTTTGAATTTCAACCCATCAATTGCACCCAAATACGCATTAAACGATCTGAACCATAACCGCCATTTAAGAGGTGGTTCACCAGGTTATTGTAAAAAAAGACTGGGAGGTGTAACAGCTTGCATGATGATGTGAATGCTTTGAAAGATAAATCGCAGGAAAAAGAAGAAGAGGTCTGCAAGCAAGCAAGTAAACAGGATTGGAGATTAGGTGCGAGTAAAAAAAAAATAGATACGAAAGAATGAACTGTGTGGTAAATAAATAATGGTTAGATAAAAAAAAAAAAATTAGTAGAACAATTGAATGATGGAAACAACACAAAAATACAGAGTAAATGACATAAAATTGGTGCGTGGATCACCGAATCCACAAAGGATAAAGAAGGCAAACAAGCGCATGAAGAATTTGTGCCAGAACTTGGTTGATGCGTAGAATTCACAAAGGATGAAGCAGGGAAGCAAGCGCGTGAAGAGTTCGTGCCAGAACTTGGTTGATGCGCATGCGTGAGGACGTCACGCAGCGTTGGAGAGAGGATGTAGAACACGACCGGAGCAATCTCCCACGGCTGAGAAAGTAAAGTACGTTGCAGCAGAAGAAACAAAGCAGTGTTGAGGAAATCAAGAACATGACCGGAGCGATCTCCCACGGCCGATGAGGCGTGACCGGAGCGGTTTCACACGGTCAAGATTAGACGGAGGCGTACCACAAAACAGGTAAGCATGGAATATAACAATGAGTAGCAGTGTCACGTAGCTGCCAGCAGGAAGGCGTTGTTATGGAAACAGAGATGCACAGTGGAATTCCAAATGACGAGAAAGAGACCAGGAAGCGCAGGCAAGAATCCAAGCGATGCGTGGAATGCTGGACAATGGGAGCTCGTGAAATGAGCTCGCGCAGCAGCTTAGTGGATGGCTCGAGCGAGCACGAACGTTCAAAAGATAACAATAACAGCCAATGCAGAAAGTACAATAAAAATCAAGTAAAACATTGGCAATGAAATGTAATCCATGAATATGAAGTCAGGAGGACGGAAAGCAAATGGAAACAAAGATCCCTGGGCCCGTAATTGGAGAAAACGATAGCGGAGTGCAGACAGTACTTGAAAGAGAAAAAAAAAATGAAGAGCATAAAATTGAGAAAAGAGACTTGCCGAGTTGAAGTCAATATCCCAAGCTTGTCGCCAAATGTAAAGTTGAGAGGCAGACAAAAGTAGTAGTTTTCTCTTGTAGTTTATTGCAGGAAGAGCATACAGGTCCAACGGGCCCAGAGGACCAGTACAAAGTGAACATATAAGTTCTAATCCCCTGTGCCTAACATTCTAATACAGAATAACAAGTAATAAAAGCACCAACAGAGTACAAGCATTCTAAAACAAGAAATGAATAATAGAGGAGCCCACACATAGTAGGTATAAGATGAAAATGCGAAACACCACACTACATTCTGTGATCTACCCAATTTTAAAGGCTTTTCAGAACCCGATTCTAGACGCTGTTGTAGATTTAGAAAATGTGGTGAATAGTGTAGTGACCGGCTGGTTACTGTTCTAGTGTTTCTAATTGTATGTGTGTACCAGCCACTCCTTGAGGGCTGGCTTACACCATCACCCTACACCCATCCATCACAGGTGTCACAGGAAATGTGACCCTGTCATTAAATGGGGCCGGGCACACATGCCCTAGGGCCAGTTCCAGATACCAAACCAGTGTATCGTGTGTCATCATTATTAGTGTATGGGGGCCTAGGGCCCCAACACTTTACATTGGCGACTATTGGGTTGGACCCGCGTGTGCAGCCGCCTTGATCGTGGATAAGAGGGAGAGCGTGGCCAGTGTTGCGGGTGCACCTGCCAACAACGAGGCACGAGATGGGCAAAGGAGATGGCGCCCTCCTGTACATGTTTCTGCAGAAGCTGCTGATGGTGAGCCTGTGGCGGCGCGCTAAGCGTGGTGTCCCCGGTAATAAGGAGGGACAAACTGGCCGAGTGTCTGCCCTGTCACGACCCCAGTGAGGTATCGCGGAGCAGGTGAAGTACCGGCCGACCCAGCGGGCATGAGGTCAGCCCATGGGGTGGCAGAGGTGCTGCAGAGGAGCTGTGCCAGTCCTCTGGTGAAATAAGAGGTGTAGTGCTCATTCATACATCGGGCGTGAGGTGAGCCCCAGAGATGGCAGAGAGAGTAGTAGCCGTTCCGGGCACCAGGCCTGGCTGCACCTGTGAAGGCCGCAGCGCCTGCAGCGTGAGTGAAGCTGCTGAGGCTCTGAAGAGTGTGCAGTGAATGCCCACCTACCTGAGGAGAGGTGCTGCTGCTCCGTGGGAGTGCACCGCAGCACGTGCGTTGGAGCGCTGAATCATCCCCGTGAAGGCATTTGGTTGTGGGCCGGTGGAGGGCGTTCTGTGAAGTGAGCCTGCTGCCGGCGGATGTGTGCTCCGAAGGTGGGCGGTGCGGAGCTGGACGAGGCCACACGAGCACAGTGCAAGGCCCCGCACAGCCCGTAATGAAATGAGACTGCTGCCTAAGTGCGGGGACAGGAACTCGTACAAAACTCCTGCCGTAGCAGCCACGCGCTGTATGACTTGCTTCCCAGAAAATAAAAATGCAGCTCACCTTCATGGCTTGAAGGTAGAGGGCCAGGACTGCCGTAAAGAGGGTGCTGGCCCCAATATATGCAGGTGGTGGAATGGAGTTGGTAGCCTCAGGCTGCCTCAGCCCGAAGTGAAGACAGTGGCGGGAAGAGGCTCGCATGCAGTCCCCAGCAGGGAGCAACAGTGGGAAGACAACCGCACCGGCGGCCCCGAGCAGCCTGCGATTTGGAGAAACTGTGGCCTCTAGGAAGAGTGCAAGAAGAAACGACAGGGCCACATAGAGGTGGCGTGAGGCGCCGCGACCTGGGGAAAGAAAAAAGAAATATGCACAGAGAATTGGACTGCAGCACAGGTAAGGCTGCTGCAGCCCACAATTAATGAAAGGTCATCTTAAGGAAAAAGCCTTGCTGCCAGGGCCTATGAGGTGGAATGCAGTGACACCTAGTGGCCATGGGTGGTCACTGCAGCAGTAAGGACACAAGTGACAGAGAAAAGGCTCCCCAAAAGCTGAGAAGGATGCTTGACAGTGATTGAAGCATGGGGGGAGCACCCAAGAGCATTTAACTGTGAAGGAGAGGGACTATATATGCTGATGCAGGGAACCCCAAGACGTTTAAGGCTGCCAGCTAAGGAAAGATGCCAGGAGTCAACTGATGGCAAGAGCAGCTAAACAGCAAAGCCCCAGGCTGCAAGTGCATGAGGGACAGAATAATGCACACCCCAGTGGTGAAAGGATGCCACTGCAAGAGGAGGAACAGGGTGCGCAAGGCGCCAGAAGAAAGAGCACCCTCAAGCGAAGGACGGAGGGTGCAATAGGTCCGAAGTGTGCCGAAGACCGCGTCAGAGAAGCTGACAGTACGGGTAGGAGCCCGGGAGGGAGAGCCCTGTGAAGATGAGGACCGATGTCCTCACAGGAGTGACAGACCCGGTGAAGCCTGTCTGAGTGGAGCAGAAGAGAGTGCAATGAAGGCGTAGCGTTGAGGCGCAAGGTGTGTGTCCTCAAGTGAAGAAGAAGACCTGTGAGAGGTTGGAGAATAAGACCTGTGAGAGGTTGGAGAAGAAGACCTGTGAGAGGTCGGAGAAGAAGACCTGTGAGAGGTCGAAGAAGAAGACCTGGGAGAGGTTGAAGAAGAAGACCTGGGAGAGGTCCTGAAAAGAAGAAGGTCACAACGAGAGATCTGGTCAGTGGACGAAGAGAAGGTTCAGTCCTAGGGGTAGGACAAGGCCAAGGAGACACATGTGAAGTGCACGTCACATGGAGAGGCCTGGTCAAAAGAAAGAAGAGTAAGGCAAGATAGTATCAGACCATGTCGTGAAGAGGAAGAAGAAGAAAGTGGAGAAGTGGCACAATGCCACAAGTTTAAATCAAGAGGAAGAAGTAAAGAAGAAGAGAATGGTGTGGAGTAAACAAATGTCACACCACAAACTGTGAGTGTTGTTGAAATCAAGTGCATCTCCAAGAACATCTCAGGAGCTGTGGACATCTAGCGTGAAGCACTGTACCCATGAAACACCCAGAGGTCAGGGAGACCTCTTTGGCACCATGAGAGGCTGGCTGCCCAGACATCCTCGGCTAGACTGAGCGAACCTGAAGCCTGCAGAAGAGAGCAAGCTGGACCATTTGTAACATCCACCTTAGGGATTGCATGTGAGACTGGGTTGTGGTCCTGTTCGGACGTCCTGTGTGACTTCTGTCGTGGGGGCCTCGAAGATGATCCACGCAATCCACACCGGCCCGTGGCAATCCAGGGGCAAGGGCCTCAGGGATTAGCGGTGAGAGAGGAATCCCGACACAAGAGATGCGTCTGCAGCAGCTCCTCAGCAGGTACAAGGAAGCACAAAGATCTCGGTCGGAGTCTGGCTAACCCTAAAGACTGCCCTGTCTATGCCGGTGCACCAGAGTCTGGATGGCAGGAGTAAGCTGATCTAGAACAACTACCCTCGAGGCTGAGCAAGTGACTTGAAGATGGGACTCATAGCGATTCCTCCATGGACCTATAGTATGGCGTTAGAGCGACACTGCGAAGTCCACACTGTCCCGTGGAAGCCTGGTGAAGAGGACCTCAGGGGACACCCGTGTGAGGGGAATCCTGGTATGAGAGGGGAATCCTGGTGAGAGAAGGATGTCAGAAATTGCTTCACTGTTGGGCAGCTGGAAGCACTGCGGCATCTGAGGAAGACTCATCAACAGTAACCAGGATGTCATCCATCTTAGGAGGCTTGCCATCCATGTAGCCAGGACGTCCTTTGAGAATGTATCATCCACAGACTTCACTATTGCTACACATGCACCCTCACAGCAAACAGTGTATATAGACATTGTATATAGACTTCCACACATTGAGTCCAGGTGGGACAGGACCAACAGTGCTCAGGTGAACTGTGACCACTTAAACTGGTGAGCGAGAAATCCAGAGTTCATCTACACTGCCATTTGTGCCCAGAGCAGTCTGGTTAAAACTGCGGAGGCATGCCGTGATGCCTGGTGCTCCTAGCTGCACCTGTCCACTCATGCTGTCCAGAAAGCAGCCTAATAGACTCTGTGAAGTTTTGTTGTGTTGTTTTATTCTCTCCCACAGGTTGGACTTGTTCCATTTTCAATATAGTTTGGGAGGAATGTAGTAACTGGCTGGTCACTGTTCTAGTGTTTCTAATTGTATGTGTGTACCAGCCACTCCCTGGGGGCTGGCTTACACCATCACCCTACACCCATCCATCACAGGTGTCACAGGACATTTGACCCTGTCAATAAAAGGGGATGGGCGCACGTGCCCTAGGGCCAGTTCAAGATACAATACTGGTGTGTTGTGTGTCATCATTATTAGTGTATGGGGGCCTAGGGCCCGACACTTTACAAAAAGCATCACATAAAGAACACCATACCAGACTAAAGGCAGTACTCCGACTAATTTAACAATGTGGGCAGATGCTTCAGAAAAGCAAATTTAAATGCCTTATGGGCACTTGAATACTTTGAATACCTATTCTGAAGTTAAGGGGTATGTGTAGATCCCAAGAACATACAATACATCAAATCCACCAAACCACAACAGATGGCACAGTTGTCTTACAGTTTTTTTGGCATAGCCACTTACTGTGAAAGATTCATGCCAAACTTGGCCATCCTTGAGATAACATGACCGAGTGGTCCTACTCGGAACAGTTTGAAAAGGTCTTATTCAGAGCAGTTTGAAAAGGTTTTCCTAGTAACTGCTATAGGGTGCAACCATGAAGTATTTTGTTCCAATCAAGGAAAATGAACCTGTCATTGACGCCAGGGTCTGTGGCAAAGTGCATCTCTCCTTCAACAGAAAAATGTTGTCAAATTGATTCCAATGGCTTTCGCCAGCCAACAGAGACACTGAATATGATATTACCAATTCTATAAGACGGCGATTAACATCAAGTGTGGGTATCAACACTTATATTTCTACTTTTACGGTAATTGTATCCAAGTTGTGACAGAAAACAAATCATTACAGTTTTGCAAGGTGTATGCCCCGTACTCCTATCCAAGGTTTGAATAATTGGTCCTCAAATTCTAGGTATACAACTACAACAATCAATACCACCCGGTGTGATAAATTCAGTGGAATACCTGTCTGACACCCATGGCCACTGACCATCTCCGAGCACAAGCAGGCAGTCTGCATCAAATAACATAGCCCTCTGAGAGTTCAATCTTGCCTCAAAGCACTACCTGACAGCCTTAACTTATCTACACTCTCATCTCCTTCTTATGATCATCACTTGAGCACACCCGTTCTCTCAGTGAGGTTTGAAATAGTCCGAGAATAAGATTCATCCCTTTACTGTAAGGTGGATTTGTAGAGCACTGATTGTCACCCATGAGGGTATCCAGGCGCTGAGTTGGTGAGTGTAGGCATGTGGTGAGGCGTGGCCTGAGTACAAGCAGTCTCATTGGTCCTGCAAGAATATTAATTGAAAAGTCAGGTCTTCAGCTTCTTGTGGAATTCAAGAAGTGAGACGGAGGTCCTGATGTGATGGGGGAGGTCATTCCAAGATGTGACGGTTTGGTAGAAGAATGATTAACCTCCTGTTCTGCTTCTGTGGATGCGGGGTGTGTGTGCGAGTGAGAGTGATGCTGAGCAAAGTTGTCTGGTGCGTTGGTGGAAGGGAAGCCTGTGATTGAGGTATTCAGATTCTGTCTTGTATAGTGACTTGAATGGATGCGTGAGAAGTTTGAACAGGCAGCAGTTCTGGATGGGGAGGCAGTGGAGCTCTCTGAGGAGGGTGTGCGGTGGGTTCGGCACGGGAGGTCGGGGACGAGTTGGGCAGCGCTATTTTGGATGGTTTGAGGTCTGTGAAGAAGATGAGTTGGGATGCCAGTGTGGAGTGCGTTGCTTTAATCCAGTCTGCTTGTGATTAGGGCAAGCATGATGGAACATCTGGTGTCCAGTGGGAGCCACTTGAAGCTTTTACGTAACATGTGAAGGATGTGGAAGCATGAGGTGATGGCTTTGACCTGAGACTTTATGGTGAGGTTGGTGTTCCAGATGAGGTCTAGGTTCCTAGCTTGATTGGTTGGGGTGGGTGTGGGTCCAAGTTCGGCAGACCACCAGGTGGAGTGCCAAGGTGAGCTCTTATTTCTGAAGGCCAGCACTGCAATTTTGTCAGTGTTGAACTTGAGGCAGTTTTCTTTCATCCAGTTGGCCACTCTGATTATGCATTGTTTGAAGTTTGTCTTGGTGGTGACGGTGTCATCTGAAAGGGAAAACATTAACTGGAAGTCGTCAGCTAGGAGATTATGTTGATACCGTGGGATGTGATGATGTTAACCAGAGGAGTCATGTGCATGTTCAAAAGTGTGGGGCTGAGTGATGATCCTTGTGGAACTCAGCAGATTAGGTCTTTGAACGGCGTGAGCCTGACTTCTCATGGATTCAGCCTCAATTGCTGTGCTTCGCTTAGTAAAAAATGGTTATTATTGTGATTGATCTGAGAGTTGAAGTGCACTTCCAGCATAATGCAGCAACAGCAATCTCTTAATGCCTCCATCAGATTTGTTTGTGCCACCTGATCCACATCTTCCAAATGGGGGCGGCTGATGCATGAGTTGCAAAGTTGCTCAAAGGTTGACCTGGGCTTGCAGCAACTCCTGTCAAACTACTCCAAGGGATGCTCTCCTTACTGGAGCTTCTTCACCTGCGGCAGCACATGTGTATTGGGTGTACCTTCACCGCAAGCAGTAGTGCGGATCCAAGGTCCTTGTCACCAGTGTTTGGCATTGGGTAAATCTGGTGCAGCTATGGAAGCGTGCTGGGTACTGCCAATTGTCAGCTTGCCAGACACTGCTTGTAGCTTAATAGCACTGAGAAGCACTCACCCGTATACTTGGGGTAGACTGACACCCATGCACGCACAACTGCGTTTTATTGCTCCAGCACAGCTGTGAAGGGTTTTTGTTACAGTGCATTGAACATAGCTAGGTTTTCCGTTTCTATTTCTTGTGTGTTTTAGTAGACTCGTTACAGTTATTTCATAATATGTAAACATCAGTGATTATCAGTGTTTACACTTTTTTGTGCTGTTAAAAAAATCATGGGATGGTGTTTTTCCTTTGCTTGCAGATAATTTTTCATTTATCACTGATTGCTCTCTGCAGAAAAATGGCATGATTGATATAGAATGTACATGAGGTTCAGAAGCATTTTTACTAGTCACAGTTTACTTGCTGCCTGAAAGGTTCAATGTAAGTATTGCAGTCACTAGTTTTATGTTTAAAGATGTTAGGTCCTCAGCAGCTATCTTCCTGCTCCTCCCATTGTTAACAGCCCCAGCCCACTTGGTTTCACATCTGTGCTATCATGTGCGCAACCTTCAGCATTGGTCAGAACACCTATCAACATGAAAATCTGCCATAAAGAGCTATGTTTAGACTGAGGGGCCGATTCCGATCTCGGCCGGTAGGGCTCCGAATCGGATTCGGCTTTACCGGATCCGATTCGGAGCCCTGTTTCCCGACCGAACCGTACGCGGGTCCGGCCGAGCGAGTACGATGCGAAATCTCCGACCGACTCGTCCGGGCGTCCCGACCGCTCCGACCGACTCGCTCCCGGCTCGAACCGCTCCGACCGACTCGCTCGGACTCGACTCGCACCGCGCAATGGAGACGTTTCCCGGCCGGGTAAGTACGATGCACGCCGGCGAGCAGTCCGACCGAGCCGCGCACTCCGGCTCGTAAGAGCTGTCGGAGCCGTACTTTGGGGGTCCGTGTCAGACCCCCTGTACGCGTAGCCGCGCGAGTCGCACACAGGGGGGACCCATGGGTCCCCCTACCTGTGCGTGTACGGCGCGAATCGCTCGCCGCGTACCCGCTGTAGGGGCGCCCTTGTCCGACTCACACCCATTGAGTCAATGGGAGCCCGCGTACGCGTTGTACGACCGGCTCCCATTGACTTCAATGGGAGTCCGACCGACTCGAGTCCGATAACATACGGACGCATCGTACTCGTTCGGTCGGACTGCACGGGTCCGATTCGGTCGGAAATCTCTCCGGGTCCGGCTCGGTCGGAGAAATTTCCGGCCCGAATCGGAATCGACCCCTGAGTCTGAGGACATCATTTAGTGCTAGGGTATCATACACACCCTTAGGAGCTGAGGGGAAGGAGCACAGTGGTGTGTGTGTGTACATCTCTGTCTCAGTGCAGGCACACATATAACTTTCACCATACGTATAGCCCAACTAGAAAGAAGCAAAACACAACTTCTTGTGTTATCCTTGATGTATGGATCGCATCAAATTAATATTATTAATGGCATATCCGGTCAAACGTGCATATTTTGACTACATTAAAAAAGTGGGCCATAGACAAGAGTGCAATTTTCCATTAGTGAAGTAACAGGTTAGTGATCACGTTTTATTTTATTAATTAGTGCTCTGAAGCAGCATTCTGGTGGCATGAGTGCAATAGAAAACAATAAAGAAACTTGATATCAAATATGGAAATGTGAAAAGACTTCTAAAAGTTTACCTTTCTTAAACACAAATTTATCTTTTCCAACAATTAAATAATTATTAAGCTTTTAAGTGACACAAAGTGGTAAAGTTTTGAAACACGGGAGTTTAGTTTGGTTTGTACTACTAAAAATGATTGTTTAAAAGAATTGGAAAAATGTCTGGGGCATAATTTTTAACGTGATACTGCTTTTAGTCCAACACTTAAGAATGAGGAATAGCTTTCAACTGCAAATGTGTTCATTTCTCAGCTTGGCCTATAGCTATTCTGCATAAGCACTGCTCCTTTTAGGAAGAAAATGCATCCTCACACCTGGCACTAGTATGTGGAACTTGTCAGTAAAAGTGATTTCACTTGGCAGGCACAAATATTAGAAAAATCATATATTTTTTGAACATTTTCTGCTGGATTCGCTGTACATGGATGCAGGGAAGTGCCCTTTTTGTATGGTCACCCCCCACACTTTTTGCTCCAATGCTGATGGTTATGATTCTAAAAGTGCACAGGGTCCTGCTAACCAGGCCCCAGTGCCAGTGCTCTCTCCCTAAAACTGATGCATGCGAGTTGGTAACCCCAATTGGCAAGGACTTTAACCCCCAACTTTGTCCCTGGTAAATGGTGCCAATGGTTCCTAGGGCATGGGAGTTAGAGGGGTCAGCAAGGCCTGAAGTGGCTAAAGGGTGCAGGGCGGCACTGTTTGTGCCACCCTGAGTGACCCAACTAAACAGATGACAGGAGTCCTGTCATTGAGACTGCAGGAGCAGTGCAAACTGCTCAAACTCGATTTTGCCCTCACAACATGTGGCAAGGTTAAAGCACTGTTTTTAATTTATGCCAGTAACCCCCTAAGGAAGGCCTCCTGAGCCCAATAGGCAAGATGTTTTATATTAAAGGTAAAGACATACAAGTGCAAGCTTATATGTCCCTATAGTAGCCTTTTTCATTAAGGCTACACTAAGTGATCAGCGGTCCATGGGATAACATGGGCTGGCACCCAGGAAGCCTTGAGGTTGCCAGATCCAGTATGGTACTGCAAAAATATGTCATGTTGGGTATCAAACAACTTGCCTCATCACCCCTGACGTGATTATTGTATCAGAGTCAATGTGGCATGCACCCAAGTGGCTACCTTAGAGGATGCCCACCTGGTTGCCCCAGCCTTTCCTGGCTCTGGCTGGCAACCCTCAGCTGCTGCTACCAAGTCAGACATCTGACCCCCTGCCAGGAGGTGTGAACCCTCCCCGGAGCCAGAAATAAAGGCCTTGACTGAGGGGAAGTAGGTGACACCTCCTTCCCCGACAGGATGGCTACTGAAGTGGCACATCAAGACGGTGCACTTTAAAGCTTACACGGCCTCCAATATGCATCCAGGCTGCCTCCCAGAGGAGGAAACAGCCATCTACATGCCCCCAGGCACATTTGCATCCGGGCAGGTGGGCAAATTAGGTTGTCAGGAGGTGCACACCCCCAGAAGGCTAGCCACACCCCTAAGGTGGGCTACCTGATCAGTACAGCTGAGGAAGGTTTCTGCCACATTTAAAAGTGGCAGAATAGAGGGTTCTGGGTTGAAAAGGTGACCCCCCCCCCTGATGTGGTCACCGCAGGGGCGGATTAGCCACTGGGGCTAGTAGCCCATTGGCCACTTGCACCCACACCCATAAATCTAGTATTACAACTGCTAATCGTCCCGGAACAAAGACCGGTTCCTGCAGGCAGAAGGACCCTTTTGAGAGCCAAAGGCAACTCCACACTCCCTTGGACTAGTGGCACTATCCCCTGTAATCCTCAGGTAAAAACAACATATCGGAACCAAAGAATCGTTGGCCTTCGTGCACACAATGGCTTGCCCAAAAGTAGATGGCACAGTACATTGTGGGAAGCATAGTCCTGACCTCCAGGAAGTTTCAGGTGCCTACCATTTTCCCCCAGACCTCCGGACGTCTGAATAACATCTTGCTGACCTTACTACTGCCAAGGCCAGTCCTGCAACCACCACCTTTACTCGACCCTGCAACACGAGGAAACTCCACAGCACCTTCAACTGATCATGGCACTAGCCCTGTTGTCACCTTTTTGCACCCATTTACCCGCCAGCACACATTTTTTAAAAGGTCCCAACTTTCAGGCAAAAGGTTAGGCACAATGAAGACTGGCAAGAATCTCAACCTGTATGTCATCCCAGCCCTGGCGATCAGTGAACTAAGTGTTTTGTGCAAAGCTAAGGGCATTAGCTACAGAGTAACAGCTGGAATGCAGGACCTAGATAAAGCCCTCAGCTCCTACGAAAAAGAGAAACTCAAGAGGGAGGGCTATTCCTCAGAAGAAGTCCCTGAAGAGGGTGAAGGTGATGCCCTAGCCCAGATTGAAGATGATGGAGAAGACTTTGAAGACCTAAACTCTCCACCCTTTCTCAGACCCCTTTACCAGTGGGACATGACAGAAGTCACTCTAACAGGCCCCCTATTAGCAAGGTGGTAGCGAGCCTTGAGGAAAAGCTTAATTTCATCTCACTAGAGGAAAAGATGATTGAACTTGAGGAAAGGAAATTATCTGTTGCAGAAAGAAGGGTCAAGATGGGCTTGAAGCCCACAGATAATACTGCCAGCAACTTTAATAGGGAAATGAGGAAACCTTTAACCCTAAGATCCCCAAAGATATTGTCCCCAAGTTTAGTGATGTGATGCTATTGACAAGTGGTTTGCAGCTTTTAAGAGGGCCTGCAAAATGAGGAGGATAGGTCACCAGCACTGGGGCTCTCTACTGTGGGTGTTATTCTCAATGAAGGGCAAAGATAGACATCTGACCCTTAATGAGGATGTGGCTGAGTCCTATCAGCATACCAAGAAGACCTTGATAGAAGGATTTGGACTCACCACAGAGGAATACATATTGAAGTTTAGGGACACCCATAAAGGTTAAAACCAGACATGAGTGGACTTTGTGGACTCTTCAGTCAAAGCACCAGAAGGCTGGATAAAAGGCAATGAGGTGGACACTTATGATGGGCTATATAATTTAATTATGAGAGAGCACATTTTGACTAATTGTACCACAGAGAAATAGCATCAGCATTTGGTGGATTCCAAGTTGTCTTCTCACAGAGAGCTGGGGAGGATAGCTGACAAATGGGTCAGAACCAGGGCATCCAGAAAGAGCCGTGGTGGGAGTGACCAGCAAAAGGGTGCTCGGACTTCCCAGTTGGGGAAAGATGTAAGCAAAAACAAGGATATAAGGAAGGAGTTCTCTAAAAGCTCCCAAAATTCTTCTCAGGAGGGTGAGCCCTGAGACTCATCCCAGACCCAGGACATGGTTATCAGGACAATAACTGGGATCCAGTAAAGGCTTCTGGGGATGTCATGACTCTCATCGGCCTGGGCATAAGAGAGGAGATGCAGCATGCTCCAACAAGTCTCCAGTGGTGGGCAATCCAATGGATTGGCTAGCATACAAGTGGGGATGACAGTGTACTCTGGAGAGGCCAGAGGTTACACTGAGGTGACTTTAGTTTCCCTGTGTGGGGTAGATATTGAAGCCCTGGCTGTCTTACCTCCAAGCACAGAGAAGTATAGACAAAGGACAAAGATCAATGGGACTGAGGTAGAGGCTCTTAGGTATACATGGGCCAGTGTCACTATAGTGACAGCTAGACTGGTTTCCCCAGACCAAATGTTACCTGGTGTTATTCACTAGGTAACCAATGCTGATAATGAGACTAATCTCCATCCAATGGCCTCGGTAAGCTTAGGGTGGGGAGGGGTTACTGGCCCAAAGAAGATGGTTGTGTCCCCTGCCATCCCAGTAGAGTGTCTGTTGGGAAATGATATGGGAATGTCTGCTTGGGGACAAGTAGAAAGGAAGGCTCATGCAGAAATGCTGGGTCTCATTGAGTGGGTGTGTGTGACCACAAGAGCACAAGCACCACAACAGAGAAGTCATGGGAGCTTGGAGTCTGAAATAATGGACCAAGGCTCCCATAGCAAGAGAAGGGGCAATAGGTCTTTCTGAGGCAGCTTGAAAGAGGTCACAGGACCAGGGGGAGAGTTCTCCTGAGGGAAATGCCCTGGTGCCTGAGATGGTAACTTCATCTGAACGATTCTGGCCTGACCTGGCAGAGCTCCTATATGCAGGGGGACCCTCCAGAGAGGACCTATGCCAAAGGCAAAAGTCATGCCCAACTCTTGAAGGCCTTAGGCAGCAAGTTGTAAGGCAAGGCGAGGGAGATGTCAGTGTGACCCGCACTGCCTCCTGGGACCGAGGCTAGGTACACCAAACCAGGAGCAGCCAGGAGAGTGGTAGTCTCCCAAGTGTACAGAGAGTTCATTCTGACCTTAGCACATGACATCTAACCCTGGGCGTAGTTTGCATAGTAGCACTACACGTAGCTACGCGAATTACATTTAGAACTACACGTAGTTATGCAAATTGCATAGTGCAAGTGCATAGCTGTGTGCTTGACTGCACTGTACAATAATTGCCAAAGGCATCTTTCACAGTGCAAGTTAAGATAAACATCTCTGTCTTTATATGCTAAAAATGCATATAGTCATTTCACAAAAGTGAAAATGATAAATTAACAAGCAGTGAGAAGGTGATGATTTTGGGATCCTCCCTAACCTAGGAGAGAACCAAGCAGATGCCTTGAAAACAAAAAGCACATCTTTTGAACGATTCGGTGGTGGTCCCATCCTCTTAGGACCACCCCAAGCACAGTTATTGGCAAAAATACAATCCCAACCAAAGGCCCTGCAAAGCATTATGGGATCGAGATTAGCAGTGGGCAGTGAATATTATAGTATCCAATATCAAAATAATTCTACAAAGAGCTGCAGTTCCACTAGTCGTTACTAGATGTCCCTCACGAGTCAAATGCAAAAGCTTCATGAAAGTGTTTCAATGCTTTTGCATTTGACTCGTGAAGGACATCTAGTAACGACTAGTGGAACTGCAGCTTGATGTATTAATAATTTCAATGCTTTTGCATTTGACTCGTGAGGGACATCTAGTAACGACTAGTTGAACTGCAGCTCTTTGTAGAATTATTTTGATATTGGACACTATAATATTCACTGCCCACTGCTAATCTCGTCCCATAATGCTTTGCAGGGCCTTTGGTTGGGATTGTATTTTTGCCCATAACTGTGCTTGGGGTGGTCCTAGGAGGAAGGGGCCACCACTGAATCGTTCACATGATATGCTTTTTGTGTTCAAGGCATCTGCTTGGTCCTCCTCCTAGGTTAGGGGGGGACCCCAAAATCATCACCTCTCTCATTGCGTGATATTTTATTGTCAAAATTCACTTTTGTGAATTGGTTATATGCTTTTTAGCATACAAAATTGCTTTATCAAAGCATTTGTAGGAGTTTATTATACTGCTGCTACGCTACGTCAAATAGCACAGTTTTTCACTCTGCTACGTGCATTTTGCGTAGTGCGTAGTAGCACAAACTTTGCATGCTCCGTGAGCGTAGTGAAGTATTATGCCCAGGGTTAATGACATCGCCCTAGCTGAGCATCTGGGACAAACCAAAACCTGGTATAGGTTGGTTGCCCATTTTATTGGCCCCAGATGTCTGAAAAAGTGAAGGAGTGTTGTTGCTCCTTTGACACCTGTCAGGCCAGTGTCCAGACATGGGGTCAGCCTAAGGCTCCCTTAATTCCACTTCCAGTTGTTGGGGGTAGTGATTGACATTGTTGGTCCCCTTGACCCTCAAACTGCATCTAGGAACAGATTCATTCTAGTGGTAGTGGGCCATGCCACTAGGTACCCTGAGGAAAATCCCCTCAGGACAGTCACTACCCCTGGAGTGGCAAAGGCCTTCTTGGTATCTGTACAAGAGACGGGTTTCCTAAAGAGGTGGTATCTGATAGAGGGACCAATTTCATGTCTGCATACCTAAAAGCTATGTGGGAATAATGTGGTCTGAGCTACAAGTTCACCACTCTTATCACCCCCAGACAAATGGTTTAGTTGAGAGATTCAACAAATCCATGAAGGGCATGATAATGGGCCTCCCTGAAAAACTCAGAAGGAGATTGGATGCCCTGTTATCTTGCCTCTTGTGTGCACACAGAGAGGTGTCACAGAGGATCACTGACAGAATATCGATGAGAAGAATATCGACCTACAACAATATCGAGGTAAAAATATAGAATGCCAAAATATCGAATCCCTATCTACAAACAGGTAAGTACAAAAATATCGAATCCAAAATATAGTTGTAAAAAATATAGTTAGTCAAAATATCGAATTTTTTAAATATCTTAAAAGTAATGTAAAATTAATGAAATAATATATATAATTAACTAAAACATACTTAAAAATACTTAAATAACTTTAAAATTAATAAATAATTAATGTAAGTTAAAAAAAAATAAACATACATTTTTATTTTTTAATACATATATATATTAACGTTATATTTATAAAAAATATTCAATATTTTTAGCGTAGGATAGCGGGAGGGTAAAATTTACTATTACCACTCCAGTGAATGCAACAGTAGGGAAAGCATTGGATAGCGGGAGGGTAAAAATTACTATTCCCACTCCAGTGAGTGCAACAGTAGGGAAAGCGTTGGATAGCGGCAGGGTAAAAATTACTATTCCCACTCCAGAGAGTGCAACAGTAGGGAAAACGTTGGATAGCGTAGGGGTAAAAATTACTATTCCCACTCCAGAGAGTGCAACAGTAGGGAAAGTGTTGGATAGCGGGAGGGTAAAAATTACTATTCCCACTCCAGAGAGTACAACAGTAGGGAAAGCGTTGGATAGCGGGAGGGTAAAAATTACTATTCCCACTCCAGTGAGTGCAACAGTAGGGAAAGCGTTGGATAGCGGGAGGGTAAAAATGACTATTCCCACTCCAGAGAGTGCAACAGTAGGGAAGCGTTGGATAGCGTAGGGGTAAAAATTACTATTCCCACTCCAGAGAGTGCAACAGTAGGGAAAGAGTTGGATAGCGTATGGGTAAAAATTACTATTCCCACTCCAGTGAGTGCAACAGTAGGGAAAGCGTTGGATAGCGTAGGGGTAAAAATTACTATTCCCACTCCAGAGAGTGCAACAGTAGGGAAAATAATGATTTAATATTTTAATAAAAATAAAATAATTATCAATACCAATAAAAAATTAATTAAAATTACTTACCAATTACAAAATATTTAATAATTAATTCTAAATACCAATAAATATTATTTCTTAAAATTAATTACCTATTAATAAAAATTAATTACCAATTAATAAAAATTAATTACCAAATAAGAATTAATTAACAATAAATTAATAATTAATACCAATAAATAAAAATAAATAATTACTGAATTACAATTAAATTACTTCCCACCCTATTCCCCTATAAACCCACAACCCGCTCTGAATAATAAATTAATACAATTAATATAATTATCAATTAAAAATTAATAACAATTAATTACCAATTAATAAAAATTCATTACCAATTAATAAAAAGTAATTACCAAATAAGAATTAATTAACAATAAATTAATAATCAATACCAATAAATAAAAATAAATAATTACTGAATTACAATTAAATTACTTCCCACCCTATTCCCCTATAAACCCACAACCCGCTCTGAATAATAAATTAATACAATTAATATAATTATCAATTAAATAATTATTAAAAATTAATTACCAATTAATAAAATTGTATTACCAATTAATAAAAATTAATTACCAATTAATAATTAATTAACAATGAATTATTTATCAATACCAATAAATAAAATGAAATAATTACTTAATTACATTTAAATTACTTCCCACCCTATTCCCCTATAAACCCACAACCCGCTACAGAACTAAAACGCAAAATTAAATTAAATATAATTAATAATTCCTAAAAATTAATATTTAATTTACTATAATTAAATTACTTCCCACCCTATTCCCCTAATAACCCACAACCCGCTACAGAATTAAATTACGCAAAAATTAAATAACATAAAATACATTACTTTAAAAAAATTAAAACATACATTACAAAAATAATACATACTTTTAACATATATACTAACACTTAAAACACTATAAAAAAATCTGATATTTTTAACAACTATATTATGACTGTCGATATTTTGACAATCGATATTTCTTACCTGAATTTTGATATTCTTAACCACTATATTTTGGCAATTCGATATTCTGTCCATTCTATATTTAAAACTCGATATTTTGGCAATTCGATATTAAAAATTCGATATTATGTCTGTTTACCATCACAGAAGGGAGTAGGTTCAGCCCCTTTGATTTTCTGTTGGCCGCTTTGTAAGGGGTCTTCTAAGTTTGGTGAGGGAAGGCAGGGAGAAACATCTCGACAAGCCCAAACAAGACATAGTGGACTATGTACTGGGTCTGTGTTCATGCATGGCTGAGTACATGAAAAGGTCAAACAAACATCTGGAGACCAGCCAGGAGCTCATCAAGCACTCATATGATCAAAAGTCAGCACTGGTTGAGTAACAACCAGGTCGGTTGGTGTGTGTGCTGGAGCCTGTGGCTCCCAGGGCCCTCCATGACAAGTGGACTGGGCCCTATCCCATTTTGAAGAAGAAAGGGGAAGTCACATACTTGGTAGACTTAGGAACCCCTAGGAGTCCTCACAGAGTTCTCTGTGTAAATCACCTAAAACCAGGGCAGAGCTGACATGACCATGCTCATGGACACTGATGGAGACCAAGAGGAGGAATATAAATCCCTCCCTGAACTACTGTCAAGCAATCCATAAGATGGTTCAGTAGAGGGTTTTTAAAGACTCTCTTACAGTACAACAGTAAGGTGGCTGCAGGCAAGTCCTAGGCCAGTTTGCCTAGCTCTTTTCTTTGACCCCTGGTCAGACAACATGGTGTGTCCATAATGTGGACACTGGTGACATCCTCCCTGTCAAAAACAACATTTACAGACTTTCTGATGAAGTCAAAGTCTGCATCAATCCTGAGGTCAGCAAGATGCTAGAGCTAGTGGTGATTGAACCCGCTGACAGTCCCTGGGCTAGCCCAGTGGTACTGGTCCCCAAGCCTCACTCAAAGGGTGGAAAACCAAAAATGAAGTTCTGTGCGGGTTACAGAGGTTTAAATGCAGGCACAAAACCTGATGAACACCCCATACCAAGAACAGATTAGCTTATTGATAAGTCGGGTGCAGCCAAAAGTACCTTTGATTTAACATTAGGGTACTGGCAGATTGGACTTACCCAGGGATCAGCGAGAGAGAGGAGAGATCAGCATTTTCAACCTGTGAAGGCCATTTTCAATTTAAGGTCATGCCTTTTTGACTGAAAAATGCACCTACCACTTTCCAAAGGTTGGTGAATCGAGTTCTCTCAGTTCTGCACAACTTTAGTGCAGCATATCTGGATGATATAGCTGTATTTATTTCCACCTGGGAGGATCACTTGGTCCACCTAAGGGAAGTACTACAGGCCCTGCAACCAGTAGGCTTAACTGTCAAGGCCAGTAAGTGCCAGATAGGGCTGAGTTCAGTTGTTTACTTAGGCCACCTTGTAGGTGATGCCAAGTACAACCTATCCAACCCAAAATCCAGACCATTCTGGAGTGGTAGGCTCCCAAGACCCAGACCCAAGTTCTGAGCATTCCTTAGATTAACTGAGTATTACAGGAGGTTTGTGAAGCGGTATGGCATAATGGCACCATTGTTGTTCCACTCATTGAGATTACCCCCAAAAAGCAGCCTAAGAAAGTCATCTGGACCATGGGATGCCAAAAGGTCTTTGACACCCTGAAAGAGGCTATATGCCTAGCACCTGTCCGGAAGGCACCAGACTTTGGAAAAGAGTTCATTAGCCAAACAGATGCTTCTGAATATGGGACTGGGGCAGTGTTGTCACAAACAAATTATGAGTGACAGCATTAACAAGTTGCCTATATCAGCAAGTGACTCCTCCCTAGAAAGCTGCGTTGGAGTGTTCATGAGATGCGAAGCCGTTGCTGTGGTTTGGTCCCTGAAGAAGCTGAGGCCATACTTGTTTGGGAATCACATCAAGGTTCAAACCGACCACAGGCCTCTCGGATGTCTGATGAAGATAAGAGGAGAGAACCTCAAATTGTTGAGGTGGTCCATTTCCCTACAGGGTATGGACATTTCAGTGGAACACAGACTAGGGACTGATCATGCCAATGCAGATGGCCTTTCCAGGTTTTTTCACTTAGATGATAAGGACTACCAGGGGATACATTAGTTGCTCATCACCTTTTGTCTGGGTAGGTGGTCATGTAGGAAAGTTCCCCTTTTGTATGTTCCAACCCCCCTCCCCCCCACACACACACACACTTTTTGGTCCAATGCTGATAGTTATGATTCTGAAACTGCACGGGGTCCTGCTAACCAGACCTCATTACCAGTGCTCTCTCCATAAAACTGATACATGTGAATTGGCAACCCCAATTGGCAAGGACTTTAACCCCCTTATAAGTCCCTAGTAAATGGTATTAGTGGTACCCGGGGCATGGGAGTTAGAGGAGTCACCAGGGCCTGTTTGTGTCACCCTTAGTGACCCAAGTAAATAGATGACAGCAGTCCTGCCGTTGCAAACTGCAGAAGCAGTGCAAACTGCTCGAACTCGACTTTGTCCTCACCATGTGTGGCAAGGTCAAAGCACTATTTTTAATATATGCCAGTCACCCCTAAGGAAGGCCTCCTGAGCCCAGGAGGCAGGGTGTATTATATGAATGGTGAGGACATATAATAGCAAGCTTACATGTCCCTTTAGTAGCCTTTCCATTAAGGGCTGCTATAAGTGATCAGTGGTCCATAGGATAACATGCGCTGGCACCCGGGCGACCTCGAGGCTGCCAGCTCTCTTATGGTACCACCGATAAATGTCATGTTTGGTATCAAACATCTTACCTCCTCACCCCTGACACGATTCCCATGTCAGAGTCGTTGTGACATGCTCCCAAGTGGCTGCCTTTAAGGTTGCCCATCTTGTTGCCCCAGCTTTTACTGTACACGTGTTGGCAACCCACAACTGTTGCTGCCAAGGCAGGAATCTGACCCTCTACCAGGAGGTGTGAACTCTCCCAGGATTCAGAAACAACAATGGCCTGGACGGGAAGTAGGTGACACCTCCCTCCCTGACAGGATGGCTACTGAAGTGGCACATCAAGGCGGTGTGCTTCAAAGCTTGCACCGTGTCTGATATACATCCAGGCTGCAGCGGTGTCCGACACAATGAAGAGGTGGTAGGGCAAGTGGAGGGGGCACGGGAGAGCACGGTAGGCGGAGCTAAACATTTTTGTTTTAAATCCACTTACCTGAAGCTGCCGTCCGCATCGCTCCTATCGCCACTGTCTCCTGCTGCTTCCTGGTCCCAACACACACTGAGACAGCAGCAGACACTCGTTGTGCAACGCCTGCGCTGCTTTCATGCTATGAGAGCAGCATGGGGATTGGTCTAAGCGGGCTGGTTTGATGCTCCGCTCAGGACAGGGAGTCTGTGCTGTTTCTCCAACCCAACTGTTTCAATACATCCGGGTTGGAGAAACCTAAATGCGCATGTGTGTCTGGCCTAAGACGGCTGACCAAACTCACATGCACACTTAGAAGTGCACAAACAGGTCCTCCCCACCCTTCCCATGGCACGGCCCCACCCCTCCCTGCTCACACTGGCTCAGCCACCAGGTGAAACATAAAACAATGATAGAAATCATTTTATTTTTCACCTGCTGGCTCTGAGCCAGTGGGGCGACGCTCCTCCGCCATTGTGGAGGAGCTGCCCCTACAAGGCTGACTCCCAAAGGAGGAAACAGCCATCTTCCTACGCACAGGCAAATTTGCACCCGGGCAGGGGGTTAAATTATGTAGTCAGGAGGTGTACACCCTCAGAAGGCTAACCACAACCCTAAGGTGGGCTACCTGGTCTGTACGGATACAGAAGGTTTCTGCCATTTTAAAAAGTGGCAGAATAGAGGGTTTTGGGTTGAAAAGGTGACACACACCCCCAGGTGTGGTCACCTCAGGGGCGGATTAGCCGCTGGGGCTAGAAGCCCATTGGCCACTTGCACCCACACCCCTAACACCCCTAAATCTAGGATTTAAGGGGCAACTCTAGCACCAGAACTTCAGTTCTAATTCGAATTGCAACAGCAGACACAGAAGAGTACTGAGTCTGTGACAACAGGACCCGCACAGAACAAAAGCATGATATTCTGCACCTGTGTGAACTATCCTGATACTGTGCGACTGCGACTCCTCCTGGACCAAAGACAGGTTCTCCTAGACAAAGTGGCCCCTCTGAAAGCCAAAGCCAACTCCAGACTCCCTTGGACTAGTGGCACTAGTCCTCTGCAGTCTGCAGGTAAAAACAATGTACAGGAACCAAAGAATCGCTGGCCATCGAGCCCTCCGAGAGATAGCCCAAAAGTAGATGGTCCAGTTATTGTGGTAAACATACTCCTGACCTCCAGCAAGTTTCAGGCGAGTACCATTTTCTTCCAGACAGTGAAACGTCGAAATAACATCTTGCTGACCTTATTCTCCCAAAGCTTGTTGGTGGCCAGTCTGGCAACCACCCCCTGTACTCCACGATGCAACATGAGGAAACTCCAAAGCACCATCAATCGACCACAGCAGTAGCCCCGTTGTCAACCTTTTGCATCTGTTTCCTCACCAGCACCACCTAAGCAGTAAAACTAGCTCCCCCGCGGCTCCCGTTTCAGCACCAAGTACAGCCAGGACAACTCTGTGCCTGGGCCTCTTGAGCCAGGTAAAATTTAACTCACTGTTGTGGCTTGGTCCTGGGACCCGCATCGCTTTAACCCCCAGTAGGTTCAACGCAACTTGACCTATTGTCACTAGAGCTTTTTAGAGGTGGGTGGAACTTGTGGAGTTCTGTGAAGGTACCTTAAAACTCCACGAGATTCTGATGAGTTCCGTGACCTGCGGAATTTCAGTATGTTGCTCTGCTCATGTTGATTTTTATCGCCAAGAGCTTGTCCCATGCTGTAAAATAAGCGCAAATGACACCACGCAGTTCCCCAGAGGGCCCTGCCTCTTTCTGTCGCTTGAGTAGATTTTCTACCCGAGAGGCAGATTTCTCAATGCGAGCGGTAGTGGCCTGCTGTGAATGCCGGCATTGAGAAATCTTGCCAGGAAGCAGTGTGGGACTCGATTTTCTCGCTTGCGCTGCCAACTTACTGTTGGCGAGCTACATGCGAGAAAAAACTCCACCACATGGCGGTTAGCAGAGTTTTTCCGAAACTCCGCGCTCCAAGAGGAGTGGGCAAAACTCTGCAAACTCCGCTGGAGGAGCAGAGTTTACCAACCACCCCTACTTTTTACCATTGACTGCAATGCTAAAGATTTGTAGTATTGATTTGCACTTATTTATTTTTGCTTCTAAAATCCATAACAGCAGTTATACGTATCCGATTGACTTTGTTTGGTGTCTAAATTTATATACAAATCTGCTTATTTTTTTTATAAATTGGTTTTGGATTTCTTTTGAGTTGTGCCAATTACTTATCTTCCATGTTGGTATTCTGAAATGCTTAGCATATGTTACTCTAGTAAAGCCTGACTGCTCATTGCCATACTACCAGGACTGAGCTAAGGGGCCCATTACGATGGCGGGCGGAAGCACAACCGCCGTGCTGGCGGATGCAAAAACCACCAGTTACCGCCGGCACGCAGCAGTCCACACGCCCGCCCAATTACGATGCGAAAAGTAGGCCAAACACCGCCGGCAAGCCAGCAACACCGTCCGCCATCAAAGTGCGCCCGTACACGTGAGCGGCGCAGCTAACTGACACACACCGTCCGACGAAAACACGTCCCGCCCGGCGCATAAATTACGATGCCGCAAACAAACGGCTCCCACGGCCAAGAGATACCGTACGACAAACCGAAGCGGTAACACGGACGCCGAGCACGGACAACGAAGAAGCGGCTCCCCGAGCATGAATCCAGCACTGCAGGCCCTCCCCATGCTCCTGCTGATGCACCAACAAGGACGCAACGTACCGCGGAGACGCAGGTAGGCACACACACAACAAGTGCACGCAAACAGCGCACACAGTGCAAGGGCGGAAAAAGCGGACAACCCCCACCAGCGCGTGTACACTACACATCCACCATTGCATCCACATATGACACACAGGCCAAATCGTAACATCGCGTAACACATGTGTACACACCACCTGGGACTAGGAACCAACGACCCCGTCACGGCCCCAAAGCGGCGATGACGCCGCCACACATGCGCACAACGCAGAGGCCAACCGCAGCGCCATGCATGCGTCGCACACAGACACAGGGACACAACCAAGCAGCACACACATCAGCCCCACCCCGAACGCACATGACACGTGACAGGCCTGCCACAGACATGTCCCCAACGCCCAATTCACGGACAACACCCAACGCCACACAACCGACGCACACATGTCAGTGAAGTCACGCAACAGCAGGACACACCCCAGTGTAACAAACATGGCGTAGCACACAGCGGCGGCAACACCAACTAGGAGAAGCAGGGCCCCTTCGGGAAGAGGAACGCCAGTACCACACTGAAACACCCATACCACCCTGCACATATGAACAAGACACATAAAACGGAACACCAAAGAGCCCGGGGACCGACAACAGGTGGCCCAAGAATAACATTCACACACAAGGCCCAACGCAGAGCGGAAAGGCAGCCTGCCGCCCACACAAGGGAGAGCAGACAGCACTGAATGACCTTCCATTCCAACTCCGAAACCACAGCCCTACGACAGAAGCCGGTGAATACAGCCATTGTCCAAGAATAGACCAACACAGGCATGCCGAGGAGACCGACCACAGGGCAGATAGCGCATATCACAGAAGCACACAACGGACGGGGAAGAAAGAAGAAAACACTCCCCCATGTCGGCCACATGCAAGTTAATTGGAAGGAGTCACACATCACTGACCTTGAACTGTCTGAGAAGCATGTGGGATGAGGGCCCGTGTCCTCCAAACAAGCCAACAGAACACAAGTCCTGTCTCCCTACGACTACACAGAGCTCACAGCAACCTCGGAGCGTGCACATTGCAGACTGCACACACATCCGGAGCACGCCACCACAACGCACCGCTGCGAAATGGCAACCGCAACACACCTACCCAACTACGCCGGACAGCTCAAGCTGTACAAAACCAACCTGTTACATATATTGAGATGCGATCTCCTGTCCCTGCTGAACGTAAGTTACCGACTGACTTACCGCATCACATTGTTCAGCTGCGTCATGCCCGTCTTCTACTGTCGGAGGTGTCCCTACCAGCATCCCGTGGAGATATGCCTCTCCAACCCGGCATGTCTAAAGGCAGACCTGCTACCACTACTCCTCCCTCTGGACGCACACGACAGGGCCTGCTCTGCCTATGGGGGCATGGCGT
Organism: Calotriton arnoldi; assembly: GCA_963921515.1. NCBI lineage: Eukaryota > Metazoa > Chordata > Amphibia > Caudata > Salamandridae > Calotriton > Calotriton arnoldi. The sequence goes on along the minus strand of CAWUFW010014684.1, from coordinate 159,320 downwards.
ATGTGGCCAACATCGCACCCGCACTGAAATGGGACCACTGTGCCTCCACACGACGGATCATCGAGAACAGCTACATCGAATGTCACCCAGCATGCCCCATCATGGTCCTCCAAGGGACAACTTACGAACAACACCTTGACAGCCACCATCCGCTACATTGGCTGGCAAACATGTACACCACCAATGACATGGAAGCCCTGCTGGGCGGCATCGCATACCTGACAACCTGTAAATTCGTCGGACCACAACGCAGGTTCCCCGATTGACCTATGATGTCCAACCCCGCACCCATGCTTAGCTTCCGCACGGACTGGCCAGTCACCACCACAACAGCCATACCAAACGACCGGCAACTGTAACCACACCATCAACGACATCGCCATGACATCGGATATGACCGGGACATGCACACTGTTCCCCATCACATCCAGGAACACCGCATGCATCGTGGGAGGCAGTGGCATGGGGTCTGTGTATCGCACCCACATGGACGGAACTGCACGAACAACCAGGACACGACATGGATCCAGCGCCCATGGACACACACACCGCTCAGTGGACATGAATAGGTCGCCTGGAGTCTGTGGGTGCTGCACCCCTCCCACCCCCGCCCGGGAATCCCATACCAGGACCTTTGCATGGACGACAAGTGCATACAACAACAACACGACCCCAGTGACTGTGACATGTCCAGTAACCACCACAGTGCAACAACAAGTGGCACGCCGCTGCATGCACGCAAGCACATGCCCTGATGTCATCACACATGCACGCGTGCATGAGGAACAACCGCAGCAAACCTGTCACATGGAACTGAGATGGACTGTGCCCATGATGCCAAGCGGTCTGGTAGGCTACATGTATACCGTCTGTGTCAAAGTCTGCAGCTCCGCAGCTATACGTAAATGTACATTAGCACAGCCTTGGCCAAGCAGATGTAACTCTGAAGCCCACATCCCACATGCAACAGCCAATCACATGTAACCCCACACCCTATCCCATTTGCAATCATGCTCAGTATATCCTCAACATGTATTCCGCTGCCAGTAGTGTCCACTATACTGCATCACAGAGGACAGAAGACTCAATATAATGTTTGAAACCAAAACTGTCTCCGCTGACTCATTTCACAAGTACGAATGAGAGAGGATGAGAGTATGTGAAGTACACGGCAGTCGTGACATGACCATGTAGTCCACTGGTATTGGATGTCAACGCAAATGAGTAGCACAACTGTGGAAGACACACATGTGTCGTGTGAAGTCGTATGGACGCAGTGCTCAGGTGGGTGGGTGTCACGGGTAGATGCGCACATGCCAAGTTGGAGCACGCCGTGTCGGGAGGGGTCATGAACAGTACACCACCGCTTCCCTGGGCATTGTGAGAGGACACCTGTCGGGGGGAGTGAACACGTGTGTGCACAGCAGCCGGGCACACGTACAAAGCGGTACCAGGCGCACCTCAGCCCACCCTCTGTGGACAAGCTGGATCCTGTTGTGCGCCCGCCATGCCCCTTGACAAGGCACACACAGCCCCAGTCGACCAGGTGTAACCCCAACATAGTCAATCCGCACAGGCGATACAGGGCACGGGATGGCAGTGGAGCATGGTGTGTGAGAGGTCTCCTCGCGCTCCTCCTGGTCATATCACGCAGGCAATAGAACCTCAACGTCTAGCATGGCACAAGTCAAATGGAAGTGTAGGGGGACGCACCACAGCACGAGCAGCACTGACGTCACGGGAGGTGGCTCGCACCATCCCATCCATTGCCCATTATACCAACCACGCCACATGCCATTGCGACTAAGTGCAAGCGCGTGCGCCACCACCCCCGAGCCCTCCCCAGAGAGGCCAAAGAGTGAATGTGTGGGCCATCAGTCACAGACGGACGCGGCATGGCCGCAAGGGCAGCCACAGCCACTGGGTGTCGCAGGTGGCGGATCCGGAAGGCGAAGACTGTGATGCATAGTGCATGCAGGCCGGGTCTCCATTTGGGGCACCACGCAGGTGGACGGCGTCCCGCAACACATCATACCCTGAGACAGCCCACTCGTGCAACTGGACCCACACATACACTCCTTGCCCTCTCTGGTGCGAGCTTGGGGCTGCCTGTGCAAGCGCTAGCCTCGCAGGTGCACATGCATATTGGGGGAGCGAGGGGAGGACATGAGGGCTGGGGCGAAGATGACTGTATCACTGTCAGTGAGTACAAGGGATGACCCAGATGTGGAAAGGAAGAGACGTGTCCCGTGTGTACTGCAACTAGTCGCCAATCCAACTACCCCCCATGTCCGGAATGTAAGCCCGCACCTAGGCCCGCCCATCCGCCACATCGAACATACCACCAGCACGACAACCTTCCCATTCGAAACACTGACTGGGGGTGGCGACCAGTGAACAATCATGTGTAGCCTACCCACGCGTACATGTGGGCCCTCCATGATCCATGTCACCTGCGGCAAAGTCATGACATGCGCAATGAGGGAAGTGAGGAGAGCTGTCCGCCCCACGCACAGAAGGTGCATCAGCTCCACAGACCCAGCAGCGAGTCCAGCAGGGGTCACATGTGCAGGGGCAGCTGTGCCTGGTGTGAAGGCACATGCATATAGACAGCACATCGACCAATGTGTAGTCTGCCCACATCTACAGTCCATCATCATGCGGACATAGGAATTGAACACAGGGCAACACATCTTAGTGGGTGCACCCACCGTGACCAACAATGCGCAATCATCGACGTACCCGCCCTGTGCATGGCCCCCCACCCAACGGAGGCACATCCAGTGCCACCATCCCACACACACAAGCCTTCCACGGAACATGCTGTGTCCAATGGTCAGTACAGAGTCAGCGCCCATCTGGTGGATCCTGAACAGGAGACACATGCGCACACATGCCAGCTCCCACTATGTACGTCTGCCACCTGGCACGTGCAATGTAACCTCTCACCTGTGACGTGTGACTGCAAGCACACAGCCGTCTTGGCATGGGGCTGTCAATGTGGACACCTGTCAATGTTTCGGGAGGTGTGATCCGTACAGTGCTGTACATAGGGTGCAGTGCTGACACCTACTACTGTCTCATATCCCCTCGTGCCACAGGTCCCACTTGTTTTGGCCGCTCAGCCTGTGCCCACATCGTCGTCGTCGTGTGCCATACTCATCCAGCCTCGGAAGCAGTTCCATGCTCAGCAGACATTCATGTTGCCGTGGCGTTGCCGCTTGACGAATATGCAGTCAGTCCCCATCAGCACGCCCCGCAAGTCATTGGGGCCTAGATCCCCATGTGCATGCACATGGCAGTGGTTTGTATCACTAGCCATTGCCATTGTTGGGAGACCTGTGTAAGTGTATTGTGGCCGTGCCGTCCCAGCTTGACAGCTGGGCTGTGGCTCATGTGCTTGCTCAGTCATGTCAGTGATGTGTATGCGAAATTGCTATGTGTTGTGTTGCTTTGACATGTGTCCACTGCCAATTTCCCTAGGCGGAGACCGAACATTGACCGCCCATACCAATTGCTGGCGGACATGGACGATACAGAGGTCATTAGGAAGTTTCGGCTGGACAGGCCAACCCTGCATCGACTGTGTGCCATGTTGGAACCCCATCTCCGTCCCCGCAGGGTGTATCCGACAGCTGTCACCCCCACGGCTAAGGTGATGGCCGCCATGCATTTCTTCGCCACTGGGTCATTCCAGCACACAGTGGGCAGTGGAGGAGGGATGTCCCAGCCCATGTTCAGCAAGGTGCTGAGGGATGTACTGGCAGCCATGATGCTGTACCGAAACAGGTACATCCGCTTCCCCAGGACTCGTGAATTGGCGGCAGTGAAGGGTGCATTCTATGCCCTTGGCAGAATCCCACACGTCGTTGGAGCCATTGACTGCACACATGTTGGCCTTGTTCCACCACAGACCACTGAGCACCTGTACCGCAACAGGAAGCACACGCACTCCCTGAATGTGCAAGTGGTGTGCCTTGCGGACATGGTGATCACCCACGTGTGTGCAAAGTTCCCAGGCTCGGCCCATGACGCACACATAATGCGCAACAGCATCTTGCCACGACTGATGTCCAATCTGCAACAGGATCGTGGCTGTATTGTCGGTGAGTATGTGGAGTGGTGTAGCGTGCTGGTTGTGCGATGCTGTCCCCTGTCCAGTTGGAATAGCAACGGTTCTCTGTGTCCCTCACACCCAGGTGACTCTGCGTACCCGAATGGGGCATGGCTGCTCAGTCCATTGAGGAATCCTCGCACCCCAGCAGACGATCGCTACAATGAGGCACATGGGAGGACCAGACGTGTGGTCGAGCGTACCTTTGGCCTCCTCAAGTCCAGGTTCAGGTGCCTGGACCGCACCGGGAGTGCCCTGGCGTACTCCCCACAGAAGGTGTGCCAGATAGTGGTGGCGTGCTGCATGCTGCACAATCTGGCCATTCGGAAGCAGATCCCCCTCATCGTGGATGACGGAGATCAACCAGGGCCCCAGCCCGCAGACCAGGACAGCTCGAGTGAGGAGGACAGCGGAGAGGAGGAAGCTGGTAATGTGCGGCAGCAGCTCATCGCCCACTACTTCACTTGACGGTGAGTGTCCATGTACGACGGCTGATGTGGCTGTATCTGTGCAGGTGTGTGTGTGCTGTGTCAGGGTGGCCGTTTGTTCACTGCGTGCTGTGTGTCAACGCTCCATGGCCAGGGTTGTATGCCACTGTTGGTGGCTGTGGCATTGTGCCCTATTGCTCTGTGCGATGTGTGTACATTGCTTGTAGTTGTTGACATGTACTGTGTGATGGGTGTGTGACACACTCATTGAATGTGCTCCTGTTCTGTCTCCCACCCCTAGGTCCCTACAGGCCCTCCGGTTCCATTGCCATGCCACGCATCAGGTGCCTTTCCGCCCAAGGTGGCCGTTGTATTCCGTACAAATAAAACACAGGGCACAAACAGCAGTTTGTGTAAGAGGTGCATTTATTTCAAACTGTGACATGTGATTGTGTGTAAGGTGATGACAAAAGTGGTGCGTGCAGTGACAATGAGCTGTCGGTCATGGCTGCGTGATGCTCAGGGTGTACCCATTGGTTCTATGTCCATAGTCCAACACACACATGCCATCCAGATGGCTGTGTGGAGTGGGATCGTAGTCCAAGTCAATGCAGTGGGTGGTCAAGGAAGGCTGGCTGGCTGCCTCACTTGCGTCTGGAGCGTGCGAAGTCCTCCCGGGAGATCTGTTTCCACTTCGGACGGCCCCTTCCACGTTTGCGAGGGGGGTGCCTGCTTGCGACATGCTGGTGGTTGAGGTGTGCTCACTGGCTGTGGACGCAGGGGAACTGGACACTGCTGCTCGACCCTGCGCCCCGGCAGGTGGTGGCGGAGGGGGAGCTGCTGTCCCTGGCTGTGACCTCACCGCCACCACCAGCTGGCCCATGAGGTCCACGAGTTGGCCCATACGGGCGTCCATGGACCTCAGCACCCCCAGCACCTCACGCGTGTCTGTAGCTGACCTGGCCCATTGTCCTTGGGCCTCTTCATAGGCCCCAAGGACTCTGGCCATTTGAGGCAGGGCATGGCTCCCAGGGAGGCTGGCGTTTCCCTGACCCTGCTCCTCCTACCAGTCCTGCTGCCACCGGCCTGCCCACTAGCCACATTGCTCACCACGGTCCTCGCTGTGGCTCCCAGGGTGGATCCAGTCGGCCGGGCCACCACCTGCACTGGGGCTGGTGCCAGCGAAGACGTGGTGGTGGTGGCGGCGGTGGTGGTCGGTGCGGCGATGGTGGCGGTTGCGGCAGTGGTAGTGGCCGCAATGACCGTGGGTGTGGCCGCAATGACCGTGGGTGTGGCCGCAACGACAGTGGCAGCAGGGGGCTGGGAATGTTCAGCAGCCCTGGATGATGGGTTGGTGGGTAGGAGGGGTCCTGGGGAGCGGCTGGGCCCTGCCACACCAGATGGGCCTGCTTGGTGGTCCGTGTCCAAAGAGGTGGACAGATCCTCCACATCCGTGTGTCCTCGTTGGGGGCTTGTAGGCTGGCTGTGCTGGCTGCTGTCTCCATCCCCAGCATCCAGCAGTTCGTCACCTGTGGAGAGAATGAGATTTGTTATTGTGTTGCACCTGGCGAAGTATGTATTTGTCGTCTGACATTCACAGTTCGTGCACTCTCGTACATGGGTTTCCCGGAGGCGTGTGTGTGGCTGTACCATTTGTAGTTGTGTGTGCTTGGCAATGGGACTGTGTGCTGTGCACATGTGGCATGGGACGGATTGGCCATGCCGATGGGTGTGTTGCTGTGCCCCTACTTATTGTGACTCTGGTGTATGCGGGCTCCTGGCCCATCCTGGGTCTGGTTTGTACTTTGCTTTTGGGGTTCAAATGGGACGCTTAGGAACGCATATGGCAACATGGGGGCCATGCCCCAGATTCGCATTTGGGAGGGAATATGCTTTTGGGGTTCAAATGGGACGCTTAGGAACGCATATGGCAACATGGGGGCCATGCCCCAGATTCGCATTTGGGAGGGAATATGCTTTTGGGGTTCAAATGGAACGCTTAGGAACGCATATGGCAACATGGGGGCCATGCCCCAGATTCGCATTTGGGAGGGAATATGCTTTTGGGGTTCAAATGGAACGCTTAGGAACGCATATGGCAACATGGGGGCCATGCCCCAGATTCGCATTTGGGAGGGAATATGCTTTTGGGGTTCAAATGGAACGCTTAGGAACGCATATGGCAACATGGGGGCCATGCCCCAGATTCGCATTTGGGAGGGAATATGCTTTTGGGGCTCAAATGGAACGCTTAGGAACGCATATGGCAACATGGGGGCCATGCCCCAGATTCGCATTTGGGAGGGAATATGCTTTTGGGGTTCAAATGGAACGCTTAGGAACGCATATGGCAACATGGGGGCCATGCCCCAGATTCGCATTTGGGAGGGAATATGCTTTTGGGGTACATGCTGTGAGCCATGGGTGCCGAACGTGACATGTGTTGTGGCAGCATGACAGTGCATGGTCTGAGGTGTGTGCATGCCTGACATGGCCTGCATATTTGCTGTCTGTTGTGATTACTGGACATGGCATTGGACGCATCGTTATGAGTGAGTGATGGTTGTGTGCCAGCCAACGTATTGCAGTTGTCCCATCTCCTTGGTGTGCGTGCTGCCCTGTGCCATGTGCATCACTGCAGTGCTCGTGGGGGGGTGTGGCCCATGTTGTGTGTTGTTGCTCACAGTGTGTCGTGCGCTTCATTGACTTCTGGCACATGGTTGGTCATGGGCATGTATCTTAGCGTGACTGCTGTATGTGTGGCAGCTGTGCGGATGACATGCCTTTCATGAGACTGGGGCTGACGGATGGGATGGATGGTATGTTGTATGTGCATGGTGTGTCTGTGTGTTTGATGGGTTCAGTGGTGTTCGTGTGCATTTATGTTGTTCCGCTCTGTTGCGTCTAGTGTTGTTTGTCTTACATAGGCGTAGTTGTGGGGTGTGTGGTTGACAGGCAGTAGGGGCTACATGGACAGGACTTCAATGGTGTTTCGGTTGTGTGTGATGAGTTGCACAGTGGCTGCCGTGTGGTACTATATTCAGTGTGGCTTGTGCATGCAGACGTGGCTCCTTGGGTGTTGCTGTGTCTGTGATGGGTCATGTGAGGTGTGAGTCTGTGGTTCATGTCCGTGTGCACATTGTTCACTTGTTCGTGACGGTGGGCGGTGCTGCGTGTTCGTCTGCTACGTGACATGTCCCATGTGTTGGTCGTGTTACGGTCCTCATGCCTCCAGTAATCCAGCCCTGTCCAGTTTCCCACCTTCAGGTTGTTCGGGCGTGCACTGTACTGGATGCCACATGGTTCTAAGCGGGGGTGCTCCATGTTGCAGGTCTGTGGGGGTGGGGGGGTGTTGTGGGTCGTGGTGGTGGCTGGACACCCACTGACACCGATTGCTGTGGACCGTGATGTCTACCTTTCGGCTGTCGTTGTGCACTGCGGTGGCTGACACGTGGCTGTGGGGTGTGGGGGATGCTCCTCCTTGCTGTGCTGTGGGACTAGGGGCCTGGTGTGTTTTGTACTTGTGCTGTCCACCCTCCCACCCACTGCACTTTGTGTTCCTGCCACTTACCTGTTACTTGTCGGTTAGTGCAGCTATGGCGGACACATGGGTGTGGTGGGTGCTCGTTGTGGCGCTTCTGGCATATTTGGGGACCTGTTGGTGGTTACGTGGCTGGCTGAGTGTACACATGTCCCCACGCATCTTACAGTTGTTCTGTTTGGGCTGTGTGTGGTGGTGTCTGTTGCATGTGTGTGTGATGTGTTGTGTATTGTGTGCTGGATATGGGGGTGTTTGTCCCTGGGAGCTGTGGCATGGTGGTAGTGCATGTGAGTACATAGCGGTGTGCTGGTATACATTAGTTTGTACTTACCAGCCTCCACTCCCCCTGCTAATCCGGCGAGGATCTCGGGATGTATGATGACTCGCACCTTCTCCTCCCACGCTTTGAAGGTCTTGAAGAGCGCGGCATTCCCTCCGCCAGTGACGGCTGCCAGCTCTCTGTTCTTGGTCTCCTTCTTCTTGACCAGGCTCTTGACGTCATTCCACCGTTTGTTTATTTCGACTCTGTTCCTGGGCAGGGTCCCGACTGCATTGACCTGGTCTACGATCCGTTTCCACATTCTGTTTCTGGTGGCTAGTGGTATGTGCTGGACCAGGTTCCCATAGATTTGTGGGTGCACCTTGATGATCTCGTCGACCATGACCGTCAGCTCAATGGGCGTGAACTTGGGCATTCTTTGTGGTGCCATGGTGTTTGTGGTGCTGGTGCGGTGTGTGTTGTGTAATGTGCAGGGGTTTGTGGTGCCGGTGTTTGGTGGTGGTGGTGGTGGTGGTTGTGATGTGTGCGTTTCTGTGGTGTGCTGCTGTCCTTGCTGTGTCACTGTGTCCTCTCCTCTCCTCTCTAGTTTGCAATGTTGCAAGGGGTTGTGGTCTGTGGGAGTGCTGCTTTTGTACTTACCTATGTGGGTGTGTCCTCATGGTCTGTTGTTTTCAGGTGTGTTGTGTCTGGGGTTCTGGCCTTTGTAGTTTTTGTTTGTCCAGGGGGTGTTTTCGGGATGTGTACTGTGCTTGTGTATTTGTGCGTGCCTTGCTGTGTGGACTTGTTGGCCATGTTGTGTGCGATTGTTTTTGTCAGCGGATGGTTTCTGTGCAGGGACGTGGGCGCCATGGCTTCTGCCGTGTCGATTCTCATCGGCGTTGTTTGCGCAGGCGGGCGGTATATTTGTAGTTTTCCCGCGCTCATGGCGGTGCGATCGTAATCTCACGTTCGGTGTGTCGGCCGTGAGGGCGGGCGGTTTTGTGTTGTCGTGCGTGTTTCCGTCCGTGGCGGGCGGTTTGACTCCGACTCGGACGATGGCGGGCGGTATCTTGTGTGGTTTTTCCGCCGATGGCGGTTTTCGGTTTGTGTAATCGTAATGGCGTGGTCGGTGTTCAGACGGTGTGTGCGGGCGGATTTTTGCCGCTTCCATGCCTGGCGGATTTTTTACGCCGGGTATCGTAATGGGCCCCTAAGACTTTATTATTGTGAATCCAAGGACCATCTTTGGGACATTGTGAGAGTATTGCATAGTGAAGCCTAACCAGCCTTACTACATAATACTCCACTTTCCTACAATTGATTATATTAAGGTTGCACAAGAGCCATTTTATTAGTCCGTTGTCCAATTTTGGAGATGTGCAGAAACCCTATGACATCTAATTCTCCATATAAAAGTACAACAATATAGTGATAGTACGATAAACCTGCAAATCTTGATTGTGTTTTCTAGGACATCACAGATTGGTAATGGTCACTTTTAATTTTAGAAGGAATATTTGTAAGCTTGCAAGTTCTAGATGGGCAAAAAATGGGGTGTAAATAATGCATGGCATTTGCCCAAACATTTCTAAAGCGTGTGCCTCTGCCGTGCTAAAGCGCCATGTTGTAACACCAAAATTAAAAACAGTCCACAGAGGACTAATTATATATTCCTTTGTCTCCAGCTACCACCTTCTGTTTCTGCTTTCACCCGGTGCCGCTCTGTTTTTTTTAATTCAGTTAGTGCTGGAGCACAAAGCACTCCTGTCTGCTCCGCATCATTGCAGGCCCACCATATGGCTGTCATGTTATTCCTGCTGGTGCCGGGAGCTATTCTGCCTTCTGGGGACAGTGTCATGATACCTAAGGAATGTTGTGTAGTCTCTGGCACAAGAGGCCCAGGAACTCATAGAGAAAGCCCACCCCACCCCACCATAAGATCAAGGCAATATATTGCTGCCTGCTGGTGATGGGAGCTGCTGGGGACACTGCTAGCTCAAGTGGACTAAAAACTGGGGTAGTCTGGGATTATCTTGCCCGCACCTCCCACAAAAGGATAATTCCAGGAATATCCTGCCTGGTAAGGAGCAGGAGTGGTCAGAGTATCTATAGAATTCTCTTTAAATAGGGCAGTTCCTTTCCTTCGGTAAAGTAATCCTATGGAGTGCTTCAATGGAAGACAGTTGGTGAGGCAGATTGCTGGGCCACAAAGTGCTTCTTCCCACTCTTACCACACTTCACTCCAAGGCAAATACCACCCAAAATAGGGGACACAAAACGGGACCAGAAAAGGCACTTTGAGTATGTAGAAAACATATAATTTTTGGTCGGGCATGTGATAGACATGTGCAAGTCAACAACGGTGAGGGAGGGTCCAGGTCAAGGTTAGCCATAAGGTAAAATCTCTTGGCCATGGAGGGCCTTGGCAATTGAGAGGGCCATAACTACGCTCAGTAGCCTTTCTTGTTGTTGTGTGTGCCCTTCTCAGGATATTTTAGGAAGGTAATGATGGAGCAAGGTAAATAAAATTAAATTTTAACACCCCATAATAGTGATAATAAAATAACGATATTAATTGATTGCAAAATTAACCAACAATCTGCATTTTTATAAACATTTATATAAGTGGGTGGTAACTGCTATGTATGTGCAAAACTAAACTTATTTACAATTGTAAAGTAAATTAAGTATTAACATAGTGGTTTGCGTACTAATTAGAGCAAAAACGCATGATTTGGGCTATGTAGTAAAATTGTATTGTGGCAAAGAATGCGGATGGTAAGTAAACCTGGCTTTAAATGTCGCTTCTGCTAGGTAACACCTAACGTGGGTACTTAGAATAACGGGTGGGAAAACAGAAAGGCTTATTTTCTTTATTTTAATTATGATTGTGTTTGTTCTTATGATAGTTCGTTCGGGCCTGCTAGGCCATGCTGCAAAATGGCTGCCGAGACAGATGGGGTCATGCGCAGAACCAAAGATGGCTTCAAAGCGAAAGAAAACCATAGAGCTAAAAGTCACGTGGTTACCGATTGAGCCCAGAGTGAGAAGAGTCAAGGTCAGCGTGACCTGACATGAGCAGACAGCCAAGAACGACTCAGCATGCATCCGTGAGAACCTAGGATGAGCTCTGATGAATTAACAATGGACTGTTTAACAAAAGTGAAACATTTATCGAACTGTCAACTGGACTGCTATTACCCAAAGGTCGTGGGAAGTCATAATCCTTAAACACTTTTAGATCCGGATTGAACAAGGAGGGCAATGAGGTGATTCTTGCCTCCCCTCCAATGGACCAATTAGCGTGATTCTCGCCCCCAATGTTTGCAACTTTTTGTTTAGTAAGATAGTAGTAGGGTATAAGAGGACCTGCTCTTAAGTAGGAGGAGCGCTTTTTCCTTCATAATTTTTAGACACTGAGCGTGATACAGACGAAGCCGCTGCCATTTTCTATAGGCCGCTTTTTCTTTGGAGAACTCTTTTCTGAACTTTAAAATTTGACTGGAAAAAGGAACGAGACCGATGCGGGAAAACCTGTAAGGGAGGTCCGTCGAGGAGGCTGTTAGCGGGACAGTCAGTCAGTTTTGGGGAGTTCAATGCTGTGATCTGCTTTTGGTGTATTTTTTCCAAACCGCAACAAACGGGTATGCATTATTATCTTTTACAAGATTTATTTCTCATATGCTATTGAAATGTATTAAAGTGATTAATAAACTAAGAATCTCACTCATGCAAACTGAATTTAGATAAAATGTAATTCTAATTATAAAAACGAGTCTGTGGTTCTTTAGCTCAATATAAAGTGTAATGATTAAGAAGGTTCTAAATGTGATTGAGCTGGTCTTAATCACCATCAACTTATCATACTAGTTGGTCCATCGACCAAAGAGCGGAATACCTTGATGTTTGGAACTGATAGGGTTAAAACTGATTATGCCTAATGTTTAAGGTAATATTCTGTTAAATGTTAACAAGGTATTCTGTTCCTCCAGCAATTTAATCCTTCTCCTTGGTGAAGGTGGATGTAACCCAGGGAATAATAGAGTGAGTGAATGTCTATGCGGTGTTATGGGCCCCACCGTCATATGGTATAGTTGTTAAAGAGTGATTTTACCTGGATGTTATGTCCAAAGGAGAAGAATTTATATTAGCCGTGCTGGATCAGATTTCTTGGTAGCAGAGTTATGGTTACTATAGATTAGTTTGGTGATTATTGGTTATCGATTATTTGATTATTTCATGTCTAATACTTCATGTCGAATTGTATCATGTTATATGTAAGTCGGAAATTTTGAAGCTTCCGGGAAGTAGGAAGTGGACACATGTGGCAAGAGAAGTCACATGGAATAGTGCATTGTCTGATTTTCAAATTGGTGATAACACAGGTTGTGTTATGATAGGGACATTTTATGCGTAAACGTGTATGAGTGAAATAGCAACCGGTCTTCTTGTGAAACTCTGGCCTTAATTCTCAGGAGCAGTGTAGTCTCCACATGTGTTTTATCCCCAGAGAAACGGGTTACCCCTTGCTTGAAAGAAGGGTAAGGTAGAGGGAAGTGCTACACTTATTGAACGAAACTGTATTCTTGCAAGATAGAATAAACTATCTCTTCTGTTTAGCGAAAACAGGCAATGGAAATGTGTTTTACGTTGTAACTAATAAGATTTAGTCAAGAAAAAGAACTGCCGATAATTTTTGAAAAGGAGGGGTCAGGAGTAGAACTGACGTTGACAAAAGACCGCGCTGGGATTGGCCAGTGTTTGGAAACACGAAGAACGACCTGATTGGTGCGTTGGTGTGAGACTCGCTGGGATAGGTCCGTAGAGAGTGACGTACAGTCTTCGGATTGGTGCGTTAGTGTGAGACGCGCTGGGATAGGTCCGAATAGTGTATAGTAAACAGAACCGAGTTGTGAGTTTGTCAGAAAGGAAGAATCGTAAAATATGGCTTATTATGAGTATTGTAGAGAGAAACCGTCATGGATGGCGAAAATTAAGAACTTCTTCAAGAAGGACAAAAAGGTAGTGACTAGAGAAGGACAAGTAATTCCTCCGCCGAAGACTCCAGCTTCTCATATGATGCTGAAATATGGTTATCATACCTGTATTTGGTTAGAGAATTGGATGAAATATACTCAAAATGATGGAGTATTGGTTTTTCCAGAAAATGGTTCATTTAGTACGGCTGTACTTCGGAATTTGAGAGAGAAAATGATGAAACTTGAGCCAAGACCTAGACCGACACAGTTTGAAGCGTTAGGTGAATGGGAAGACGAGATGTATGAAAGAGAAAGACACAGAGGGTCAAAGAATTATAGTTTAGTTCATGGAAGAGTATGGGGAGTGAATCATGAAGACAGGATGAGACGTTGGAGGTTTGCTAATATGACAGATGGTTTGTTTCTAGCTCTAACAGTCGAGGAGGTTGCATGGAAAAAGTGTACAGAGAAAAAGAAACATACAGTTACAGAGAGATACGGGTATGGAGGTAGCGAAACAGAGGATGAATTGCTGGAAGATATTTTAAATAGAAAACCACCTCCATATCAACAGAATTCTGCGGTGGTGACACCCAATGCACCGCCAATGGAAACTGGGAAGAATAAAAGTCCAGAACGAAGATATGATATAAATAGGTCAAATGAACAGTTAGAAACTCCACAAAGTGAAAAATCTGACAGTGGCAATGCAGCTGAGTTAGCAAAAACCACAAGAGAATTGACTGAGAAAATAAGAGAATTAACAATGAACATGGAAGCTGTGACTGTACCAGTGACAATAGGACTGGTAATACCAGTTTTCGAGAACCAGAGAATAGATGAGCATTCCTTAACCATTCCAATGAACTCGAATATGCAAAGAATGAGAGAAGGGACAATTGCAGAAAGTAGGGAGATGAAGGATTTGGTAAGTCCATACAGACTGAGTCCACCTACTAATTTGACAATAAATGAAAGTGAGATAAAAAGGATTCCTATGGGAACCGAGTCAGCATCTGAAACACCAGAGAAAAACACAAATTGGATAGAAATAAATAGTACACCTGTAGGTCCGACTCCAGACAAACTGAATGAATGGATGAGAAATTTGCAAAAGAAAAATGCAGAACCACAACCCTTAGATGTAATTAGGCTAAAAATAGACATGGAAGAGTTGATCTTAGGGACTATTGGGACAGAAAAACTGAAAACATATCAGGACGAAGAGGTCATGTTCTTGTGTAAGAGCATTACTTGGAGAGCCAGAAATTTACATGAAAAATTGGAAGAGACAGCGAATGAATTAGGAGTAGAATTTGCAAAGGTCAGGAGCCTGCAGAAACCATATAGGGTAGATTTTTGTGAAAAAGATATAGAAAATCTGAACACATCAGGACGATTAACCCAGATAAAAGAACTGATTGTGCTATTAAGAAAATGGGGTGATGTGGACAGATGGAGGAGCAGGTGGAGCAAAAGAAATGAGAAAACGACCGACAAAGTGTCTTTGGCTTTTGCGGTGACAGACAAGGAACCAATTGTACGGGAGTATCCAATGAGAGAAACTCCAGGAGGTAGTTATGTACATGTTCCATGGCCCAGACAGGATATACTGTCATTTACAAATGATTTTCCGAAATTGAGAGAAAAGCCTGTAGAATGGTACAGACAAGTGGAAAGGTTTGTGAAAGTTTCGAAGGTTTTGTGGGTAGATTTGGATGGATTGTTTGACATTGTAGTACCAGCAGATTTATGGACAGAATGTAAGATTACCATTGACTGGCCAACAGTAGAATACCCTAGAGATGAAAAAACTGGAGCGCCAGGTCCAGAAGTAATGAGGAAGTATGATCAGGTTATTACATTTTTGAAAAACAAAATTCCACCCAAAGAAACTGATTGGGTAAAGATTGACAGGACAACACAGGAGAGTAAGGAATCTGTACATGCCTACTATGAAAGGCTACTTTTGGTTTTCAAACAGTATAGCGGTTATGAGACTTTAAGTGAAAAGGATATGAGTCATTTTGTATATAGGTTTGTTTATGGATTGAAACCAGAAATAAGTGAGATGATTAAGCAGCACATGTTATGCTGGCAAAACAGCCCTGTGGATGAGGTGTTGAGATATGCTAAATATTGTAGCGACCCCTGACCTTGACTGGTAGGTCGCTCCCCCACCACACAGCTCCGTCTGTGTGCCCTGCTGCTGCCCCTGATTGTGCTCGTTTTTCCTTTCTGTGCCCCCTTGCTGCCCCTGATTGTGCTCGTTTTTTCCTTTCTGTGCCCCCTTGCTGCCCCTTATTGTGCTCGTTTTTTTCCTTTCTGTGCCCCCCTTGCTGCCCCTGATTGTGCTCGTTTTTCCTTTCTGTGCCCCCTTGCTGCCCCTGATTGTGCTCGTTTTTCCCTTCTGTGCCCCCTTGCTGCCCCTGATTGTGCTCGTTTTTTCCTTTCTGTGCCCCCCTTGCTGCCCCTGATTGTGCTCGTTTTCCTTTCTGTGCCCCCTTGCTGCCCCTCATTGTGCTAGTTTTTTCCTTTCTGTGCCCCCTTGCTGCCCCTGATTGTGCTCGTTTTTTCCCCTTTCTGTGCCCCCTTGCTGCCCCTGATTGTGCTCGTTTTTTCCTTTCTGTGCCCCCTTGCTGCCCCTCATTGTGCTAGTTTTTTCCTTTCTGTGCCCCCTTGCTGCCCCTCAGTGTGCTCGTTTTTTTTCCTTTCTGTGCCCCCTTGATGCCCTGATTGTGCTCGTTTTCCCTTCTGTGCCTGTTTCCCGCCGCTGCGCCCCTGCGGCCCCGCACCCTCACTGCCCATTCGCTGCCCCATTCCCTGCTCCTCCCTCCCACCTCCCCATTTATGGCGGCCGCTGCGTGGTGAAGAGAGCGACCCCTGACCTTGACTGGTAGGTCGCTCCCCACCACACAGCTCCGTCTGTGTGCCCTGCTGCTGCCCCTGATTGTGCTCGCTTTTCCTTTCTGTGCCCCCTTGCTGCCCCTGATTGTGCTCGCTTTTTTCCTTTCTGTGCCCCCCTTGCTGCCCCTGATTGTGCTCGTTTTTCCTTTCTGTGCCCCCCTTGCTGCCCCTGATTGTGCTCGTTTTTTCCTTTCTGTGCCCCCTTGCTGCCCCTGATTGTGCTCGTTTTTCCTTTCTGTGCCCCCTTGCTGCCCCTGATTGTGCTCTTTTTTCCTTTCTGTGCCCCCTTGCTGCCCCTGATTGTGCTCGTTTTTCCTTTCTGTGCCCCCTTGCTGCCCCTGATTGTGCTCGTTTTTTCCTTTCTGTGCCCCCTTGCTGCCCCTCATTGTGCTAGTTTTTTTTCCTTTCTGTGCCCCCTTGATGCCCTGATTGTGCTCGTTTTCCCTTCTGTGCCTGTTTCCCGCCGCTGCGCCCCTGCGGCCCCGCCCCCTCACTGCCCATTCGCTGCCCCATTCCCTGCTCCTCCCTCCCACCTCCCCATTTATGGCGGCCGCTGTGCGGCCGCGCAGCGGACGTGCGCAGCGGGCGCGCCGCTGGCGCGCCGAAGGCGCGCCTAAGGCAAGCCCGTCTGCGCTCGTCCGCGCCGTGACCGCGCCCAGCGCCAGACCCCCTGGTCCGGGCATCCCCCGCGCCCGCCACATCAACAGACGCCGATACGACGCCAGCACCCTCCACGCACTCAACCCCGGAAAAGATCACACCTGCTACCAGGCCACCCCGAAGCGCACCCAAGGGCCCTTCACCTGCCGGAACTGCAGCTTCGCCAGCACCCGCCCCGCCAAACCACCGCCCAGGAAAGAACCCAACTACCTCAGATGCATCCTCCTCAACACCCGCTCTGCCCGCAAACACGCCATCGAACTCTGGGACCTTCTCGACTCAACCTCCCCAGACGTCGCATTCCTGACGGAGACCTGGCTGAATCCCGCTTCAGCCCCCGACATCGCCATTGCCATCCCGGACGGATACAAGATCACCCGCAGGGACCGCACCAACGGAGTCGGAGGAGGCATCGCCATCGTCCACAGGAACACCCTCAGAGTCTCAACCAACACCGACGACACCCTCAGCACCGCCGAACACATGCACTTCCAGATCCACACCGATCCCAACACCACCCTCAGAGGAACCCTCATCTACAGACCCCCGGACCCCGACCACAGTTCAGCGATTCCATCGCTGACTTCGTCAGCACACACGCCATCGCCTCCACGGACTACATCCTCCTCGGGGACCTGAACTTCCACCTCGAGAACAACAAGGACACCAACTCCACCACCCTGATCGACAACCTCGCCACCCTCGGACTCAGACAGCTCGTGACTACACCCACCCACGCCGCCGGCCACACGCTCGACTCCATCTTTTCCGCAAGCCCACACGTCTCCTTCAACCACACCTCCGAACCCCACTGGACTGACCACCACTGCATCCACTTCACCTACAGGAAGCCCACCACGCACCACCGCACCGAACAAATGCCTCGCCGCTGCTGGAGCAGAGTCACGGAAGACCAGCTAACCACAACCCTCGCCCTGAGCCCACCCGCCGAACCCTCCGACCCCGACACCGCCGCCCGCAACCTCAGACAGTGGATCGACGACTGCGCCAACACCCTCGCCCCGCTCAAGAATCCGCCCAACAGCCACACCAGCAAGAAAGCCACCTGGTTCACCGAAGACCTCCAGGCCTCCAAACGAACATGCCGAAAACTGGAGAAGATCTGGCTCCACGAACGGACAGCGGACAGCTACGCATCCCACAAGAGCGCCACCCGCAGTCACCATCACCTCATCAGATCCGCCAAAAGGGCCTCACTCAAAGACCGCCTAGACAACAACGCACACAACAGCAAAGAGCTCTTCAACATCGTGAAGGAACTCTCCAACCCCAGCTCCAACACCAACGACATCCAGCCGTCGCGAGACCTGTGCGACTCACTGGCCACCTTCTTCCACCGCAAAATCGCCGACATCCACGACAGCTTCAACACCACGACCGCCCCGGCAACCACCGAGACCACTGCCCCCACAACCACCAACCGCCTGCTCTTCTGGACCAACATCAACGACGAGGACACCAGCGAGATCATGAACACCATCCACTCCGGTTCACCGCTAGACCCGTGCCCTCACCACATCTTCAACAAAGCCAGTACAGCCATCGCGCCCCATCTCCGGAAAATAATCAACATCTCCTTCGAGACAGCAACCTTCCCGGAAAGCTGGAAGCACGCCGAGATCACCGCCTTACTCAAGAAACCCAAGGCAGACCCCAAGGACCTCAAGAACTTCCGACCCATCTCTCTGCTCCCGTTCCCCGCGAAGGTCACCGAGAAAATCGTCAACAAACAACTGACCCGCTACCTCGAGGAGAACAACATCCTGGACCCTTCCCAGTCCGGCTTCCGCAGCAACCACAGCACCGAAACCGCCCTCATCGCCACCACCGATGACATCAGGACCCTGCTAGACAACGGAGAAACAGCAGCCCTCATCCTCCTGGACCTATCAGCCGCCTTCGACACGGTCTGCCACCACACACTACGAACACGCCTTCACGACGCCGGGATCCAAGAGAAGGCCCTGGACTGGACCGCATCCTTCCTTTCCGGCAGAACACAAAGCGTCCGCCTCGCCCCCTTCCGATCCAAGGCCACCAAGATCATCTGCGGCGTACCCCAAGGCTCCTCCCTCAGCCCAACGCTGTTCAACATCTACATGGCACCCCTCGCCCACGTCGCCCGACAGCACAACCTCAACATCATCTCCTACGCCGACGACACCCAGCTGATCCTCTCCCTCACCAAAGACCCTCACACCGCCAAAGCCCACCTCCACGAAGGAATGAAGGCCGTCGCCGAATGGATGAGGACCAGCCGCCTGAAGCTGAACTCGGACAAGACGGAGGTCCTCATCCTTGGTTCCAACCCTTCAGCCTGGGACGACTCCTGGTGGCCAACATCACTGGGAACAGCCCCGCCACCCACCGACCACGTACGCAACCTAGGGGTCATCCTCGACCCCACCCTCTCCATGACTAAGCAGGTCAACGCCGTTTCCTCATCCTGCTTCAACATCCTCCGAATGCTCCGCAGGATCTTCAAGTGGATCCCCACCGAAACAAGAAAAACAGTCACCCAGGCCCTCGTCACCAGCAGGCTGGACTACGGAAACGCCCTCTACGCAGGAACGACGGCTAAGCTCCTGAGACGGCTGCAACGCATCCAGAACGCCTCTGCACGTCTTATCCTCAACATCCCCCGACGAAGCCACATCACACCCCACCTGAGAGACCTGCACTGGCTCCCTGTCAACAAGAGGATAACCTTCAAGCTCCTCACCCACGCACACAAAGCACTCCACAACTCCGGACCAGCCTACCTCAACAGACGACTCAGCTTCTACACCCCCACCCGCCAGCTCCGCTCGACCAGCCTCGCCCTCGCCACAGTCCCCCGCATCCGGAAAACGACCGCCGGCGGCAGATCCTTCTCCCACCTCGCCGCCAAGACCTGGAACACCCTCCCCACCAACCTCCGACAGACCCAAGACCTACTGGCCTTCAGAAGACTCCTCAAGACCTGGCTCTTCGATCAGTAGCAGCACCACCCCCCTCTTCCCCCAGCGCCTTGAGACCCTCGCGGGTATGTAGTGCGCTTTATAAGTGACATGATTGATTGATTGATTGATTGATTGATGACATTGAATGTAGACAGCGTAAATTGAAAGAAAAAGCGATGTGGGCACAAGTAAAAGTTGCAGAAAAACAAGAAGCTCAAATGAATAATCAAGCTGGTGAGACAGGACAGACTAAATCCAAGCCAAATATAGGTAAAGGAAAAGGTCAAATGAGTATAGAAGAGGCCAAAAAGAAATGGCCTTGTCACATTTGCGGAAATAGGGCATATTACAAATTGACGGACCATTGGTATGGTTCGTGTTATTTAGGCCTGGTCTTTCCAAAAATCTTTCATGTGGAGAGAGGAGAAAATGAATACACGAAATGGGGGAAACATTAACCCGTAGAAAAAGGGAAAGTTTTTCTGAAATAGTTGGTGACATTTTTGGAGCATTGATACCAGCAGTGGGTATATCTTTGAATGCATTTAAGATTCGGAAATTGTCCACAGTAGTAGATCGTTTATCAACGAATACTGCTGGAGGGTTCTTGATGGTAAATACCGAGATGGTTGCCATGAGAGCTATGGTGATGCAAAATCGACTTGCCCTTGACATTCTTTTGGCAAAAGAGGGTGGAGTCTGTGGAATGCTGAAAGTCCAACATTGTTGCACTTACATTCCAGATAAAAGTGAAAATATACAGAAGTATATAAAGAATATTACTGATTTGCACAAAGAGATTGCCCCACTGGAGGTTGAAGGTGCCTGGGAGAAGCTTGGTAAGAGTTTTTCCTCAATGCAGAAATGGTTCACTGAAATAGGTGGTTCTATTATAGGGAAAGTTTTGATATCAGCAACAGTAGTAATCATTATGGTGTTAGTAGTGAAATTAGTCTATGTATGCATCAAAAGGAGAAAAAGACAAAATAAGATAAAAAGAGAAAATAAGATAAATAAAGAAAGAGAACGAGAAATGGGAGAAATAGAACTGGAAGAATTAAAAGAAAACATATATAAAAGAACAAAAAGACAAGATGAGGAGGACACTGATGTGTAAACTAACAAACTAAGTGGACACGAAACATTTTATCTAAAAATTTGTGTAACATGGGTTTTTGTGGTGATATTAAAAATCACCAAAGGGGGAAATTGATGGAGCAAGGTAAATAAAATAAAATTTTAACACCCCATAATAGTGATAATAAAATAACGATATTAATTTTTTGCAAAATTAACCAACAATCTGCATTTTTATAAACTATTATATAAGTGGGTGGTAACTGAACTTATTTACAATTGTAAAGTAAATTAAGTATTAACATAGTGGTTTGCGTACTAATTAGAGCAAAAACGCATGATTTGGGCTATGTAGTAAAATTGTATTGTGGCAAAGAATGCGGATGGTAAGTAAACCTGGCTTTAAATGTCGCTTCTGCTAGGTAACACCTAACGTGGGTACTGAGAATAACGGGTGGGAAAACAGAAAGGCTTATTTTCTTTATTTCAATTATGATTGTGTTTGTTCTTATGATAGTTCGTTCGGGCCTGCTAGGCCATGCTGCAAAATGGCTGCCGAGACAGATGGGGTCATGCGCAGAACCAAAGATGGCTTCAAAGCGAAAGAAAACCATAGAGCTAAAAGTCACGTGGTTACCGATTGAGCCCAGAGTGAGAAGAGTCAAGGTCAGCGTGACCTGACATGAGGAGACAGCCAAGATCGACTCAGCATGCATCCGTGAGAACCTAGGATGAGCTCTGATGAATTAACAATGGACTGTTTAACAAAAGTGAAACATTTAGCGAACTGTCAACTGGACTGCTATTACCCAAAGGTCGTGGGAAGTCATAATCCTTAAACAATTTTAGAACCGGATTGAACAAGGAGGGCAATGAGGTGATTCTTGCCTCCCCTCCAATGGACCAATTAGCGTGATTCTCGCCCCCAATGTTCGCAACTTTTTGTTTAGTAAGCTAGTAGTAGGGTATAAGAGGACCTGCTCTTAAGTTGGAGGAGCACTTTTTTCTTCATAATTTATAGACACTGAGCGTGATACAGACAAAGCTGCTGCCATTTTCTATAGGCCGCTTTTTCTTTGGAGAACTTTTTTCTGAACTTTAAAATTTGACTGGGAAAAGGAACGAGACCGATGCGGGAAAACCTGTAAGGGAGGTCCGTCGAGGAGGCTGTTAGCGGGACAGTCAGTCAGTTTTGGGTAGTTCAATGCTGTGATCTGCTTTTGGTGTATTTTTTCCAAAGCGCAACAAATGGGTATGCATTATTATCTTTTACAAGATTTATTTCTCATATGCTATTGAAATGTATTAAAGTGATTAATAAACTAAGAATCTCACTCATGCAAACTGAATTTAGATCAAATTTAATTCTAATTATAAAAATGAGTCTGTGGTTCTTTAGCTCAATATAAAGTGTAATGATTAAGAAGGTTCTAAATGTGATTGAGCTGGTCTTAATCACCATCAACTTATCATACTAGTTGGTCCATCGACCAAAGAGCGGAATACCTTGATGTTTGGAACTGATAGGGTTAAAACTGATTATGCCTAATGTTTAAGGTAATATTCTGTTAAATGTTAACAAGGTATTCTGTTCCTCCAGCAATTTAATCCTTCTCCTTGGTGAAGGTGGATGTAACCCAGGGAATAATAGAGTGAGTGAATGTCTATGCGGTGTTATGGGCCCCACCGTCATATGGTATAGTTGTTAAAGAGTGATTTTACCTGGATGTTATGTCCAAAGGAGAAGAATTTATGTTAGCCGCGCTGGATCAGTAGCAACAAAACCCTGAAAACCAATAGACTGGTGTTGAGTAAAATCCAGGAGGCGTCTCGAAGTGTAAACGTACTCTTTATTAAGTTTCCTTCTAACGGATGTCAGCACGTCCGCCCAGCAGGCAGCAGCTCTTCAACTGGTCATTGATGACACTTGGAATTCCCAGTGTCATCAATGACAGCATGACCTGTAACATTCCAAAGCAAAGGAAGCAAGACAATACACTACAATATGGAAAGAAATAAGTGCCATACAATAAGTGCCATACAACACACCTCCCTCATTACAATAATAAAACAAAGAAATAATATAATGCAATACAATGTGAAGCAATGAATAAGAGAAGTAAAAAGAACTGCAAGGGAAGACAAAGTAAGTGTAAAAACAAAACAATAAAAACTAACAATTGGTGACATAATCCTTGAGCTATCCAGGAGGTTTTAGCTCCCTCCCAAACTTGTTAAGAGATTGTCTCTCACAGACAGGTACAGAAGGTGTAGCACTCTCTTGGGTTGCATCCTCAAAAGGAGGAGATTCACCAACAGACCAAGGAGACTCCCCAGAACAAGGAGACTCAACAGCAGCCTCTGTTGATACACTGCCAACCCCACCGGGACTCAGGTAAGGTTCTCCTCCAGTGGAAACGCGACACTCATACTGACAAGAATCCAGCCAATGAAAACTCTTTTCTTCCTGAACTTCCACCCAATCCTTCAGCCCCTTATTGTTCTTCACCAGTCTACTCACGTGCCACACTCTCCCGTCACACAACTTGGCTGAATTGGTAAAGACTTCAACCACCTCAAAAGGCTTGAAGAATTTGGTCTCACCCTTCTTTACTTTAAAAGGTAATTTCACTCGCACCAAGTCCTCTTTCTTAAGGGAAAACTCTATGGCATTGCAGTTCAAATCAGAATACTGCTTATACTTCTCTTGGTGCAACAAGATGTTCTTTTTCACCTCAACAGGAGACCATTCAGACAACCTGGAATGTTTCAACCAACATTGATTATCCTCGGTAAATGGCACTCTACCTCTCATGATGGTAAAAGGGCTGTATCCAGTAACAGTGGGGGTTATGCGATACACCCAAAGCATTTTTTTGACTCCCACAGTCCAGTCCTGATTCCTGAGTTTGGCTAACTGAATAGAGTCCTTAATAACTCAGTTGAAGCACTCAAATTCGCCATTTCCACTGAGATGATAGATTGAAGTGAATTTATGGTCAATCCCATTGCGTTTGAAAAATTGTTCCACACAGGCGCTCTTGAATTGGATATAATACACAGAAAGGAGTAGGAAATGATATATTGACGGTGGCATGTGTTCAGTGAGAAAAAACTGCCCTCACTCACAAAATTGTGACATGCTTCATCATTGGGCTTGCTTACTGACACCCCTAGCAGACCAACGCCTGGGGTGGAGCAAAATGGAAGGGGAACCAATACAAATAATAAGATTTTGGGATCACCAAAGAAAAGTGCAGCCAGTGAAGGTTAAAACTAGCTCGGATGTGTCTCCACTCAAAATTCTATTCCTGGGCCATCCGGCTAGGTTTAAAAACGTGAAGGATGGTGGTGATAGGAGAAGATTAGGATTCCTTCACCCCTTCTTACTGCAAAGGTGTCGACATGTTTCTGCCACTTTAATCGTGCCCACAGTGTTGGGTCACTCCAGCATTCATCAGGACCCTCAGGATCCCAAAACGTAATACCCTCCGATCCTGATTTAGGTATCTGTGGAATATGTTCTTTCCAACATAGGGTTATCTACATCACACCCTCGTCATAATCTGTGGAAAAAACACGGAGGGGGGCGTATTATCACTAGGTTGCCTTCCTATCCTCCAAAGATGTCAGGGAGTAGAAAGTCCATTCCCCCAGGTGCACATTCCCTCATCACTCAGCATCCAAGCACCACTATGTTGCTTACAGTACCCAGTTGGTTTAAACTGTAAGCACCTAGTCCAAATCGGACCATTCATTCATTGTGGAACAGTGTTTACTCTCTGTAACACACAGGAGTCTGTTTTTACCACAGCCAAAATCCGTATCAACAAAACCCGTCCACTCATGCAGCGCATAAAATCTCACTCACCGAGTTTCACTGAGCAAATTGCTAGAATTAGCAAGGTATTGGGAGCGACCTCCTGTAGTCAAACTCTACAAGGAGACAAAATGTGTACATGTTGATGTTATAAATGAGCATGATCACTAGAGATCTATCAATGGGTCAAAGAAATCCAGTAGTAATTGATAGTGTCACCCTCCTCAGTCACTGGTGTAGTGACCACTAGAATTAATGCCAGGATTATAAATGGATCCACTCGTGTATCCCGGTATGGATGGGTCTACCACCACACTAGTCAAATTTAGTTAGGGATCATGTATAGGATTCGTATGGGTTTTCCTACAACCCCAGTACAATTATCTAGGTAATCCTCATATCGGTGTTCCGTCTCGCAGATCCCCACCCCTGACTCCTTACTTCGTCAAGGTAGGTACGTTGCCTGGAAAATCTCCAACTTTCGCTGTGAAGGTGGCAAGCTACTGTTGTCCTCATCCACTAAAACATGATTAGTTCCGGTCACTTGGGGGGACATGAACCCACGTGACCTCGACATCCTCACGCCACTATGCCCGGTTTTGTAATACTTTTGGTTAATTTCCATAGGTCGCCGAGATTTTTTTCAAATCAATGAATAAATGAAAATAACTTTGTTTAAAATCATGTCTTTTCATCATGATGACGTGGTGCTTGAAATACACTCCCAGGGTGGTCACCAGTTCTTTTCGACACACTGGTCGCGCATGAATGAATATAATACCCAGTGGGAAAACATATTATTTTTGTCTGGAGACCACCGGTCGTTGTGGTTTTATTACAAATCCAAGTAAAATAACTTAATTAAGATCATGTCTCTTAATCGAAATGACATGGGGCTTGATATATTTCCAAAAGGGTCACCAATTCTTCGGTAACATAGGTCGAGTCTGTATGAGTACAGCTCCCTGCGGGAGACAAACATGTATTAAAAAGGTGGGGTGGGGGGGTGGTTTGTGCCCAGCATGTCAGAAGAGAGCATAAATAGAAGCTATAAACTGTATTGGCTCTGAGTGTCACGATTCACTCCCTGTGCTCTCGTGCCCACCACCAGGGGGCCGAATTGTGGGGCTTTCCAATGTTCTAATATGCTTCCGGACACTCCCCTGCATGCATATCCTGACTTCCAGGCATTTGGACACCATTTAGGAATTGACATCCATTCCCAATCCATGTCGGGTTTTGTGGAAGCCAGTCTGCTTATGCTGGAAACTCCATTACCTATAATCCCCTGCTCACTACTTCGTCTCCACCAATGCAGTCCAGGGATGGGAGGAGGAATTCAGCTCACCTGTGGCTGGCTGCTGCTAGACTGCTCACACCTGATGCATGTGATTACTGTGAGCTCTTTTAAGCCCCAGCTCCGTTCAGGCCAAGGTTGGTCATTGTAGCTGTGTACCGGTGAGACCGATCCTTGTTTGCAGTGTTTCCTGAGCTTTTGATATCCTTGTTTCCAGTGTTTCCTTAGATTTTGATATCTTTGTTTCCAGTGTTTCCTGAGCATTAGTTATTCCTTGTTCCTGAGCTGCTACTGTTTCCCTTGTTCCTGAACTAGCACTGCCTGCAGTGCTACCTTGACTCCTGAGCCTTAGCATTCCTTGTTCCTAACCTGCAACAGTTTCCCTTGGTCCTGAACTAGCACTGCCTATGGTGCTGCCTTGACTCTTGAGCTTTTGCTCAATTCTAGTTCCTGCTCCAGCACTGCCTTCAGTGCTACTTTGTTTTCTTGATTCCTGAACCAGCACTATTCTTGTATACCCTTGTAGCCTCCCCTTCTGTATATCCTTTTCCAGTCCCTGCTTTTTTTCCCATTTCCTTGGTTCCCGTTCCTAGTTTGATGTCTTTCTATTCCTGCTGTCTTGCTTCTATTACCTTGTATGCTTGTTACTTGCTTTCTGCCAAGTGTGCCCTGTGATTTTCTTCCTTTCCTGTTAAGCGCTCCTCCTGGCTAGCTCCTTGTCTATTGTGCTTGTGTTTAGTTCTACCCCCCTTGTTGTTACTGCCTTGCGTGTTACTGTTTGATCGCCAGGATCCGTGGGCACAGCTGACTACCTTGGTGCTGTTTCTTGTTCACTGTGAGTATTGACTTTGAGTTACATTTACAACATCACCATAGGTATAAGCTCCACAGACCCTGCCTTTGCATGCATATCCTATATGTGGGTATTTGCAGTCAGTATCTGTAACAGCAATTGTGGGTGAGGAACTTACTGAGCTTCAGTCTTACCGTGTGGAGCTCCTGAGTGCTTTACCCCACACTCTCGTTATTGTTTTTTTTTTAAACTTCTTTTTATTAAACAATAGTCAGCTTTAACATACATGTTCACATGCTTACAACAGGTTGCATGTAGTTTCATTAGCGTACACCTTCTGTGAAACCAGACTCGATCATACATTAATAGGTAGAATCGCCCGAACACGGAGCCCACCCCCCCTAACTGCCCAATGCCCCCCCAAACCCCCTGTAATCTACCCATCGCTGCCAGACGTTTTCCCATTTCTTGGGGCATCCCCGGCTTTCATAAATTGTCTTTTCCGCCGCACAGCACCAGTCCATGTCTCGTTTCCACTGAAAGACCTTAGGCGGTTGGATCGCCCACCATGCCCCGGCAACGTTCCTTTTAGCAACCATGGCAGCCACCTGTAACCAAATCTGCTGATATTTGGGCCGTCAGTTCTCCAGACACACACAATAAATGCCATCTAGCATCCAAAGGTATTTCCTGTTCCAACACCTCTGACATGATGCAGACCACCTTTGTCCTATATGTCTGTATAACCGGGCAATCCCACAGGATATGAAAGAATGTTCCCTTCTGAGTACACCCCCTCTGGCACTCCTCACTCGAAATACGGCCTAATCTGAACATAAGGATGCTGGTGCAATAGGATCTATGCAATATTCGCAATTGTACTAGTCTAAATCGTGCCCTAATTGCCACCTCCCTGGGACTTTGCACTGCTTCCCCCCAGTCGTCGTCCTCTAATAGGCCCACATCCGATTCCCACGCCTCCCGTACCTTACCTAGTAGATCTGGTGAGTTGTTCATGATTTTTTTATACGTCTTCTCCGGGATTGGGTCCAACAGTAATCTGTCTTCTAATGGACTGTATTCCGGGAGCTGATCCCCATCTTTAAGATGACGACTTAATGCCTGTTTCAACTGTAGATATTTATAGTACTCCGTGGGTACCAACTGAAATTCTGTCTGTAACTCTGCAAACGACAACACTGCCTGTCTCTGCCTTACGTCCCCCAAGCGTACAATGTCTATTAGCTTCCATTTCGAGAAGCCCTGCAATCGGCCCACTTCTCGGAGCATGTCGCTATTCCATAAAGGAGTCTGGTCCGTCAGCCGTCCCGTCCAGCCCAGAAAACGGTTGGCCTTAATCCAAGCCTTTTGTACTAGTTGGGTATGTGGGGCTAGTCCGTCCTGTCTTCCCCGTCTGTAAAGTACGCCTAGATAACCTTCTGCCCCCATTGTCCAGTGATCCACTCTATATGCCGGGTCATTCCTGTCTGCAAAGACCCAGTCATTAATGACGATGAGTTGTGAGGCCCAGTAGTACTTTCTGAAGGTTAGGTATGGCCAAACCACCCGCATACACCCCTTTCTGCAGTTTGGCTAGTGCTATCCGTGCCCCTCCCTTGTCCCACAGCAACGTTCTTAACTCACTGTCTATGTCCCTAAAGAATTTCTCTGGTACTTGACAGGGGGTATTTTGTAGGACATATAGTATCCGAGGTAGAGACATCATCTTGAAGAGCACTGCACGTCCCATCAGGGAGATCGGTAGTTTCCTCCAGTGCGCAATGTCGCTCTTCAAACGATCCAGCTGTGGCTTTAGATTCCCTGTTATGAACGCTGCCGCAGATTTTTCGATCAGAATGCCCAGGTATTTAAAACTAGTCCTAGTCTGGAGTTTGGAGTCAGCGCCCAGGTCTGGCGGTGGCCCGTCCGATAGCATATATAAAAGGGACTTGTCCCAGTTAATCCAATACCCAGAGTACCCCTGGAACAACCCGAAAATCTGGAGCAACCGGTTAATTGTAAACCGAGGTCTCGTTGCATAAAGGAGGATGTCGTCGGCATACAATGATATCTTCTCCTCCCACTGGTCGCCTCCCCGTATGCCTGATACAATCGTATCCCCTCTGACCCACGCAGCCAAAGGCTCGAGCGCCAGTGCAAACAGAATCGGCGAAATAGGGCATCCCTGTCTTGTGCCCTTCCGCAGAGTGAAGCATCGAGACACCACGTCATTAACACAAACCCTTGCCATAGGTTGGGTATATAGCAACTGAACCCATGAGATGAACCGTGGTCCAAAGCCGAATCTCTTCAAGACCTTGAATAGATAGTTCCATTCTATGCTGTCAAATGCCATCCGAGCGTCCAGTGACAGCAGGGCCGTCTCCTCCCCCGGATTGGTTTTAACCAGATGCATGACCCCATACAGTCATCGTAGGTTGAGTCTGGTGCTTCGGTGAGGCATGAAGCCCGACTGATCCGGGTGGATCAGTGTCAGAATGGGCACCAGAAGTCTATTGACCAAAACTTTAGCCAGAATTTTGACTTCAAGGTTTAGCAACGAGATCGGTCGATACGAACCGCACTGGTCCGCCGGCTTACCGGCTTTGGGGATCACAACTATCGTCGCAGTTCGCTGATCAAGTGGCAGCAACCCACTGTCCCTCGCCTCGTTGAACGTGGCTAGGAGATACGGGGCTACCGTATTAGCGGTGCATTTGAAAAGTTCCACAGGTAAGCCATTGGGTCCCGGTGCCTTCCCCCCCTGCAATTTCTGTATAGCTCCCACTATTTCTTCTTTCATGAGATCCCTATCTATCGAGTCTCTATCATCATCCGCTAGCACTGGGAGACGCATATCCGCTAGAAGTTCACTGCAGTCCTGGGCCATCCTGGTCGGGGTCGAGTCATAAAGCTCTTCATAATAGTCGGCGAAAACGCCTGTTATAGCCTCTCCCCCCGATTATATGTTACCATCCCTGTCCTCAATTTCCGCCACCCTATTCCTCTCGCGGTCACGTTTTTCTAGCCATGCTATCATTTTATTGGCTTTGTCCCCCAAATCATATACTCTTTTCTGCGTGGCCAGAGCTGCCGACCTGGCCGCGTTTGCCGCCATGTCCTGCAGTTCACGTTTTCGAAGGTCTAATTGGTGCGCCAATTCACTATCACTCCTCCCGCCCTCTAGGTAGCGCTTTTCTAGATCTAGTACTGCCGTCTCTAACTGGTCCCAGTGTAGTTTCTTTTCCTTATTGTCCGCTCCTATACATTCTTGGACATATCCCCTCATTACCGGTTTAAACGCCTCCCATAGAGTGCCAGCCTCTTCTACCGACCCCTCGTTCTCCTGGAAGTAAAGTTGTGCTCTTTCCTTAACCTTCTGGGCATTGTCTTTATTCTGGAAAAACCAGGCGTTCAATCTTGGGGGCAAGGCAGGTTGTCGAGACAGGCCTCTCATCGTTATTTCCACCGGGGAATGGTCTGCTATACACCGGGGTCCTATTCTTGCATTAGTGAACCATCCCTCACCTCCTCAGTGCGTCAATATATAATCTAATCTGGAGTATCTAGCATGGGCGGCGGAGTAGAATGTGTATCGTCGGACCCCCGGGTTGTGCAACCTCCACAGATCCGTCAGGCCAAACGCCTCAGTGAATGCCTGAAGTGGTTCCACCCCCCTGTCTCTCATTGTTACTGTGTCCCTGTCATACCCCGAGTCCATTGCAGCATTCATATCCCCCCCCAGCACCAACACACCCGGTGGAAGGTCCACGAGCAAGGCTCCCAGTGCTGTGAACGCTTCAGTGCGCGCCATTG
This sequence comes from Calotriton arnoldi, assembly GCA_963921515.1. Taxonomy (NCBI): domain Eukaryota; kingdom Metazoa; phylum Chordata; class Amphibia; order Caudata; family Salamandridae; genus Calotriton; species Calotriton arnoldi. The sequence goes on along the minus strand of CAWUFW010014684.1, from coordinate 128,666 downwards.
GCGGGATGTAACAGGAGACCAGATCAAGAGCTCTTCCCTCCCAATTCCCCTCCAGGGCCACAAACCTGCCCAGAGAGTCGTGCAACAATTTGTCTACAACTAGCGGAATCCCGGTCTTCACTAAGATTCCTACTCCACGGGAGCCAATGGTATAGCCCGTGTGTGCAACTAATCTATAACCATATCTATCTAGTGCTCTATACCTCTGACCCTTGGGGTGCGTTTCCTGGAGCAGTACAATACCCGGGGAGTGGCGATGTAGATACTGGAGCACAATCCTACCTTTGATATGGTTCCCCAATCCGTTTACATTCCAGGATAAAATACTTAGGCTGGTAGTACCATGCACGCCCCCCGCCGCCCACCAGGGGGTGTACGAGTCGCCTATTGACTAGTTACCCGTTCCTGTGACGCCATCCCCTAATTAACTGTCCGGTCCTAAGGCCTTCAGATTGCTGCAACCCAAAAACATACCCCACAAAATAGCTGACTTTACAACAGAGAACCTCAACCGTACTGAACAATCCCTCCCCCGTCCCCACCCCCTCCCTGCTACCCTGCTGGTGAGTACAACAACCCCCACCTCCTCAACATGCAGAGTGCCTGTCGCCCTGAGCAAACCCATCAACAGTAGGGCTGGTCGATGCCGAGCTCCCCTGGCTCCCGCTCCGGGTCCCCATCCCCGTTTCCATTAGCAACAAACCTGTTTTAAACCAATAATGATCACCACAGCGTTAACACAAAAATAGAAGGCCTCAGTCCGTGCGGCCCCTAGCATGAGCCCCTCAACCGCCCCCATCCACTATTCCTCCCCCTGCGCCCCGATCTTACAGTTCGTGGTGCGTCCTTGGGTTATTGTAGATAGTTCCAGACCCACCATGTGCCAGTCATTCCGATTCCTCTCATGCCGCCCTGCGTCGTTCATGCCAGCTTCCCTTTTGGGAGTTATGGCCAACAGTGCGCCATCCCTCCAGCCAGTCCATGGCCGCTTCCGGGGTCCTGAAGAGCCATACCTTTCCATTCGCTTCCACTCTCAGTTTGGCCGGATACATCATGGCATATTTGAGTTCTTTGGCCCGCAACTCCTTCTTTACGGCATCAAAGCCACATCTCTGAACGTTAAGCGTGAAGTCCGGAAAAAATCTGATCACTGCGTTCTTGTGTAGTAAGTCCCCATGCGGCCGCGCGGTTTGCAAGATGGCGTCCCTGTCACGGTAATTAAGAATTCAGGCAATGATTGTGCATGGTAGGGCTCCGGGTTTGGGTTTAGGAACGGGCGCTCTGTGTGCACGTTCAATAGTGAAGTGCACTGAGAGACGCTTGGGTTTGAGATGTTTCAGGATCAAGTCCTCGGTGAGGAGGTCCATACTAGGCCCCTCCATTCCCTCCGGAACTCCCACCAAGCGTATTTTGTTTTTTCGTGCCCGCCCTTCCTGGTCCTCCAACTTGGCCGCCATCAGTTCTTGTTGCTCTCTTCCAGGCTTTTAGTGCTAGTTTCCAGCTGCGTTACCTGTGTTTCCGTGGAAGCCACTTTATCGGACAATTTCCTAATGTCCGCGCGTAGTAGATTGACATCAAGCGTTACAGCGTCGATTTTGGGATCGATTGTCCCCTTGAGGTCCGCTATTGCTGCCATGATGGCGCTCGGTGATGGCTCCATCTGATCCCCCGGCGGATCAGCCTGCGCCGCCGCCGCCAGCGACACCGCGTACTTATCCATTTTGTTGGTTTGCGCCCCCGCTGGGCCTTTGGGCTTCATTTGGTGGGCCACGCGGACACTGCAACAACCTCGCAGGAAAGAGCCCACACCGGACAAGTGCACCCCACCGGGCGTCTATCCGACTATCGCTCAATTGACGGTCTCCCCAGTCCAGTAGGGGTCTCTCTGGGGGCGCCCACCGCCAGCAGTGTTTTGTTCGCCCAGGTATCTACTGATGGGGAGCCCCCACTATCCACAGGAGCATGTGCGCACACTCTTTCCCCCCAGACTCAGTGTCACTGCCAGTTCCTTATTTGCTGTCCGGTCCTTCTTCTATGATACTGCCCCGGGCCGGTCCGCTTACTCTGCCGGTTAGTCCGTTCCTGCGCCCTTTTTAACGCTCCGCTGCCCCGACAGTGTCACACCCCCGGTCTCCTATGCTGTCTCCTCAATCACTGGTATTCACGATCATTGGAGCTTTCCCCCCCGGGAGTCGCCGTCTCTGTCTCTCATGCACGGCCCACCACTCTCCAGAGTTAGCGGTGTTCAGTTCAAATATTCATGAGGGCCAGCGTTGCTCCCTACTTGTAGTCTAGCGCCTCTCCGGTACTTCCTGGCTGTGTACCACGCGCGGCGCAGCCTGCCCGCCCACGCGGGACTCAACGGTGATTCGCCAGCTCACTGGTCCCCTCAGCAGCCTTCCGTTTCCTGGTGTCCACCCGGCAGTGTGGGCCGCGAACTATGCAGGGAGTGGATCTCACCTCTTACTTCTCGGCCCGGCACGGACCCGGCACCGCCGATCCTTTCTCTCTGCTCTCTGAGCGCCACCAAAGGGCGCGGCGAGGGGCGGTCACGGCTGCCCCAGTCTCTGCAGGCTGTAACCACACTGCTCGCGCTCTTCAGGGGGGGCGCCGCCGTATCCCCTCCAGACCGGGTGTTGCCTTCACCAGCTCTCCCAAGAGTCCGCTCCACTGTAATACACGCCGGCTTTCTCCGGGGCGCGCCGGACACCAATTATCGCCCGGTCTCGGGGCCCACAGCAATCTTACTAGTGCCGCTGCATCACACCAGGCAGCAGCGCCCAAACGCCTCTGCAGCTGTATTCCGTGCACCCCCAAGCTCCCCCGGCTTTCCGCCGACCAGTTCCGCCGTTAGCGTTGCCACTTCGCGACTGGAATTGACGGATTTATCGGGATTCAGGGACCCGTTATGCAGAGCTCAGTCACTAAGCCGCCATTTCCCTCGGCCTCGAAGCCACGCCCCCCCACTCTCGTTATTGTTAATGTTGTTTTATATATGTGTATTGCACATCCATCCTGGGTGTAGTGATTCTGATTGCTGAACCGCCTCATGAGTGCTTGTCCTTTCTGAGTCTTAGCCGTCTTGTTTGCTTGTACAGGCTTCCCCTTTGGGTCCCTTTTTCTCCTTTGACTCTGTTAGAAATGGGATCTCTAGTTGGCAAGGGCTTGCACCTTTGTCCAAGTAGGGACCCTTCTTCCTAGTCAGGGTAAGGGTTGTTACACTCGTGAAGTAACCCCTGCTCACCCTCGTGGTAGCTTGGCACGAGCAGTCAGGCTTAATTCAGAGGCAGTGTGTAAAGCATTTGCACATAACCAACAGTAATACAGTGTAAGCAATACAAACGGACACCACACCAGTTTAGAAAAATAACCAATATTTTATATACTCAAGACAAGACCAATTACGACAAAAATCCACAATACTGTACTTTACGAATGAATACTTGATACGTTAACTTCTTCTTTGCAGGAATAGCACAAAAGCAAAGTTCGTACGAGTCGGTAGCTCCGTCCGAGCCTACCGTGATGCTGAAAACCACAGAGTCTAACAGTTCCAGCCGACCGCGTCGATACGGGCCAGCAGAGTCATGAACAGACTCGGTCACAGTACCTTTTCTCGTTGTGGCTGGTACGGAGTGTACGAGCCGGTCGGCGTTCATCGCGGTTGCGGTGCAAGACGGAGCGATGCAAGGTGCGGTGTCCCTCGATGCGGTGCAGGCAGCGGCTCGATGAGCGTCGTGCAGACGGAGTCGGTGAGCCCAAGGCGTGCGATGCAGGGTGAGACGATGCTCGATGCGGTGCTGACAGGTTGCGATGCAGGCGACCCAGCCGGAGTGCGGGAGCTGGCGTCGGACAGCGATGCGAGTCGGAGCGGTGCGTCGCAGACGTGCGAGCGGTGCCCCAAATGCGGTGCGGTCTCGACTCTTGAGCCAGTTGCAGCGACAGTGTCGGTCTGGTCCGGCTGGCCCAGTGAAGCGATGCGATGCGAACTGCGGTGCCCACAGGTCACGGTGCAAGCAGCGGCTCGATGTTGGCGGCGTCGGACGTCGCCCACGGTGAGACCAGGGTTGCGATGCGAAGCGGGGCGATGCGGTCTGCGGTGCAAACAGGTCACCGGCCAGGGATGGATTCGGTTGACGGAGTCGGTTGCAGTTCCCTTCCTCTGTGGCAACTGAAACAGCGTTCCAGAAGCGGTACCCAGAGGCTTGTGAAGTCTTTGTAGTCCCTGAGACTTCTTAACAGGAGGCCAGCTCGGTTTCTGGCCCTTGGAGATACTCAGCACAAGTTTGGAGAAAGTTCAGTCCAGTCCTTTCACTGCCCAAGACAGAAGCAGCAACTGCAGGCCAACCCAACAAAGCAACAACACAGCAAAGGGGCAGTACTCCTCCTGGCAGCTCTTCCAGCTCTTCGTCTTGGCAGGTTCCTTGATTCCAGCGAGATCTAAATTCATGGGGTCAGGGCCCCAATATTTATATCCCAAATTCCTTTGTTCTCTGAAGGCAGAGAGGCCTTCGCCTAGTCCAAACCAGTTCTGGAGCACTTTGTTGACAAGTCTCCGTCCCTTCTTTCAGTGAGTGGGCCAGGGACATCAGACGCACCACAGGAGGTGGAGCCAGCATTGTGGAGGGAAGGCACTGTCCTATTCAGGGCCCAGGTGCGACCCCTCCCACCCATCTACAGGTCGATCTGGCTATTCAGCCCTGCGCTGACTCACCCTGTCTCCTGGCATCCCCCAGCCCCTGTCACTCACATTCCAGACACGGAATACACAATCTCGCAGAGGCAGGCTTGGATGGTTAGGCAAGAAAATACCCACTTTCTAAAAGTGGTATTTTCAAACCCAGAATGGTAAAACCAACCTTACTAAAAGCTGCATTTTATCATTCTGAGTCCAGGCATACTAAACTCGAATTTCTACCATGTTCCCGGGGTCAGTTAGGATTATAAGCTGTAATAATCAAAACCGCCCGTTCTGGCCTAGGGGGAACAGGTAGCCTTGCAATAGTGAAAAACGAACTAGGCTGTAATTCACTATCAGGACATGCCGCACACACCCGGGCATGTCCTACCTTTCGCGTACAACGCACCCTGCCCACAGGGGTACCTTGGGCCTACCTTAGGGGTGACTAACATGTAGCAAAGGGAAGGTTTAGGGACTTGCAAGTGTGTGCACTTGCCAAGTCGACATGGCAGCCCCAGGCTGCGCACAGGCTCTGCGATGGCAGGCCCGAGTTACACTTTACGGGCTGTTTGCGTGGGTGGCACAATCCAGTGCTGCAGCCCACCAACAGCATTTGGTCTATAGGCCCTGGCACTCGTAGTGCACTTTACAAGGGACTGACAGATAAACCAAATAGGCCAATCATGGAAACACCAATCCATAACACATTTTATACAGGAGCACTTGCACTTTCCCACTGGACCGCAGTGAGGAAAGTGCGCAGAATCATCACACCAGCAAAAACAGAGTCAAAACCGGGAGGTCAGAAAGCAAAAAGTCAGGGGAAACACGCCAAAAGATGCCAAGTCTAACACATGTCCCCTCCAGCTGAAAGTAGGGAGAACTACCCAACCCCATTGGAGTTCTCTTCACTAAGGCGGAAGAACCTGGACAGACCATCTGCGTTGGCGTGTTCTGTACCAGGACGGTGTTCCACCGTAAAGTCCATTCCCTGTAGGGAGATGGACCACCTCAGCAGTTTTGGATTCTCGCCCCTCATTTGCATCAACCATCTGAGGGGCCTGTGGTCTGTCTGAACCCGGAAGTGAGTCCCAAACAGGTATGGTCTCAACTTCTTCAGCGCCCAGACCACAGCAAAAGCTTCCCTTTCTATGGCACTCCACCTCTGTTCCCTGGGAAGTAGTCTCCTGCTAAGGAAGACTACAGGCTGATCCAGGCCCTCTTCGTTCAGTTGTGAGAGCACCGCTCCCACACCATGCTCTGAAGCGTCAGTCTGCACGACAAATTCTTTGGAGAAGTCAGGTGCCTTGAGCACGGGCGCCGTGCACATGGCTGCCTTCAGGGCATCAAAAGCTTTCTGGCAGGACTCAGTCCAGATCACTTTCCTGGGCTGCCTCTTAGAGGTCAGCTCTGTTAAGGGGGCAACGATGGTGCCATAGCCCTTAACAAATCTCCTATAATAGCCGGTGAGACCTAAGAAGGCTCTCACCTCTGTCTGGGTTTTGGGGGCTCCCAAGCCAGAATGGTGTCAATCTTGGGTTGTAGGGGCGCCACCTGGCCGCTTCCTACCTGGTGTCCCAAGTACACCACAGAACCCTGCCCGATCTGGCACTTACTGGCCTTGATCGTGAGGCCTGCACCTTGCAGAGCCCTCAACACTTTCTCAAGGTGCTGTAAATGTTCTTCCCAGCTGGATCTGAACACAGCAATGTCATCCAGGTAGGCGGCACTGAAATCCTCCAGCCCAGCCAACACCTGATTGACCAACCTCTGAAAGGTGGCAGGGGCATTCTTCAACCCAAAGGGCATCACCCGGAATTGGTAATGACCTTCTGGGGTTGAGAATGCTGATCTCTCCTTGGCCCCATCGGTTAAGGCAATCTGCCAGTACCCAGACGTTAAATCAAACGTGCTGAGGAACCGGGCAGCTCCCAACCGATCAATGAGCTCATCAGCTCTGGGGATGGGGTGCGCGTCAGTCCTGGTGACGGCATTGAGCCCACGGTAGTCCACACAAAACCGGAGTTCTGGAGTGGCACCGGGCGCCGCAGCCTTTGGGACCAAGACCACTGGGCTGGCCCAAGGACTGTGGGAGGGCTCAATCACCCCTAACGCCAACATCTTAGAGACCTCCTCCTTGATGCTGGCTCTGACCCGGTCAGTCAACCTGTAAATCTTGTGCTTCACAGGATGGCTGTCACCGGTGTCCACGTCATGGGTACACCAGTGAGTAACACCGGGGGTCAGAGAGAACAGCGGGGCGAACTGTCCCAACAACTGGCGACAGCCCCCTGCTGCTCCTGAGTCAGAGTAGGGGAGAGGATCACACCCTCTACTGACCCATCATGCTCCTTGGTAGACAGGAGGTCAGGGAGAGGCTCGCTCTCCTCTTCCACCCCATCATCTGTCGCCAAGAGCATACTCACTTCGGACCTCTCGAAGTGGGGCTTGAGGCGGTTCACGTGAAGGACCCTCAAAGGGTTCCTTGGAGCCTGCAAATCCACCAGGTAGGTGACGTCACTTTTGCGCTCCTTTACCTCATATGGCCCAGTCCACTTGTCCTGCAAGGCACAAGGTGCTACTGGGGCCATGACCCACACTTTTTGTCCAGGTTGAAATTCGACCAGAGTGGCGTTCTGGTCATACCATCTCTTCATTTCTTCCTGGCTTGCTTCTAGGTTCGCCTGAGCGAGTTTCCTGAAGCGGGCAGTTTGGTTTCTAAAGGCCAGCATGTAGCTAAATACATCCTGGGGAGTTTTCCTGGGAGCTGCCTCCCAGCCTTCCTTCACCAAACTCAGAGGTCCTCTGACAGGGTGGCCATACAGGAGCTCAAAGGGGCTGTACCCAAGAGACTTCTGAGGCACCTCCCTGTACGCAAAGAGTAGGCATGGCAAGAGGACGTCCCACTTACGCCTCATGGGTTCTGTTAGACCCTTGATCATGCCTTTCAAGGTCTGGTTGAATCTCTCCACCAGACCGTTTCCTTGTGGGTGGTAAGGAGTGGTGAACTTGTAGGTTACACCACACTCCTTCCACAGGGATGTCATATACTTCGATATGAAATTGGTCCCCCTATCGGAAACCACCTCTCTGGGGAATCCCACACGGGAAAAGATCCCCATTAACGCCCGGCCCACCACTGGCGCCGTCGTTGTCCTGAGAGGGATTGCCTCCGGGTACCGGGTGGCATGGTCCACCAAGACCAGGATGTACCTGTTGCCCATGGCTGTCTTGGGATCCAGTGGCCCCACAATATCCATCCCTACCCTTTCAAAGGGTGTTCCAACAACCGGAAAAGGTTGGAGAGGAGCTTTGACCTTCCTCCCACTCTTACCACTTGCCTGGCAAGTTTGGCAAGACCTGCAGTGTGCATCTGACTGCCTTCGCATTTGGGGCCAAAAGAAGTGGGTGACAAGCCTGTCAAAGGTCTTGTCCTGCCCCAAATGTCCTGCCAAAGGCACGTCATGAGCCAGACCCAGTAGGAAGGTCCTGAAGCGCTGGGGTACCACCAGCACACGGGCTGACCCAGGCTCAGCAACCTTAGGCTCACTGTATAGGAGACCGCTCTCCCAGTAGATCAGATGTGACCCGGACTGATTACCAGCTGCCTGGTCTGCAGCCTGCCGCCGCAGACCCTCCAGAGTAGGGCACTCGTTCTGCTCCCTGCAGAACTCCTCCCTGGTGGGACCCCCTTCTTGCTGCCAATGGGTCAGCTCAGAGATGTCTCCCAGTTCGGCTACCTGCTCCCCTGTAGGCACCGGGGCGTCCCCCTTGAGGTCCGCCTCCTCCCGGTCCGTGGGAACTTCGGGGGCCGGTTTCCCGCGCCCCCTGCCCTTTCTCTTGGCAGGGACTTGGGCCACTGTTTCAGGCTCCAAGTCCTCTTGATCACCCTTTCTGGCTGCCATTGACCGAGTAGACACGCATGCCCACTCTGGCAACCCAAGCATCTCCAAGTGTGACCTGAGCTCAACCTCCTTCCACGAGGACTGCTCCAGGTCGTTTCCTAGCAGACAATCTACAGGCATGGTAGGGCTCACAACCACCCTCAAGGGACCTGAGACCCCCCCCATTCAAAGGGAACCTGCGCCACCATACATTGGCGCTCTGAGTTGTCGACAGCAACTACTTGGTGGAATGCTCCTGGGACTACTTGCTTCTCAGACACCAGGTGACACCGGACTGAGGTCACACTGGCTCCAGTATCTCTGAGAGCCTCTACCCTGTTCCCATTGATGGTCACCCAGGTGCTATATTTCTTTGTGTTAGGGGGCACCTGGTTTCCTGGGACCATCTCACTGTCCCCGAGTGAGACAAGGGTCATTTCTGCGGGATCCCCACCCTCCTGTGGGCACCCCTCCTCCCCAAGCGCTACACTAGCCAACACTTTGGACTGTCCACCAGTGGGTGGCTGTGTCCCCTTGGGGTCCCCCTTAAAGTGACCTACCTGGTCACATGCATAACACTTGCGGGGGCCGGTCTCAACAGGCTTCCCTGTAGAGACCCCTTTCTTCTTATCACCGGGGGGCTGGGAACCTTTACCCTGGGTACTAGTTTGGGGCCCTTTAGAGAACTCCTGTGCTTTACCCTTGTCCCCCCCACCTTTCTGCTGGGGACCCTGCCCACCTTTGGCTGAGTCTCCCCCAAACGCTTTCTTGTGGACCCTGGTACTCACCCAGCGGTCCGCTTCCATAGCAAGCTTCCTGGGGTCAGTTAGCTTACTATCAACTAGGTGCTGGCGCAGATCTGCAAAACATAGACTAGACAAGTGCTCCCATGCAATCAAGTTGTAGAGCCCCTGAAAATCTGTTACACTACTGCCCTTCACCCAACCATCCAGAGACCTGCAGAACACATCCACACATTCCAACCAAGTGTTGACATCAGACTTCTTACTGGACCTGAACTGATCCCTGTACTTTTCAGGAGTAAGACCATACTTCGTGAGAAGGGCATCCTTCATGTCAGCATAGGTGAGGTGATACCCCTTACCCAAAGCTATCAGAGCATCCCTTGCTTCTTCCGGGAAAAGTGGCCACAATCCTGCTCCCCAATTCTCCTCAGGGACCCCATTCATGTGTATGGCTGCCTCATAACCCTTGAACCACCTTTGTATGTCATCCCCCTTCTTGAACTCCTTGCCTACGTTCTTGGGAATGTGCACAATCCTGTCTGCCTTTCTGGACGAATTGCTGCCACCATCTGAGCCTGACTTACTCCTAAGTTCTAGCTCCTTCAGTTCTCTCTCATGCTCTAAGAGCATCTTCCTCTCCTCTATGGCCAATCTCTTCTCCTCCCGCTCACTCTCCAGCCTGAGCTTCTGCAGCTCGAACTGCCTTGCCTCCCGCCTGTCCTCCAGCTCCTCTGGGGACAGACTGCTGCTGCCTGACCTGGCGGGTTCCCCCTACCCAAAAGCACATCCACCCTGGAAATAGGCTCCTCCGCCTCCTCACTGAGATCACCAGGCTGCCCATTGGCATGTCTGGCTGCTACCCAGGCCCTCAGCGCCTTCTGTAGCTCCTCCTTCCTTGTGAGGCCTTTAATTTGGACTTTCAGGTTTTTACAAATCGCTCGTAACTCCTTTACGGCGTAGGATTCCAACCTGTCCTCCTCAAAGATAACTTCCAGAGATGCAACGGATGATGCAATTGATTCAGGCATGACAAAAGTCGTGAGTTGAAAACTGGCAAGATCAAAAATAGGCCAAAAGAAAAAGAACCAGTATGTGGTACGTAATGGTCTGCGATATGGTAGTAGTGCACACCAATCACTGTAAGTCAAGTGCAAACACAAGTCCTATCCTCACCGCTGACACCAATGTTAGAAATGGGATCTCTAGTTGGCAAGGGCTTGCACCTTTGTCCAAGTAGGGACCCTTCTTCCTAGTCAGGGTAAGGGTTGTTACACTCGTGAAGTAACCCCTGCTCACCCTCGTGGTAGCTTGGCACGAGCAGTCAGGCTTAATTCAGAGGCAGTGTGTAAAGCATTTGCACATAACCAACAGTAATACAGTGTAAGCACTACAAACGGACACCACACCAGTTTAGAAAAATAACCAATATTTTATATACTCAAGACAAGACCAATTACGACAAAAATCCACAATACTGTACTTTACGAATGAATACTTGATACGTTAACTTCTTCTTTGCAGGAATAGCACAAAAGCAAAGTTCGTACGAGTCGGTAGCTCCGTCCGAGCCTACCGTGATGCTGAAAACCACAGAGTCTAACAGTTCCAGCCGACCGCGTCGATACGGGCCAGCAGAGTCATGAACAGACTCGGTCACAGTACCTTTTCTCGTTGTGGCTGGTACGGAGTGTACGAGCCGGTCGGCGTTCGTCGCGGTTGCGGTGCAAGACGGAGCGATGCAAGGTGCGGTGTCCCTCGATGCGGTGCAGGCAGCGGCTCGATGAGCGTCGTGCAGACGGAGTCGGTGAGCCCAAGGCGTGCGATGCAGGGTGAGACGATGCTCGATGCGGTGCTGACAGGTTGCGATACAGGCGACCCAGCCGGAGTGCGGGAGCTGGCGTCGGACAGCGATGCGAGTCGGAGCGGTGCGTCGCAGACGTGCGAGCGGTGCCCCAAATGCGGTGCGGTCTCGACTCTTGAGCCAGTTGCAGCGACAGTGTCGGTCTGGTCCGGCTGGCCCAGTGAAGCGATGCGATGCGAACTGCGGTGCCCACAGGTCACGGTGCAAGCAGCGGCTCGATGTTGGCGGCGTCGGACGTCGCCCACGGTGAGACCAGGGTTGCGATGCGAAGCGGGGCGATGCGGTCTGCGGTGCAAACAGGTCACCGGCCAGGGATGGATTCGGTTGACGGAGTCGGTTGAAGTTCCCTTCCTCTGTGGCAACTGAAACAGCGTTCCAGAAGCGGTACCCAGAGGCTTGTGAAGTCTTTGTAGTCCCTGAGACTTCTTAACAGGAGGCCAGCTCGGTTTCTGGCCCTTGGAGATACTCAGCACAAGTTTGGAGAAAGTTCAGTCCAGTCCTTTCACTGCCCAAGACAGAAGCAGCAACTGCAGGCCAACCCAACAAAGCAACAACACAGCAAAGGGGCAGTACTCCTCCTGGCAGCTCTTCCAGCTCTTCGTCTTGGCAGGTTCCTTGATTCCAGCGAGATCTAAATTCATGGGGTCAGGGCCCCAATATTTATATCCCAAATTCCTTTGTTCTCTGAAGGCAGAGAGGCCTTTGCCTAGTCCAAACCAGTTCTGGAGCACTTTGTTGACAAGTCTCCGTCCCTTCTTTCAGTGAGTGGGCCAGGGACATCAGACGCACCACAGGAGGTGGAGCCAGCATTGTGGAGAGAAGGCACTGTCCTATTCAGGGCCCAGGTGCGACCCCTCCCACCCATCTACAGGTCGATCTGGCTATTCAGCCCTGCGCTGACTCACCCTGTCTCCTGGCATCCCCCAGCCCCTGTCACTCACATTCCAGACACGGAATACACAATCTCGCAGAGGCAGGCTTGGATGGTTAGGCAAGAAAATACCCACTTTCTAAAAGTGGTATTTTCAAACCCAGAATGGTAAAACCAACCTTACTAAAAGCTGCATTTTATCATTCTGAGTCCAGGCATACTAAACTCGAATTTCTACCATGTTCCCGGGGTCAGTTAGGATTATAAGCTGTAATAATCAAAACCGCCCGTTCTGGCCTAGGGGGAACAGGTAGCCTTGCAATAGTGAAAAATGAACTAGGCTGTAATTCACTATCAGGACATGCCGCACACACCCGGGCATGTCCTACCTTTCGCGTACAACGCACCCTGCCCACAGGGGTACCTTGGGCCTACCTTAGGGGTGACTAACATGTAGCAAAGGGAAGGTTTAGGGACTTGCAAGTGTGTGCACTTGCCAAGTCGACATGGCAGCCCCAGGCTGCGCACAGGCTCTGCGATGGCAGGCCCGAGTTACACTTTACGGGCTGTTTGCGTGGGTGGCACAATCCAGTGCTGCAGCCCACCAACAGCATTTGGTCTATAGGCCCTGGCACTCGTAGTGCACTTTACAAGGGACTGACAGATAAACCAAATAGGCCAATCATGGAAACACCAATCCATAACACATTTTATACAGGAGCACTTGCACTTTCCCACTGGACCGCAGTGAGGAAAGTGCGCAGAATCATCACACCAGCAAAAACAGAGTCAAAACCGGGAGGTCAGAAAGCAAAAAGTCAGGGGAAACACGCCAAAAGATGCCAAGTCTAACACACTCCCTGTGTAATCCTGGGCAGCACTGTACTCCTCTTTCTGTGTACGATTTCTATCCAGTTCCCAGTCCTTGCCCAAGTCCCTGACTGTTTCCCAGACAGTCCCGGACAGTCCCTGACAGAATGACCAACCCACATTTCAAGGGTCACTTGTGAGGTTTCTGTGCATTCAGTTAGCTACCACTTTTTTTTCTCAGAGCTCTCCCAGTCAGTTCTTGTCAAGATGTTTAGCGTCAGATCCAGAAAGTCTGCGCATGTTGGCAGACATCCATTACCAAGGCAGCACAGTTCCATACAACATATTAGAAAGTCCTTAGACTCTAGAGATCGATTCATGGAACAAAACAGACTTTTACGTGCTGAATATTATTCTCTGTGGTTGGCTGATCCTTCTATGTTAGATTTTCAGTCCATCTGTAACCCTGATCCTCACCTGATGTCAGCCAGAGACCTACAGGATGAAACCGAATTTCTGCAAACCTTGTTAGCCGCAGAAAGACAAAATGGTAATTCAAAGAGTGATACTGTTAAGGGAAATTTTTCTGAACTTTGTAACTCAGAGATCCTCTGTCAAGACAATCTTTTCTTTGAAGACAATTTCCAGACACAGTTTTTTTTGACACCTTACCAAACTAGTAGTTCAATGATACCAGTTAAAGCTTATTTAACCACACAACAGACAAAGAAAGAGCAGATGCATTATATAACATCTGTTTTCCATACAAACGATATACCTCAGTCTTGTGACCCAGTGAAGATCACAGTCCCTGATACTAAAGAGACAATGTTTAATGCTACATTCAAAGTAAACAATCAGATTAACAAAAGAGATAAAACACCTACTAGAACACAGACAGCTAATAGCCAGTTTAAACTAAATCCAAGATTTAGTTCTGTTGCTTGTTGTGAAATTGCCAAGCCTACCACTGTCTTTGTAGAGAAAGATCTACAGTCTTCACAGGATATAATTAAATCTAAGATTCTTAAATTACAACGAGAGATTAAAATGTTTCAGACCCTGTTAAAATGCTATAACCCAGAGTTCAAGTGGGAATGTAAAACCCCTGTACAGGACTACTTTTCCACCTCTATGTTAGCCTCCTTAGAAATGGAGAATGAAACCTTGTGCTCTCTTTTGCGTTCCCCTCAGAGCTGGTCCAGCGATTGTGTGAATAATACTGTGGCTGATCACTCATATTCCACTCAGAATAGCCATAGTACCTTGTCTCACAGGGCAGTTAATGAAGGTATTTGTTTGAAGTCTAAATTTTCTAACTCCTCTAGCGTTTTGTCTTCTAGTGCTAAATTAGATCTAGGCACTACATCTGAGATGTGTCCCTCCACTTTTCAGAAACCCCAAATGCGAGGCAAAACAAAAAACATCTCTTTGCTTTCTTTTCCTGGTAGTGAGGTCAGTTCTATCTCAGAGATAACCCATAGACAGGCCATTGACATACAGACAAAACCTGAACCATTGACCCATATAATCCCTGATGTGACAATGTCCTGTGACTGAGACCATGCTCTTGATTTAACTGCTGCCACTGAAGTCAACCTCCTCGCTGAGAAGAAACAAAATCCTAACCCCTTCTTCGCTGTTTTGCCTTCAAGCACCCCACATATTGAAAAGTCAGGAAATGATAGTACTGTATGCTCTGATGCACCTGCACCACCTTGTAATGCAGAAGAAAATGAAAACATTTCCAAAGACCAAGTGATCTCTTACCTGTTTCCTCTGACTAAGACTTGTGAACTGCCAAGTGGTAAAGGGAGTCTGGTCATCAGAGACTCTAAGATAAGCAGTACTCTTAGCCATCCCGAAGAAAGCGCTTCAGTGTGTTTTAATGAGCCAAGGAACTGTGAAGATTTCACTATTGACAACAGGGAATCTACTGTTCACGGCTATCGCCATTCCCAGAATTTAAAGTCTGTTATCCTTGTGCCTCTCTGCCATCAGCTTGTCTGAGTCCTCAGCCGGCCTGCTGCTTTCAGAGTCTCCAGAGACCTCAGCCGGCCTGCTGCTTTCAGAGTCTCCAGAGACCTCAGCCGGCCTGCTGCTTTCAGAGTCTCCAGAGACCTCAGCCGGCCTGCTGCTTTCAGAGTCTCCAGAGTCCTCAGCCGGCCTGCTGCCTTCTGAGCTCGAGCCTGCAGCCTGCCTGCCATCTGAGCTCGAGCCTGCAGCCTGCCTGCCATCTGAGCCCGAGCCTGCAGCCTGCCTGCCATCTGAGCCCGAGCCTGCAGCCTGCCTGCCATCTGAGCCCGAGCCTGCAGCCTGCCTGCCATCTGAGCCCGAGCCTGCAGCCTGCCTACCATCTGAGCCCGAGCCTGCAGCCTGCCTGCCATCTGAGCCAGAGCCTGCAGCCTGCCTGCCATCTGAGCCCGAGCCTGCAGCTTGCCTGCCATTAGTACTGGAGCCTTCAGACTGCCTGCATTCAGAGCCCAAGCCCTCAGCTCACCTGCCTACTAAGTCAGAGTCTCCAGCCTGTCTGATTTCAGAGCCAGAACTTCCAGCCTGTTTGACTTCAGAGCCAGAACTTCCAGCCTGTCTGACTTCAGAGCCAGAACTTCCAGCCTGTCTGACTTCAGAGCCAGAACTTCCGGGCTTCCCTGCCTTCAGCGCGAGAGCTTCCGGGCTTCCCTGCCTTCAGCGCCAGAGCTTCCGGGCTTCCCTGCCTTCAGCGCCAGAGCTTCCAGGCTTCCCTGCCTTCAGCGCCAGAGCTTCCGGGCTTCCCTGCCTTCAGCGCCAGAGCTTCCGGGCTTCCCTGCCTTTAAAGGTCTCAGCACATATACTTTCAGAGACTGAACTTCCAGCCTCAGAGACAAAACCCTCTACATATAGACCTCCAGGGCCTGGGTCTCCTGCATAACTACTTCCAAAGTCTCCTGCATGTGAGTCTTCTGTATGTTTTCCTCCAGGACCAGAACTTCAGGTCTGCTTCCTGTCACCTTCTTTGTCTTCAGCCAGCTTGCCTTTGACCTCTGTGCCTCCTGCCAATCGGTTATCTGCTTTTGACCCTACAGTCAATATGCTTTCATTTTCAGAGTGCTACTCTAGCCTGCCATCATCTGGACTTCAAACACCTTTGATTCAGGCTTCTAAGCCCCCTTTACTGGATTTGGACTTTTCAGGTCCTGCCTCCAACACTGCTGTTAATTTACAGCATATTATTCTACCCTCCAGAACATCACATTTTTCCTGCAGTCCTCTGGTATCTTGCACTACATCTCTGATGGAAATGGACTTATTTCATAGCAGCAAAGGCTTTGAATCCAGTCCCAGAATCCGGGAGCCGGTCGTTGGAGGGGGTGTAATGTCACGATTCACTCCCTGTGCTCTCGTACCCACCACCAGGGGGCCGAATTGTGGGGCTTTCCAGTGTTCTAATATGCTTCCAGACACTCCCCTGCATGCATATCCTGACTTCCAGGCATTTGGACACTATTTAGGAATTGACATCCATTCCCAATCCATGCCGGGTTTTGTGGAAGCCAGTCTGCTCATGCTGGAAACTCCATTACCTATTATCCCCTGCTCACTGCTTCGTCTCCACCGCTGCAGGCCAAGGATGGGTGGAGGAATTCAGCTCACCTGTGGCTGGCTGCTGCTAGCCTGCTCACACCAGATGCATGTGATTAGTGTGAGCTCTTTTAAGCCCCAGTTCCTGTAGTGTAGTTCCTATTTCCCTAATAGGCTCTGCGCATTGGAATAATATAACCTATAGGTTTGACATAGGACTAAGGTCGGTATGTCCCTATCGATTATATTAAACTTAATTACCTGTGCCAGCTAGCTCAGAGGCCGCTAGAAACTTCTTGAAGACAAGAAGGGAATAGTTTCTGGCAACCACATAACATAAAACCCTGATCCCTCAGGACCGTGGAAACAATATACTACTTTTCATTCAGTCACTCATCTCAGAGAAGTACATAGAAGAAACAGTCGGGTGTGTTTACAATAAAATTTATTGCACAGTTGTTGTTCTAGTACTGGTTATATGTGCTGCGACAACTGTTGGGCAGTAGCAGAGAAATATGGCCAGCAGTGCAGTTAAATAAAAATGCATGGTACAGTTTTACCATTGTGCAATAGTAATGACCACATACATGAAATGCAGAATGCATTAAGATAAAGCCTATACCCCTATGATGCCTAACTAGATGTACCTAAGTGTACCTAGCATGTGTGTAGGTCTTAGAGAGCCAAGAATCCCCCTAGGATTTAGTCTAACCCCATTACCTTAGTGGGACTTCATCCTGGTGTTGAGCTGGACACCCCAGGATGGGTGGAGGGACCTCTGCCAGCTGGAGCTGTGGCATGATGCAGGTTGCAGCGTCTCAGGTCAGAGTGGCGGCATGGAAAGTCTCGGTCCTCTTTACGTTTGCTTGAGCAAAGGGAGGTGTATTTATACTTGATAGATGCCTTGGAGTGTTAATACTGATGTACAGTCGGTCAGAGGAAGACGTCAGGAATGAACCCTTGGGAAATAGTGGTTCATGCATATTTAATGAGACCTTGGAGAAATCAATAGTCCTGTGCTAGGGAAAATCCCAAGAGCGAAGGGTCTTTTTTAAGTTAGTCACTTTTGGGCATGGATATGACGTATGTAGAATGGACCGTCTTCTGCACCCAGAGCACACGTCAGATAAGGGACAGACTCTGTTGCTCGTTATTTGTAAAGGGACGGCCAATGTAGGGGAAAGGTCCTGCCTGTCTCTGTGGCACGAAGGATTTGAGCCTCTGAAACAGCGCACCTATGTTAGGCCCTCAATCCAGCACATAACACCCACTCCTATCTATGGACAATCGTGAATAACCCATTAAAAGCAAACTACGTGACTAAAATAGGCATTAGCATATGATTGGCAGGTAGTTGCATGAGAGTGTTGTTTATGAGCTGAAAAAATAGCAGCTGTTAAAATATGTAAAATTACTATAGACTCTGTGGAGACAGGAAAAATCTATAGTGTCATTAAAAAATACTCTCTTAGAGTCAGTAGTTACTTATAAAAGTTCCTGTTTATAAAATTGAAAACTCTTACAAGCTGTTCAGAAGACCATGCTTTCTTTAGCAAAAAAAAAAAAGAAAAAGAAAGGTCATTTTAGAGGGAATGCTCTAAGCTCGGTCAGAGTTGAAACAATAAGAGAAAAAATGTGTTTCAGGACATGTTTTAGCAAAATCGAGAACAAGTGGCTGAGAGACATAACATTTCTTGTTGAGAGTTACAGCAGCGGACGGATCTCTGTAATACTTCGCAGACTCGTTGTGGGAGCACAGAATGAGCAGTGCTGCCAGTTGCTGGTTCTGAGGCAGCCGGTGCTGTAATCGATACCTTGGATTTGCAAGGAATGCATGGGTTTGATGGGAATACGCCAAGCATGGGACTTCAGCAGTTCCAGCCTGGTGGTAAATGCCGCTGGCGTTTCCTTTGGAAGTGTCAGACAGATGATGACCACGCATTCTTCACTGGAAAATTCAAGCATCCGAGAACAGGTATTTTGCAGTTGCAGTCTTTTCAGACTGGTCTTTTAAATATTAGAAACCATGAAAAGCATGGTTCCTGTTTGCAAGGTATTCCCAAGGTGCATCACACTGCTTGTGTGTGAAAGATAAAATTTATCAAAAAGAAAAGAGGGGCAGTCTGTATTTAAGAGTGCTATTTTGCAAAAAAGAAAAAATATTTCTTTAGCTGATGTGAAAATGAAAAATAAAAGTGCTGCACAAGCATGGTTTTCAGATTGCTCAAAGCATTTGAACTTTATAAAGGAAACTTTTGGTTCACTACTTTCAGTGTTGGGGCTTCTAGCCAAAAAGGGCACAACTTTCCTACACTGTAGGATTTCACTACCTCTGGATGTTATCTGTACATAACGTAGGTCTGGCTTATATATACTGAGTCCCTTGGTGATGTTCAGGAATCATTTTTGTGACAAGTATTTGTGTCAAAGGGCCAAACCACCCATACTTTCCTAATTGGGTCTGTCCTGTTATTTTGTAAATGGCATCTAATGTTGCCCCTGCTGATGTATGTCAACTATTCCACCCCCGTGTGATGGTGTTTGGTGGTGTTTGGCAACGTTCCTACTGGTGTTTAAACAACCACATTTCTAGATGCATTACAATTGTGTAGGAGTTGATAACCTTAATGAAGGTAACAGGTATAAAGCGTCACAATAAGAATAAATCTCTAACATTTCATGATCTGAAAATGTAGCAATTATTCCTAAAACTGACAGCATATTATTCACTGTATCAGTAACCCAATTTTCAGAAAAATGTACTGCAGGTAATGACATCACTGAATGAATGATAAAATGAATGAAAGTTCAAAATACATTAATCAGAATTAAAAACCGGATGATTAAATACATCATTTAGAATACAAAGGCTTGTTCAGGCCGAATACATTTATAAGTCTCTTTTGCATTTGAATTTAAAATGGATGTGGCTTCAGTTTTATGTTGATCCTGTGTTGTAGAAAGTGTCCACTAAAAGTCATACTAAAAGCTAGCTCTAAGCAAAGCTAGAACAGAAAAAGATGAACCCAGAAATACTCCATAGTTCTACCCATGGTGAAGCCAGGTCTGTATCTTTTTGGAAAAGGAAAAAAAGTTTCAAAAGTTTGTACTTGTATGTTTATTGTTTGTTTTTGGCAGGCTTCGTTTCCTGTTCCGTGGAGCCATGGAAAACGTATCACAGTTAATGAAATAGCCAGTATGATTAATTGTTGAAATTGCATCGTGTTTAGTTGAAGTTATTTCTGCTGTTTTTGTTGAAAAACGTTTGAAATGTTGAAATTAATAGTTGATGTCTTTGCTGAAAAACTTTCAGATTTTGAAGTTAATATTTTATGTTTTTGTTGAAAAACATTGAAGCATGTATTAGTTGTTGCTTTTGTTGAAAAACGTTGATGCATTTATTATTTGATGTTTTTGTTGAAAAACATTGAAGCTTTTATTATTTGATGCTTTTGTTGAAAAACGTTGAAGCTTTTATTATTTGATGTTTTTGTTGAAAAACGTTGGTGTACACATTTGTTTTTGGCCAAATTGCAACTTGAGTGTTGTCTTGACTTATTTTGAATTTGAAAGGTTGGTTCAAGGAGAACTAGTTCCATTGCATAGTTGCATAGTCCCCCACTCCATGGATTTGATTTCTCAAACGTGATGAGCTTTTCAGTTTGAAGTTCTTGAATAGTAGTGAGAGGGACGTCTACTACTGTGGAGTTCACGAGGCCTACTGTTCAGTATCGGCCACATAGTGTTGTTTGATTCTTTCATTTGAAATGAATCTGTTTTCCTTTTTCACGGCAAGATGCGGCAAAAGTACAGTTCTTGTTCCTTTCACTTCAAGGAATGGCACATGTTTTCCTGTATGAGGGGCCAAATTCCTTTGTGTCCGCGATCTTTATCTCTCTCTGCCCAGATCCCCGACTTTTGGGATTCAGACAGGTCTTGCCGTGATTACCTCGACTTCCCAGTGGCGGCCTGTTTCACTTTGACAGAATCTTTGTTTGTTTCTTTGTTTCCTTAAGTTCCTGCAAAACAGCCAAACGATCATAGATACAGATTGGTTTTTATCCGCCACTGTGCCTTCACATTCTATGATCAGGTTCCCACATTCGTAAATGGAGTCAGACCTCCTAGAGAGCTTCTTGGCTGGGTGTGTATTGCCCCCTGAATCCATATAAGTGTTTGACCTCACTAGCGCCCCGCCTAATACCCTAGCTGTTAAGGATTGCTCTATGCCCCAGTCCTTCCTCTCCTCTACCTAAATTCCCTCAGGATGGCATTGGAGAAGAGTACCGCAATATTACGTCCATCCCTTCCATGGCCTCTTTGTCAGCCCGAGAGCTAAGCGTGGAGCCACAGTCAGGGTGTAACGTTGATTGCGTATCTCCTGTTATGGACTCGCAAATCTTTTTATAACAGTTTTGAGCGTCAGCCGAGCGCAAAGGCCATACCTATAGGAAACTTGAGCACGGATCTCCTGCCACCAAGATATATTTTTAAGCCACCTCAAAATTTGAGGGGCCACAGTGGTCCTGTTACATGACACGATCAAGTGGACAGTCTGATGCTGTCTAGCAATGGGACCTGCGCGGGTCTTGCGATGGTGTAGCCTGGCATTTGTTTGCAGATTTTGCAGTTCAAGACAAAGCCAATAGTCTGACTTCTGAACCCTGGCCACCAATAGCACTGTTTGCAATGAAGAAATAGTAGCTATTACCCCTGAATGTGCGGAGCCCAAGCCCTTGTGTGCTTTAAATGATTAATTCCTGCCTACTATCCATATTTGGAAATACTCTATCCCCCACTCCAGGAATCTGAGCATATGGAATGTTGTTTGCACCTAAATTGTAGGAGTATATAAGTGGAAATTTCTTAGGCACTGCTGTGCTGCCTTTGCGCGAAGCAATTACAGCCACCATATTCTAACCGTCTATTCTCGTTGTTGAACGAGTGTGCGCAGCTATGGAAGCTATGTGAACAGCCCCCTGTGTGGCTTCTACAGCCAATGAATTCCTGCAACGTGCACGCCATCACGTTGATGACTCAGTGTGTTAATCACGTGAGTTTTTGTTTGGTAGGTCGTATATTTCAACTCCACTACCTGTTCCCATAATTTTTGTGTTTAATTATGCCACCTTTTTCATCTTTAAACCCATTTTGTTCCCAATGGTGTAAATATTTATTACATGATTGCACACAGTAAAAGGAATCGCACACTATAAGTGTGGGGAATTCGCAATCCGTGTTTACAAGTGCAAGTATCAGGGCTTTTAAAGCTGCCAACCGAGCCGTGCTATTACCTAGAGGTAGTTTTTTGGTGCATTGAGGACGGAACTTGCCATCCAGCATCTGTTCTTTAACAAAGGCGGCCGGTGGGGCAGACCCATCAGTGTAAATTAAAAAAAATTCATACTGGTCTAGAGGCAAGATTTCATTTGGTAGATGATGTTCTTTCTCATATTTGCAGGAATGCCTATGTTTTTAAACTTGGATCAAATCTGGATTCAAAGTCTGATGTAGCAAAAGAATTAGCCCTTTGTATCCCTTCTGGATGTAAGGCTTTGGCATTAGGAATGCTAGCCCCGGTACTGGGGTGACGACAATAATGCATCATCCCATGAGCCAGTGCTCTTTCTTTTGCTACAGCAGTCTGAATGGTTGTCAGAATTTTTTCCTGTTGAATTAAAACTCATTTCTGTGTTTGTGTACAGATGAGATTTGTATGCGATTGGTACAGTTTCACCTTCATTAAAGGTTTAATAGGTGTACCCGCATTGATCATAAATGATACTGAGTACCAAGTGGTGCAAGTTTACACGTGTGTGTATGTGTTTGGAAGCAATAATATCTTCCTGGAGTGAACAAAGAATATTGGTGTGTTCTTGTGTCCAGTGTTTGACTGAAAAGTCAGGTTTGAAAAAGGTCGTAGAAAGGTTTTACTCTCTCTGCGAAATCCAAAATGTATGTTCTGCCAAAATCTAGGAATCCCAGTACTGATTGGAAGTTGTTTTAATGTCTTTGGAGGCTGGAGCAGCGCACGCTTTTCTAAAAGTTAGCTGCCAGGCTTTTCCCTTCACTTGAAAACTAGTATCCCAAAATAGGACACAGAGGTGGGCAATTTTTGATTTCTCAAAATTAAATTTGTAGCCCCCAGAGGCGAATCCCATAATAATGGTGCTCAGCCTGGTCAAGTGTTTCCCCAATAGGTCGTCCGTTAGATAAATATCATCCAAATAGGACAACGCTTCTTCATCAAAGTGCTTTAGCCATTCAGTAACTCTTTCAGAAAATACCCCTGTGCTGTTCTTATACTCACGGGGGAGATGACAAAAAATTGTCGCTGGGACTCTAATATACTAAATGCTGTTAGGTACCTGTTTTCAGGTGCTAACGTTTGACAGAAAAATCTATTTGAGACAACAAGTGTCGGTTTGTATTTTTCCCGCATAATGTTATTCATTAATGCGGCACTATCTGCATGTTGGACAGCATATGTCTTTGTGCAAGTGTTCAAGTGTCTGTAAATGAAAACTAGACAAAATGTATTATCATGTTTTGATAAGTGAAACAAGGGATTGTTCTTTTGTGAAGTGCATTTTTCAATGATCTCCTGGTAGTCAAGTTGATCTAAGATCTCCCTGACCTGTGTTTTTAGCTTCTTGCTTAATACGATATTGTCTTTGAGCATGTGGTGAAACTATTAATGGGATCACGTGGTGGGTTGAGGCATCATCCCATCCAGCGTGATTTTTATACAATGCTGGAGCTTGGGCTACTGCCCACTCCCGTGCATATGTATGTTTAAGGTGAACTGGAACATGGTTGGAAAATGCAGGAAAAATATACTTTCTCCCTTTGGGCGCTCCCTGACGAATGCTGGCGGCTAATCTAGTTCTGCTAACAGTATGTCAAAGCCAGACGATAGGTTCTTCGCAAAGAGACATTTTACTTTCCTGTGTTTGTCCTCCTCCATGCGGAGTGTTATTTCATATAACGTGTGTGACGCTCACCCTTTTGTCTGGTGCTTCCACCGTGATGTAATCATTCAATTTTGCTGTCCAGAAATTCCTTCAGGTTCTGGTGAGCTATTGTTACTTCTGCCGCTCTGTCTAGCATTGTCTGAGCCCATTCCCCGTTCAGAAGTTGAGTCCTTAGGATTCTGTGCATGTCTAACTTTGAGACCTGCAACTTCCTTCTTTTTAAATTGACGTTTGGATTGTGTCTTGTCTTCTGTGTTAGAAGAGTCCTGAGCGTGCTTGTCCCTGGACTGCTTGCACTCTTCTTTGTGTGCTGACTTTCCTTCTCTCCCTGTGTTTGTCGAGAGGAATGTGTATCAGTATCCTGATACCTGTCAGGTTTCCTAATATTATCCCTATTCCTAAGGTGATACCTCTTTGCAGAGGGCTCCTGTTGAGGAGACCTACCTCAGGACTGAGAATCTTTTCTGAAAAATTGTTTTTTATTATTATACCACTTCTTTTTAGAAGAAGTAGGTGTCTGCTTAGAATTGTCCTTCTCAGGACTGCCCATTAGCTGTTGTTTTAAAAGCTTTCCCACCCAAACTGTCCCTTCCCAGTTCTGCATATGCAGTTTCAATTATTTTGGGAAGTTCTTGTGGTTGGTCTATAAGACTGACCTCTCTTAGGTGTTGGCGGATCGCCACTGAAGCTGCTTCCCCTTTAATGTTAGCTAGTATTATTTTTGATACCTGGTCGTAATTACCTAGTAATTTCATACCTAAGGTCAGAGCTGGTGCAGCTCCATACTTGTTATGTATCTGTCATAAGACATCTGGAATTACTGCTAAGGAAGGAATACCATGATTCCTGGTATATATGGCAGCAAAGACTGTACCCCAAGTGGTGCAGTCCTCTAACTGTGGTGTGATCCCCATGGGCAAGCAGAGTGTTAGCATTATATGCTTTCAAATGGTGTGGTATTTGGAAATACTGCTTCTAACTGGATAATTTTCTGAGCTACCCAGAAAGGAATCTGTTCACATTTTGTGGGCAGTTTGCCCATTACTGTGTGTAATGTTTGTGGAGTGATTTCAGTAGCGGTGCTCTGTGTTGGAGCAGTGTTATTTGTAGCTACTGTGGGCTGGACACCAAGTGTCCTCGTGACGAGTTGCGTCATGGCTCTTTAAGAGTTTTACCAACTCTTTGTGTTGTAGGAGCAGTGCATCTTGTGGCATTATATCAATGTCAGAATGTGGTGTGTAGCAGGTTAATGTCGGCCATGTAGCTCCTGGTCTACCTAGTGGACCGAACCTGGTTTTATTTATTTGTTGTAGGGCGCCTTTAAACCAGAAATTGTGGTCCTGGTTAGTGTGCGGAATCTTAATCTCCTCGAACGGAGTGTAGACCGCTGCGACTTTTCCATGTATGTAAGAATGAAAAGTCTGAGTTGTTGCATTTACTGCTGGGAATGTAACCCAAGAATAGAACACATCTGTTTGATAATCTTTGTGTGCCTCTATTAATATCACTGTACCCTCTCGGTCTGTTAAACCATGTCTGAGGGTTTTTGTGTGAGTGTATGCCTGAGTTTGGGTGCAAAATGTATTGCATTTGCTTCCTCTTCGTCGTTTGAGACCTGTGTCCCAGTGACAGGAGCAGCTGCCTCGACAGACATTGTGTTGTGAAAACAAAATGTCCTAAAAAAGGGTTTTAAGATAAGGTTTTAAAAGGCACAATTGTTCGGGAACTTTTTCCTTCAAGCTTGATTAACCTACAGCCAATACATAGGAAGATTGCCTACTCAGCTGTGTTGGAATTTTGTGCCTACCCACTCCAGACGTCTCTGGCGTTTTGTGAGTAGGGGTCTCTGAGAATAAGCATGACTGAACTACTCAGATTCTACTGTTAAATAAGTGCCAAATTCACGTTTGGGCGCCATGTAGTGTAGTTCCTATTTCCCTAATAGGCTCTGCGCATTGGAATAATATAACCTATAGGTTTGACATAGGACTAAGGTCGGTATGTCCCTAGCGATTATATTAAACTTAATTACCTCTGCCAGCTAGCTCAGAGGCTGCTAGAAACTTCTTGAAGACAAGAAGGGAATAGTTTCTGGTAACCACATAACATAAAACCCTGATCCCTCAGGACCGTGGAAACAATATACTACTTTTCATTCAGTCACTCATCTCAGAGAAGTACATAGAAGAAACAGTCGGGTGTGTTTACAATAAAATTTATTGCACAGTTGTTGTTCTAGTACTGGTTATATGTGCTGCGACAACTGTTGGACAGTAGCAGAGAAATATGGCCAGCAGTGCAGTTAAATAAAAATGCATGGTACAGTTTTACCATTGTGCAATAGTAATGAACGGGAAACATCCTAATTCACGAAGTTTTAATTACGATTTACCTCAACAACGAGGTTTGAACAACTACTTATCTCTATCAACGAAGTTCTTAAGCAAGACTTTCTTTAACAACGAAGTCCTTAACCACGAATTTCTTGAACAACGAAGTCCTTAACCACGACTGGAACAATGAGTTTCACGTCATTTTACTCTGCCCCTCTCTCCCTTGGAAACGGCAGCGATGTCATGAAAATTGAAAGTGGAATGGACTATTGAATTCATTGTATTGAATTCGCAGCAGAGTTCAATACATGTGACATGTCAATGATCGCCGCCCCCTACCCTTCATTTTTTGGGGGGAAAGCTTGTGTCCGGTGTATTTACTGCACCTTACTCCACTGGAAACGGCAGCGATATCATGAAAAAAGAAAGTGGACAGGTTTTTATATATTCTTCTCGGCAAGTATATTATGTGCTCTGAAATAGATGATGGACTCTTTTTTTAGCCTTTTCAAGCGTGTATTACAGTTTGTAGTTCGTCCGGTTTTTAAAAAGAAATGTGTATCGTTTTTAATATATGTTATTAATAATAATGATTCTTCACTGAAAATCGTTTAAAAAAAATAATTTCATAATGATTCTTTTATTATAAATGTAAAATAAGAGCATTTAAATGAACATATTAATGTGAATGGGTAAACAGCAAATTAAAGGGTATTTTCGTGGTTTATGAATTCGTTGTAAAGAAAGTAGTTGTTAGATATTGCTCGTTGTTTAGCCTTCGTGTTTAAGGAATTCGTGGTTTAGCCAGTAGTTGTTCAGTCATACAACCGTAATGAACACATACATGAAATGCAGAATGCATTAAGATAAAGCCTATACCCCTATGATGCCTAACTAGATGTACCTAAGTGTACCTAGCATGTGTGTAGGTCTTAGAGAGCCAAGAATCCTCCTAGGATTTAGTCTAACCCCATTACCTTAGTGGGACTTCATCCTGGTGTTGAGCTGGACACCCCAGGATGGGTGGAGGGACCTCTGCCAGCTGGAGCTGTGGCATGATGCAGGTTGCAGCGTCTCAGGTCAGAGTGGCGGCATGGAAAGTCTCGGTCCTCTTTAGTTTGCTTGAGCAAAGGGAGGTGTATTTATACTTGATAGATGCCTTGGAGTGTTAATACTGACGTACAGTCGGTCAGAGGAAGACGTCAGGAATGAACCCTTGGGAAATAGTGGTTCATGCATATTTAATGAGACCTTGGAGAAATCAATAGTCCTGTGCTAGGGAAAATCCCAAGAGCGAAGGGTCTTTTTAAGTTAGTCACTTTTGGGCATGGATATGACGTATGTAGAATGGACCGTCTTCTGCACCCAGAGCACACGTCAGATAAGGGACAGACTCTGTTGCTCGTTATTTGTAAAGGGAGGGCCAATGTAGGGGAAAGGTCCTGCCTGTCTCTGTGGCACGAAGGATTTGAGCCTCTGAAACAGCGCACCTATGTTAGGCCCTCAATCCAGCACATAACACTCCCTTCAGGCCAATGTTGGTCATTGTAGCTGTGTACCGGTGAGACCGATCCTTGTTTTCAGTGTTTCCTGAGCTTTTGATATCCTTGTTTCCAGTGTTTCCTGAGCTTTTGATATCTTTGTTTCCAGTGTTTCCTGAGCATTAGTTATTCCTTGTTCCTGAGCTGCTGCTGTTTCCCTTGTTCCTGAACTAGCACTGCCTGCAGTGCTACCTTGACTCCTGAGCCTTAGCATTCATTGTTCCTAACCTGCAACAGTTTCCCTTGGTCCTGAACTAGCACTGCCTACGGTGCTGCCTTGACCCTTGAGCTTTTGCCCAATTCTAGTTCCTGCTCCAGCACTGCCTTCAGTGCTACTTTGTTTTCTTGATTCCTGAACCAGCACTATTCTTGTATACCCTTGTAGCCTCCCCTTCTGTCTATCCTTTTCCAGTCCCTGCTTTTTGTCATTTCTTTGGTTCCCGTTCCTAGTTTGCTGTCTTTCTATTCCTGCTGTCTTGCTTCTATTACCTTGTATGTTTGTTACTTGCTTTCTGCCAAGTGTGCCCTGTGATTTTCTTCCTTTCCTGTTAAGCACTCCTCCTGGCTAGCTCCTTGTCTATTGTGCTTGTGTTTAGTTCTACCCCCCTTGCTGTTACTGCCTTGCGTGTTCCTGTTTGATTGCCAGGATCCGTGGGCACAGCTAACTCCCTAGGTGGTGTTTCTTGTTCACTGTGAGTATTGTCTTTGAGTTACATTTACAACATCACCATAGGTATAATCTCCACAGACCCTGCCTTTGCATGCATATCCTATATGTGGGTATTTGCAGTCAGTATCTGTAACAGCAATTGTGGGTGAGGAACTTTCTGAGCTTCAGTCTTACCATGTGGCGCTCCTGAGTGCTTTACCCCACACTCCGTTATTGTTAATGTTATTTTAGATATGTGTATTGCACATCCGTCCTGGGTGTAGTGATTCTGTTTGCTGAACCGCCTCATGAGTGCCTGTTCTTTCTGAGTCTTAGCCGTCTTGTTTGCTTGTACAGGCTTCCCCTTTGGATCCCTTTTCTCCTCTGACTCCCTGTGTGATCCTGGGCAGCAATGTACTCCTCTGTCTGTGTACGTTTTCTATCCAGTTCCCAGTCCTTGCCCAAGCCCCTGACTGTGTCCCAGACAGTCCCGGACAGTCCCTGACAGAATGACCAACCCACATTTCAAGGGTCACTTGTGAGGTTTCTGTGCATTCAGTTAGCTACCACTTTTTTTTCTGTCCCAGACAGTCCCGGCCACTGAGCATATAGATGCTGGCTTCCATGTTTCAGCATGCAAATCCCGTTGCTGGTGCGCATCCTTCATTAAACCTATAGAAAATGTCAAGTGATGTATTCGGATCCCTCTAATACTCAAGGCTTGCACCTATTTATGTATCTCCTACATCTACCAGAAATGTATCTGGCGTCAGCCAAAAAGCATGTTTCGCTATTTATACATCTATTTCATTTAGCTCTCTCCGAGGTAGAAACTCATGGGGCTAAGGGGCCTGTAATCAGTGCGTAATTGAGAAACTGACATGATGACCCACCTCCTACTCGGTAGAAACAAATCCTTAATCAACCAGGTCATCTAGTCAGGGAATTCCAGGGGATGTCATCATTAAGTCCCACCACATGGCTTTGTAATCTGTACACCCACGTCTGTTCTCTCAGCAGGAGTAACCTCTTTGTCTCTCCTGTGGAAAAATTGATTCTGGGTTTATCCAGCACCGTCCAGGATAGGCCATTTACTGTGTGGTGTTCCTCTAGCTAGTGTGTAGTAAACTTTGTGTTAGATTTCTGGCATCTAATGGTGCTCCTGTGTACTTTAACCTTCCTTGTCGTCATGCCTATGTATTGTTTCTTACATGGGCTTACTATTCGATAGATTACATTTTCTGAGTTGCAATTCATGTGGACCTTCTGCTCCCATGGGTAGGGAAGGCCCACATCAACACTCTTAGCGTCCTTCGTCAGATGGCAGACATCACATGAACCACATCTTGTGTGTCCTGTAACTGGAGCAAAATCCAATCGACCTTGAGTTCCCTTTTGCCTACTAATGCGGGGTCGCGTGCGAACCAGTACATTTTTCAAGTTGGCACTTCTCTTAAAGAAGGAAAAAGGTTTTTCCAAATCGAGGCCATTGGAGTTCAAAATTCGCCAATTTTTTTGTATTGGGCGTTTAATGTGGTGTGAAGCTGTGTTGAAGGTAGTAACACAGACTGTATTGGAAACTGTTGGTTTTTCCACCTTCTCTAACAAGTTCTCTCTGTTGGCATTCATGGCTCTCTTTCTAACTCATTTTACCACCCTCTCCGGATATCCTCTATTGTGGAGTTTCTTGGTTAGAAGCCCTGCTTCATCATCAAAAGCCATCCTGTATGTGCAATTCCGCCGGAGGCAAAAAAATGGTCCCACTCGTCAATTCTCTCTTAGAGATTTAGGATGGAAGCTCTCAAAAGAGAGCAGGGCGTTTTTGTCTGTAGGTTTATGGTAGACATGTGTGGAAAGGCCACCTTCTTTTGGTTCAATGACCAAGTCCTGAAACGGCGACTCTGTTTTGGTGATGGTAGATGTGAAATGCAGTAATGGATTGCGGCCATTCAACTACTCCCAAAATTCCCGCACAGTTGACTCATCACCCCTCCATATCACTAGGACATCATCAATAAATCTACCCCATAGTCTGATATTTTGGAACCACGGGTTTCCCTCGTTGTAAATGTGTTCCTTTTCAAATGCTCTGACGTACAAGCCTGCCAGACTAGGGGCGAAGGTGATGGAGCCCAGATTTCACCTAGATTTAGGCATTTTCTCTGTTTTAAGTTTCAGACACAAACTGCTTTTTACAGAAAAATGGCACGCAGATTTTGGTGCATGCAAAGTGAAAACATTAAATGAGGCCTGGTCAGATGTTTCCAGTCTAATGAAATCATGTAAAACCATGCTTAATTAATTAATCCAGGGTGGTTAAAAATGTGTTTAGTTTAGATTTAACCTCACTATAGAATGTACATTTAATTTAGAAAATGTGTTTTGAATTTTCAAAGTAGCATATATTTGTGCTGAATTAACACGCATTTACAGTGTAGAAAGGCTGACATGCACAGCTCAGTGGCAGGCCCACTGCGGCCTTCGGCCTTGAAGATAAGAAAGGAATGTTTGCTCTCTGTTTCCTCCCGTCTCCTCTCCATGAAAGACCTTTGTTATAATTTACGCCTGTTTCCGTCTCTTCATGAAGGCATGTTGCAAACTTTTATCTCTATGTAATTTGTTTAAACAAAGCTTACTTCACTTTAAAACGTGGAGTGAAAAGTGCAAAGCACACATTTTTCTTATAATATGTATTCTCTGTATCCGCATGATTAATACTTTTTGTTGCAGAAAATGTAATTGTTTTCAGAATATGAAATCATCTAGTACAAGACTCAAGAACTCTCCTGATTGATGACGTGTCCAGTCAGCCCATGGGGAGTCGATGTGTTCTGAAGCTCTTATTGGTCAACCTACGAAGACCAGTCATGTGCATTTTTGATAGAAATATTGGATGAGAGGAGAGAGGTGTAGGCTGGCCTTGCTCATTATTTTTTTTCAGGACTCGAGGCAGAACACAGTTTTTTTTTTTTTAATGTCCTGTGAAGGGAGGGCTCATTCAATGAGCAACTTCTATGTCAGACACAGACAGACAGATGCAGGCAGAGCGAGGACAGAGAGGACCAGCTGATAGAACTGGACAGTTTTAGATGCTAAAACTTTAAGTTTTATGCTTTGACTAACTGGCTTTAAGGATTTATTTGTCTTATGCATTTATTTCTCTTTATGGGAGATTTTTGCTAATTATTAATTATTGATTAGCCTTGCAAAACTCACTCTAGAATTATATTTTCTTAAAACTCTTTAAGAGTTTTCTGACTGACATAGAAACAGGTTTTTCCCTTCCTTTATGGAGTACCTTCTATGCAATCTATAATATGTTCTGTATTAATTCTATTTTTTCCTGTTTTTTCAATTCTGTAACCTGATTGAAATTTGATTAATGAATAAAGAATCAGAGAACCTTAACTTTTGACTAGAAAATTAAAACCCTTTAAAACTACTCAAGGGAGTACCATGGGTCTGTAGATATCTAATACCCTCAAATTCAAAGAAATTCTTTGTGACAGCAATTTCCGCCAAGTTCCAAATAAATGCCTGTGGAGTTTAATATAACCATTCCTCTGCATATAAGAGGTCCTCCAGCACCTTCAATGTTTCTCTCTGAGGGATGTTCGTATAGAGTGCCTCGATGTCAAGGTCCAGCAGGTGTTCATTTTGGGGTCAAACTCTATCTCCTTTATCAATCCAATATATTCTGTGTGTCCAGCAAGTAAGCTTCCATCTTCTGCACCAGGGGTTTGAAATAGAAAAAAACTAAATTGTGATAAGGGTTCCAAAATGGGCCCAATCCCCGATACAGTCGGTCGACCTGGGGGTGGTCTTGTGTGCTTGTGAATCTTAGGGAGTATGTGAAAGTAACGTGTCAACTGGTTGTTCCTTGTTGAGGTAGTCTGCTTCCTGTTGAGAGATCCAGTCATTAGCCAAGCCCTCTTCCACTATGGAGCAAATCTCTTTCATGATTTCTGTAGAGGGGTCCCTCCTCAGGATGTTGTAATTTCTCTGATCGGATAGTAGACGTAAACACTCATCTGTGTATGTCTTTTTATCCAGGATGACAATGGCAACCCCTTTGTCCGCTGGTTTTATCACTAGCGTGGGGTTTTCTTTTAGTTGCAACGCTTCCTTCTCATTGTTGCTCAAGTTCATAAAGGACCGGCCGTGTGATTTACTCAGTTCCTCAAAATCATGGATCACTGCCTGCTCAAAAGTAGCCACTTCAAGAGGTAATGATGCAATAGGGGGAGTAAAATTGGATCTAGGGCTTAATAGTGTGTCACCAGTCCGTGACTCCCTCTCCTCCTTCCCTTCAAAAAAGACTCCAAGTCTGATGTTCCTAAAGAACGCTGCCAATTCCTGCCTGTTTCAAAATTATTTAGCATGTTGGTTGGGACGAAACGTAACCCCTTGTTTAAGAGTCTCTCTTGTGATGGGGTAAATGGTGTATCTGTCAGGTTAACCACTAATGAACCTCCCTGCTCGTGCCCGGTACTAGGTTCTGTGCCATACTCCTGGTGACTTGTTGGTCCAGATCCTCCCATGTGACTCTCTGTTGTCCTTTCTGTCTCCCTCTGCCTCTGCTTAAAAACGGTGGTTGTGGCTGTGGGAATTGGGGGTTCTGGAAGCCCTGTTGCTGTGGGTATATCATTCCTGGCCATCCATACCCTTGGTTCATGTAACCTTGAAATCGGGCAGGGTAAAAAGGACGCGGCTCCCGCTGGGATCCTCATCCTCTCCCCCTCCTCTGTGGGTAGGACTCCTAGGGCCATATGTATCAAAGTTTGTGTTTGCGATTCTCAAATAGCGAATTTTTAAGAATCGCTATTTGAGAATCGCAAACGAGATGTATGTAGGATTCGCAAGAAAAATTGCGAATCCTACATATTCTTAATTGCGATTCGCAAATTGCGAATCGCAGTTAAGGAACCCTCCCCATTCATTCCTATGGGCCTAGAGGCCCATAGGAATGAATGGGAGGACATTCTCAATTTGCGA
This sequence comes from Calotriton arnoldi, assembly GCA_963921515.1. Lineage (NCBI taxonomy): Eukaryota > Metazoa > Chordata > Amphibia > Caudata > Salamandridae > Calotriton > Calotriton arnoldi. Next base: position 95,760 of record CAWUFW010014684.1, on the reverse strand, counting down.
TTAGCAATTAGAGAATCGCAAATTGAGAATGCAATTTCAAGGTTGCAAGGGTGTCCAAAGGACACCCTGTTGCACCCCTGAAATGAGCATGGGTGCACATGTGGCACACATATATGCCCTAAGGGCATGCATGTGCGCCACATGCCACTTTGAAAAATGCAAAAAAATGCATTTCTCAAAGAAATCGCAAGTTACCACCAACCTGTAGTTGGTGGTAATTTGCGATTCCTTAAGCCATAATCGCACAACTTAGGTGCTTCATACATTTCATTTAAGGAATCGCAATTAGCGATTCCTTAAATGCATTCAGCAAAATAGAGAATCGCAATTTTTGCGATTCTCTATTTTGCGAATGCCTTTTGGGATGATACATCCCAAAAGGCTTGTTCCCATTCGCAAACGGGCCGATTCTGAGAATCGGCCCGTTTGCGAACGGGAAATGGGCTTGATACATATGGCCCCTAATCACTGCCATCACTGCTGCTACTCTGGGTGTCTAAGTCTCTTCTCCCTGTCTGGAGGCCCCTCATGTCTGCCTGTTTTTGTTGTATGTACTCATCATTTGTGTAGGGGTACACCTTCTCTTTAGAGAAACGTTTTAAATCTTTTTGCAGTTTGGTGAACTTTGACTGCATTAGATATTCCTTGTATTTTCCCAGTTCATTATTGACTTCCTCTAGTTTGCGTTTATATGTGCCTATGACTACACTAGTTTTCAGACCCTGTTTGCTTGTCTGTATCTGAATAACCAGTGTCTGCTAACCTCTTGGCTGTGTTAATAATGAGGATCAACCAGTCTCTGGTACATTTCCAGGCTATGAGAACCCAGTCTTTTCGTAAAGCTGCGTCTTCCAGGAAGATGAGAGGTTCATTCGTAACCAAGAGTCCTCGTGGTGCAGCATTATCCCTTAGGTACTCAGTGAGAATGGCACCATGTAAGATGGTTGTTACATGTGTCTTCTTCAATTCTAATAATGTATCCCATCCCTCACGCTGAGTGAGGACTTGATTGATGGTGGTATCTCCCAGCAGAGAGGGACCTGCTAGTATTTCTGCTACCGCCTCCTCTCCAAATGATAGGGCCTGGTCCTCTGCCATAATTCTCACTGGAGGAAGAACTAGTAGAACTGCTCTCCAGTGATAGAAAAAGGGTGGAAAACTTACCCTGCGATGTAGAGTGCACAATGGCACACGACTCCCCTGCGGCTCCTCAGCCGCTCTAACTGCAATTAACACAACAAGAAGGGGGGAGAGGTAACATACCTTCTCCGACCTCCCCAGTCAATAACTATAACACACAGAAAGGAGTAGGAAAGTATATATTGAAGGTGGCACATGCTCAGTGAGAAAAAACTGCTGTCACTCACACAATTGTGACATGCTTCATCATTGGGCTTGCTTACTGACACCCCTGCACAGACCAACGCCTGGGGTGGAGCAAAAGGGAAGGGGAAACAATAAAAACAGTAAGATTTTAGGATCACCAAAGAAAAGTGCAGCCAGTGAAGGTTAAAACTAGCTCGGATGTGTCCCCACTCAAAGTCATATTCGTATGCCATCCGGCTAGGTTGAAAAACGTGAGGGATGGTAGTGATAGGAGAAGATTAGGATTCCTTCACCCCTCCTTACTGCAAAGGTGTCGACATGTTTCTGCCGCTTTAATCGTGCCCACAGTGTTGGGTCACTCCGGCATTCATCAGGACCCTCAGGATCCCAAAACGTAATACCATCCGATCCTGATTTAGGTATATGTGGAATATGTTCTTTCCAACATAGGGTTTCTTGAATTGAACCCCATTGTCGTGATGACTAGTTTGGGCAGGCCTTCCCTTTGGATTAAATCATCCATAAACTCAAGCACATTGCAGGAGTCTGCACGTTCCACCACCTTGACTTCCGGCCACTTGGAAAAGTAATCCACAGCGACCAGAATAAAACAACTAGGCTGTCACTCAACAATGGGACCAGTAATGTCCAAACGCAAGGTTTCCCATGCCATCTCAGGACAGGGAACAGGAGACAGGGGTGGGCTAACTAACCTCTTGGATTTATCTGAATTCAGGCACAACATACATTGTCTCACCACGCTTTCCACCTCAGCATCTACTCCCGGCCACCAATACATACATTTCACTCGCTTCTTGCTCTTGAGAATCCCCAGATGTGATATAAATTAATAAATGTAACTCTCATATCCTTGGGGGGAACAATCCTTTCACCACGTAAGACATTATTTCCCACCAGAGATAATTCCTCACAGACCTCCCAAAAATGCTTTCGATCCTTACATAAAGATTTTTTTATCAGGCCAACCTTGCATCACAACGTCTTGACCTGAGACAACACCTCATCCTTAGCCACCATCTCATTCCATTCCACAAGATCCAAGGCAGCACCTCTATCCATCATATCCATCCAGGCAACATGTAAATCATCCCAAGATTCTGGAGTAACTTCCAAAGACAACGGTAGTCTACACAAGCAATCCGCCACTTGATTTTTCACCCCTGGTATATTACACACAGAGTATCTGTAATCAAGTAGACGCACAGACATCCTCGCAATCCTCGGAGTAGCTCTAAGTAACCCCTCAGAGGATATAACCTTGACCAATGGCTTATGATCACACATTATCTCTACATGAAAACCCCAGACTAAGTTTCTGAAGTGTTCCAATCCCCACACAACTGCTAAAGTTTCCCTCTCTATGACTGAATATCGCTCTTCAGCTGGGGAGAGCACCCTGGAAGCATAAGCCACAGTCCCTTCTTTGCCATTAACCTCCCTTTGTGACAATACAGCACCTAACCCCTTGTTGCTTGCGTCTGTGGTGATAATACAAGGTAGCGTGGGATCAAACCCCACCAGGATTTTTGCATTACACAGATCATTTGTCAAACTTACAAAATCGTTTTGATGACATTCAGACCATACAAATGAGCATTTGTTTTTCAATAACTGACGTAAATTATACGTTTTCTCAGAGAAAGTCTGAATAAATTTGCTATAAAACTCAGTAAGACCTAGGAAGGACCTTAGCTCATCCTTGTTAAAGGGCGAGGGAGCATCCCTTATGGCACTCAACAAATTCACTCTAGGTTTTATCCCCTCAGCTGAGATTTCATGACCTAGGTAGTCCAACGATTGAACACCAAACTTACATTTAGAAAATTAGTCTGTCAACCCATTGTCCCGTCACTTCTCAAAGACTGTGCGTACTCTCCCATCATGAACATTTTTGGTTTCACCCATGATAAGGATATTCTTCGAAAAAGACTACCCCAGGCACACCCACAAACAGCTTAAACATCAGTTTTTGAAAAACAGCTGCAGCCGATGCCAGCCCTAAGGGCATTTGTAAAAAACGATAACAACCCTGAGGCGTCATAAAGGTGGTTAAGCTTTTGCTATCATCATGTAACACCACCTGATGGTACGCCGACATCAGGTCTATCACCGAGAACCACTTCATATTCTTAGTGAGTGACATCAACTCATTGATTTTTGGCAGGGGAAACTTCTCAACAACAATATTCTCATTGAGGGTCCTCAGGTTAATACATAAATGAATTTTTCCGTTGGCATTGCGTGCCACCACTAAAGGTGCGACCCACTCTAAAGCTTGAACCTCCTCAATGATGCCACTCTCAAGTAGATGCTTTAGTTCCTTGCTAACCGCCTCCCTAAGAAGCCATGGTATGTCCCTAGATTTGTGGACCTTAGGTTTAGCATTTTTTTAAGAACAATGTTGTGAACATACCCTTTCAGTCTACCAATCTTGCAAGAGAATACCTCAGGAAATTCCTCCTTAAATTTCAGATGATAAGGTTCACTATGATCTAGCACCATTACTTGTTCGGAGCTGTTGGGGTTCAAGATAATGTTCAGATTCCTTTGATCTATCCACCCCAAAACTGAAGGTCCCTCAAGAGCGACATACAACTTTCCTATGGATGATCTCCCCTTGAACTTAAGCTCCCTGTACCCCAACAATGATATTTTCTCCCCTGTAAAACTCTCTGGGGCCACATGTGGAGGTAATAAAGACAGACCAAGAACCTCCACAAAATTCTCTTCCCACTGGTCTTTGTCGGTTATGGTATAGGGAGACCCTGAATTGGCTACGATAAGCATCTCAACCCCACCAAGACGTATGGAACAAAACAGGGTAAGACTTACACTGTAGTTTCAAAAGAGTGACATTGTCGGTAACCCCCAGAACACAGTCAACCCGCTTGGACTTATCTTCCCTGTGGGATGAGTCCGAACCTGAATCATCATCATTCTCAGTAACCAACGTTACCTTCTTCTCACCTCCTTTGCTGCTCCTACAAACTGTAGAATAATGGCCAATTAACCCACATTCAGCACACTTTTGATTCTTAGCAGGACACTTCTTACTGTAAGCAAGGTGGTTATTACTCCCACACCTGTAGCATTTGTTGTAGTATTCCTTACCCATACTTATTTTTTGATTAACGTATTTACTCTTGGCCTTACCACCTACTTTACTTACAGTAACCTTCTCCTCATCTTTCGATGCCCCAGAGGCTGCCTTAGCACACTTATTGGTGAGCTCTGCTTTCTTAAATAATGCAACAACGTCTGCTAACGGAGCTTCCCCATGTACCCACAAGCGTTCTTGAACATGCTCATTGTTCACATACATAATGATCTGGTCACGAATAAATTTGTCGTGTAAGGATCCAAATCTGCACGTTATGGCGAGTTTCATTAAGTCAGAAACAAATTCTTCAATCGTCTCTTGTTTTCCTTGTTTCCTACCAAAGAACTTGTGGCGGTCAATGGCAATGCATACTGAAGTGGAATAATAGGCATCTAAATCCTCTTACGCATGAAGAAATATATCAGAGGCTTCAGAAGAGCGCACCTTTTTTTCTATTGAATTGTACACCTTCAGGCCTTGGGGGCCAAGAGAATGCAACAAGATCTTTTTCTTTCTGACTTGGGATAGCTCCTTCTCCCTATCTTCCAGAGTATCTAGATAGTTTAGGAAATACTCCCTCCATTCTAGACATTTAATGGGAGGATCTCTGGTAGTAGCAAGAAAGGATTGTGGAGGTGTTAAGAAGTATGTTTGCGACGCACACATTATAAAATTTGAGAAAAACAACAACCCCCACAAACGAAAGATAAGTACTTGCCCGTACCTTGTCAAATGGTGTGCCTGTCACAGTAGAATAACAGGCTGGTGGTGTGCTTGTAAGCAAAGTAAAAACATTCAGCAACCTCTGTTAGCAAAAGGTGTGCCTGTCACCACAAACAATAGGCTTAAACAATGAAGGTGTGCCTGACACCGAAGAAAATTGATGCTGCAAGTAGCGCAGGTGAGTAAGCAGAGGGTGTGCCTGTCACCGAAACTCGTGACGGGAAGGCAACAGAAGGCACAATGCAGAGGAAGTGTAGGTGACAACGATCGGAATCGGGAGCTGGAATTAGCCGATCCAAGATGGCTTCCTTATGTGACGTGATGATGTGTGCTCCTGATGCAAGAATGCCCGATCGAAGATGACGTCTTGCACGTTGCGGAATGACGTCAGTGGTGCGCTTGTGCGTATGTAGAGATGAGCAGTGCGAGAAGGTACTAGCGTGTGGAGCACCTGAGCAGGCTCAAGTAGTGGCCAATGGCAGTGGCGCGTTCCAAGGAGAGACGTTGCACAGGTAACTCGGGGTGTTTCTTAGGTTGACAAGAGGATGTCAATTTAAATTTTACCCCTTAGAATGCGCGCTTGGTGGGGGTCTGACCTCCGAAAAGAGACAGTACTTACGAGACAATAATTACAGTTTTAAAAACACACGGTTGCCCCTTAAAGAAAAGCCGGATGAAGATGTTCCAGGCGAGCAGGGGTAGTAAGGTGCTTGCACACGTAGGGTTGTCCAGTCGTCGCCAAAATTGTTGAGTAAAATCCAGGAGGCGTCTCGAAGTGTAAACGTACTCTTTATTAAGTTTCCTTCTGACGGGGGTCAGCACGTCCGCCCGGCAGGCAGCAGCTCTTCAACTGGTCATTGATGACATTTGGAATTCCCAGTGTCATCAATGACAGCATGACCTGTAACATTCCAAAGCAAAGGAAGCAAGGCAATACACTACAACATGGAAAGAAATAAGTACCATACAATAAGTGCAATACAACAACTGGCTACAACCAGGCTTTTGAAAAAACAGTGAATCTCAGTTAAAACGGAGGCAGCTGTTTAGAGTGTCAGTAAGGTTTTCTCTAACCCTGGGCGGAGTGGAAAAAAACTCAGCTGCGCTACGCGGAGCTTTGCAAGCGGCAGAGTGCGATAGAAAAATGCCGTTCGCGGTGATTTTCAGTGCCGGATGCTTGTCCGCACTGTGCAATCATCGCGAACGGCACCATGCACAGCGCAAGCGAGCGCAGCTTTCCTTTCTGCCGCACAAGTAGATTTTTACTCGAGCAGCAGCTTTCTCAACGCGAACGGGCAGTTTCTAAACGCGAGCGGTCGCAAGCATACGCGACCACTCGCAATGAGAAACCCGATCCCCCCCCGCGTTGAGGAATCTCGCTGGGAGGTTTATTTTCCACGCTTGCGCTCGCCAACTTGATGTTGACGATCGCGATTGAGGAAAAATCTCGACGGGAGGTGGATTTTCCTCGCTCGCGCTCGCCAACTTGACGTTAGTGAACGCGAGCGAGGAAAAAAACTCCGCTCCGCGAAGCAGAGTTTTTCGGAACACCGTGAGCTCCGCGTAACGCGGAGTGCAGAAAACTCCAAACTCCGCGAACGGAGCGGAGTTCACCGCCCAGGGTTAGTTTTCTCAAGGATTATCGGTTTCAGCTGGTACCTGGAAAGCCTAAACATAGCATTCTGCATCATTCATCCAGGTGATTACATCTGACAGTGTCACCATGGTGGGCATTGCCTCACATGAAAGGCTCAACAAGAGAAGTGCCTCATTCCCACTAATTACCTCCTGTTCGAAACTAAGGGTTGCAGGGTTGCAAAACTACTTTTTATCAATGTAAAAAAACGTGTTGACAAGAAGATCTTTATTGCTGCACTTGGTAGGCGATGAAGTCTACAAAGAATTTATGGTCGTCCCTAACTCTGATTTTCCTCATGATTACTCCACAACTTTGGTGCCCCAAACACAGTTTTGGGACCATTGGTTAACCTAGAATATGAGTGCTTTCTTCTCTGTCAAGTAACACACCCTGAAAACAGAGTAAACAAGGACAACCACATACACATTTCTTATGAGTCGCATGCAAACCTGACTCCGACAAACCATGCCAGTCAGATCATGGTTTTCTGAAGCAGCACTGGTTTGGGGACCCCTAGCATGGTTATCATAAAAGCCATCAAAATATTAACTTACCTCACTAGTGTAGGGTGACCAGATTTTCAGAATGGAAAACCGGGACGGGCATAGACATAGAAATAGGATGTTTTGACTGTGACTATGTTTAGACTATGTTTTGGTCTGGCCTGGATCACGATCACAAAAGGACTACACTAAAAATGTGTAAGGTGTTGCACATACTTATATAAATACACAGTTGTTCCCCCCATGTGTGATGAGAGCCGCCTGCTATTTTTGTTGTTGCAGTTTTATATAGCGCAAACTCGATCCTGAAGGTATTGGAGCCTTTACATTAGCACCAGTTACGTTACGCAATTCATTTTTGATAAGCAGGGAGATTATGTGATTTGCCCAGAATCACAGGATGTTGAGCCAATGCCTAGGCTCGAATCTGGTTCCTCCCGCTCCAAAGTCGCAGCTCTGACCGTCACGCCACATCCTTTACCTTGTCTTGTTTGGGGTGATGGGACACTGACTCGTACCTCATTAAATCCTGCTGTGCTGCCTGAGAAAGGCGAGGCTACACAACAGGTGGCTTTTTAGCAGCTCAGCGTATGCTCCCGTGTTAAGCGAGGGTCGGAGGAAACGTGAGCCTGTACCACGTTGTTGATGTGTCCACTCACCTAACCCTCTCAAAAACCCGGACATTTCTTTGTTTGTCCTTCTACATAATGGCGACCTCTAGCTCTGTTGACCTCATGTTAGATGAGTATGGGCTTCTTACTATTTCTTATCATTCCAAAATGGACACACTAGTGTGATGGGGACACTGCGTGACTCCCGGGGCCTGTGCCTCGGTAATTGCTCACACTGCTGGGAATGAGAATGACAAACACCCACACTGTGCTTTGGTTCACTGGAGACTGGCCTCGTGCGACCACGCCTCCCTTTATTTATCACGCCCGGCCACGCCTGGTCCGGGCGCGTGAGTGCGACACATCCGGCCCACGCTGAGGCCAAACACTACAAAGCTGACTTATTACACCCCATCTTAACTCAGTCCTTTTTCTTCTTTCCTTGGGCTGGCCGGCTCACTTGACATGCAAAGTCCTTTAGCCGGGAGCTCAGGCAGGATTGTCTCTTAGCTCGCACCGGGGGTGGGAACCCCTTCCCGGGGTCCGAGCCGCTGGGGTCGTTGATGGTCTGGTTTGTTCCCCTAAACCAGGGGAGACCAGAGTGGCTTCCTGGTCGGCTTCTCTTGATTCCCTTGGGTCATTACTTAGCGGTCTGCTTGGTCGCCTGGCCAGGAGTCGTCATTTTCCGCCCTTCCTGCGGCCGCTTCTTCCTCTTCGTCTGTGACTTCGTTCACTTTCTTGAACCATGAGACATTCCTGGTTACTTCCTCCCCGTTCTTCTTCGCGGTGATCATGGTCCCCTTGACAGCTACCACGGTCCAGTATCCCGGTTCATATGGGGTCCGGAATTTTCCTCCTTGTCTCCGTTCTCTCACTATTACTCGATCTCCCTGAGTTAACTCACGCAGTCGGGCCCCCCTTCGGTGACTGGCCTTTTGGTTCTGAAGTATCATTCTCCCTACGGCTTCATCCGCGTTATACGGAGGTGGGGCCCAACCTGGGCAGGTGGGGATGGTGTCCCGGCGAGGACCGTTAAACATTAGCGCCCACTGGGCCTGGCGCATGGTGCAATGTGGTGTGCTTCTGTACTCTCGGAGGAATAGTTGTAGGTGGCGTTCAGGGTCTGCATTTTCAGCCACGGCGATGCGCAGAGCTTTGTTGAGAGTCCTCATGAACCTCTCAATCTCTCCGTTGCTTGTGGCCATTGAGGTGTAATGCGGCGATGGTGTATCCCGTGATATTGCATGAAATCACGGAAGTCTCCTCCCTGAAATGGGGGCCCGTTGTCACTTTTGATCTCGTCAGGACATCCGCACATCGTGAATATCTTCTCCAGTATTGGGGCAATCCCTGCAAACGCTGTGGAGCTTACAAGCTCAACAACTGGGTATTTTGAGAAACTGTCCATCAGGACTAAGGTTGCCCGCCCATCCGGGAAGCTTCCGAAGTCGATGCTTACTTTCTCCCACGGTGCTTTCCCATGTTCTTCCATCTGGACAGGCGCTGATCGTTCTGGCGCACTGGTCAGCTGGCACGCCGGGCACTTCCTCACCATTTCCTCCACCTGGCCTTTGAGTCCTGGGAACCAGACTTTTTCCCGCATCCTCGCCTTCATTTTTTCCATCCCCTGGTGTCCCCCGTGGGCTAGGTGGGTTGCATGACGTTGTAGGGTGGCGGGGATGACGATGCGGGACCCTCGCAGCAGGAGTCCATCCCGGGTTACACTTAGCTTGTGCCGGATCCTCTACATTTTTGTGAGGTACTCCCTGTCTGGTCCGGACCAGTCATTGGCCGTCTGCAAGAATTGGTTCCAGCCGCCCCCTTGGACCGCACAGCGTACTTTGGTAAGGACTGGGTCTAGCTCGACATCCGCCATGATCTCTGCCAGAGTCAATGCTTTTGGACAAGTGATTGTCGAGATCATATTCAGATGGGCCTCTAGTGCTTCGACTTCCTTGTCCTCTTCTTGGGTGACTCTTGGAGGGGGGTGCCGAGAGAGAAAATCGGCTGGGTTTTTGGCGCCAGGCCTGTACACCACCTCCATCTCGTACGTTTGCAGTCCGATGGCCCATCGTTCGATTCTTGGGGGTGGATGAGGCGCCGATCCTTTGAAAAGGGGCACCATCGGCTGGTGGTCGTTGATGACCTTGAATGGTTGGCCGCAGACGTACAAGTGGAAATGCTGGCATGCCCATCGGATAGCCAGGGCTTCCCGCTCGATTTGTGCATAGTGCTGTTCCGTGGGCGAGAGGGACTTGCTGTCGTAGGCTAAATTGGCCCACCTCCACAGTTCTTGCTCTTGGTTGAGCACTGCTCCGAGGCCGATTGGACTTGCATCCACAATGAGTTTTGTGCGTTTGGCAGGGTCAAAATATACCAACGTGGTATGGTCGAGAAGAGCACTCTTGACCCGCTGGAACTCCTCTTCTTCCTGATGTCCCCACTTCCACGTGGCGTCGGCTCGTGTGAGGTTCCGGAGGGGTTCTGCTATGGTGGCCAGATCCGGGATGAATCGGCCATAGTACGTGGCCATCCCAAGGAAGCTTCGGACCTCCGGTACCGTGGAAGGGCGTGGTGCATCTTTTTTATGGCTTGGGATTTTCGCAGGTCCACCTGTATTCCCTCCTGATTGAAGAGGTAGCCGAAGAATTCTATCTTGTTCTGAAAAAAGAGACATTTTTCTTTATGTAGTGTGACGCAGTGCTCCTGGAGTCGTTTCAGCGTGGCTCTCAAATGCTGATAGTGTTCTTCTGCGGTGGCTGAGTGGATGAGGATATCATCACTTACATTCAGAACTCTCGGTAGGCCCGTCATGATCTCTCTCACTGCATCCTGGAACACCTCAGCTGCCGAGGATATTCCGAAATTGAGGCGTTTGTATCGTCGCAGTCCCAGGTCGGTGCTGAATGTAGTGATGTATCTGCTCGCCTTATCCAGAACCAGTTGGTGGTAGCCGGCATTCAAGTCCAATTTTGAAAACCACCGGGACCCGTTCACGTCGGCCAGTATGTCGTCCATTGTTGGCGTGATATGGCGTTCCCGCCGGATTGCCTTGTTGGGGAGGCGCATGTCTATATATAATCAAATCTTCCCTGGCTGCCGTGGCTTCTCTGCTATGACCATGGGAGACACCCACGGGGGTTGGTCCTGACACCTTCTCAATGACCCCTTGGTCTTCCAGCTTTTGGAGTTCTTGTTCAATGAGGGGTCGCAGATGGAACGGGATCCGTCTATGGCGTAAAGCCGTTGGGGCAATTACTTGGTCGATGTGGAGCTTTACTTGGGCTCTCTTGATGCGACCTAAGCCTTTGCACAGATTTTCGAACTGGTCCAGCAGTTCCTCTGTCTGGTTTGCTCATATGCTCCTCGCAAACGTCACCAGTCCTAGGTGTTCGGCCGCGTGGCTGCTGATTAATGTATCGGACTCTTGGTCGATGACATGGATGACTGTGAGGATCTCATTGTCCTCCGACCGGATTGGCACGGTCATCTTCCCTCGCAGTGGCAGGGGTGAGTCACTCCCATATGCGAATATCTTCATCTATGATGGTGTCAGCTCCGGCTTGGGTCGCAGTTTACGGTATTGCTGTACCCCCATGACATTTACGGAGGCCCCCGTGTCGATGTCCTCCTTCACCTCCGATCTGGCTATTTTTACGGTGCACATGGGCTGTGGTCTTCTCCGCCTTTTCAGTTCTTTGGTGAAAGACACCAGGTAAGTCTCAGCTGCATCATCCTCGGTCGATGTGTCTTCTGCCCGGTAGATTCCTTGTTTGGTTCGTTTCACACTTCTCGATGTTGCAAACGAAGCGCTCGATAGTTGGCGCACCAGCTTCCGTATTGGCTTCCCTCCTTGGTGGTCCTTGCGTTGGCTTCTTTTCCGACAGACTGACGCAAAATGGTTTGGGATGCCGCAGTTTGAGCATGTTCGACCCTGGGCGGGGCATGCGTGGGGTGGGTGTTCCTCGTGTCCACAGTATCCACAGTGGCCCTTCGGGGTTGGGGTTTGGCGGTTTTGTGGCCTGTTCCCTCGGTCTTGTGTCCTCACGGCGTTGACTTTTTCCGTCTTGATAGTCGTGTGTTTCTCTAGCGGTCGTGTCAAAGCTAAATCCATCTCATCAGCTCTGGCTGCCGAGAGGTCGTGTGTCCTGGCCAGGAGCAGTATGTCGTTGAGGGGTATGTTCGGCTGCCTCAGTATCAGCCCACGCAGTGTTTTGCTGCGGACGCCCTGGATGATTTGGTCGGGAATTTCCTCCGTGACTCGGTCGTCCGTGAGGTAGGTGCCAGCCAGCTCTCGCAGTCGTGCGTAGAACGCATCGATCGATTCCCCTTCCCTTTGTTGAGCCTGGCACAGCTTGAACCGCTCAAAATCGGGGTTCAGCTGCAGGTCAAAATGCGCATTGAGCGCCGCTACCGCAGCGTCGTAGTCCGTGGGTGCGCCAGTGTTTGGAAGGTGTTTAAACAGGAGGTACACCTCTTCTCCTGCATAGTGGAGCAATAGTGACCGTTTTACCGCTCCGTCCGTTTCCCTTGTTGCTATAAAATAATTTTCAAGCCGCCCTATCCACGTCTTGCATCGTGGGGACGCAGTGATGGGGTCGGCCGCTTCGCTGAACGGGGGTAGGACCGTTGTTGGAGCGTGTTGTGTGATCACGAGTGTGGGTTGCTTGTCCGCATTTGGCTCAGGGTCTCCCATCTCCTCCTGTAGGGGTGGTGCACCTGTCCCGTGGTGGTGGCCTGTGTCGCTGTGGGTGCTAGCTGGTAGTGTGAGTGCGGCTATACGTGGGGGCCAGGAGGATCCTTTTGTAGGTCTGGTGACCTTTCCTTACTATTTCTTCTCACTGTGTATTTTCGCTTTTTTTTTTGTTTTTGTTTCCCCCCTCTTTCAGGGTTATCCTTGTAGGATTGTACACAGCTGTGGGTGTCTTCTGCCCTGTCTGTGTCTCTTCTCCCTGGCCTCCTGAAGTCAGAAGAATGAGGCCTCTCCTAGTCCTTGGGGGCAGGGCCTCACGCAGGGCACACTCGAGGTGGTGGGCAGCGCTGGGATGCTTCCAATCTGCTACTGGGCGGGGCCGTGCATCGTGCGCATTCAGGGCCGAGTCTCCTGCCACCGCGGGGCTGTGCGCTCTTACCGGCCCCCTGCTGAGGGTCCGGGTGCTTCGTCGGCGCCTCCTCCGTGTTAGGCGTGTGGTGCGCGATGCGGTGCAGGTCAGCGGATGCAAACAGCACCACCCGCTCCCTTCTGTGGCACAGCATGCACTCCGCGTTCACAGCGTGCGCTCCGCATCGAGGGCGCTCTTCCGCTGCCGCGAAGATCCGTGCAGGAGCGTGAGTCCGTCTCCGCACTCGTCGCCAGTGTGATGGGGACACAGCGTGACTCCTGGGGCCTGTGACTCAGTAATTGCTCGCCCTGCTGGGAATGAGAATGACAAACACCCACACTGTGCTTTGGTTCACTGGAGACTGGCCTCGTGCGACCATGCCTCCCTTTATTTATCACGCCCGAACCACGCCTGGTCCGGGCGCGTGGGTGCGACACATCCAGCCCACGCTGAGGCCAAACACTACAAAGCTGACTTATTACACCTAGCATGTGTTTTTTCTATTCTTGTCCTACTCAAACATGGCAGTTCAATTTACTGTGTGTCCTTTCTTGTTGTTCTTCTTTTTAAGGGATCTCTTCCTTTAGTGTGACACTCTGTAGCTCTTTTTAGGTCGAGCCTACAGCGCATGCACTGTCTGCAAGACCTTTTGTAATTGCTTACACCACGTTTATGCCTGCCTGCTCCTTGCCATAGGTCCCCTCCAGTGCCCCTCTTAATTGCAGCATTCTGACTTGTTCTGGCAGCCGATAGCTCACTTCCAGTCAAGCCAGAGGAGCACCAGCTGATTATAGTCTCCTTCCTGTTTCATTCCTTATGTGTTTTGTTGGAGAACTTTCTTATTTTTAAATTGCTCCTTTCTGTCCGTGGCTGCTTTTTGTTATTAGCCTGACCAAGATTAAACGCCAGAAGGTGCCTGTTCGTTATTGCCTGACACTGCTCGAGTGCAATTGCAGACGTGCCAAAATAAAAGTTTGTAAGTGGCTCCTTAACTCGGGGCAGTATTTCTAATTACTTCCACTCCATATGTTTCATCACCCGGTATTGTATCTGCATTTTAATCTTGCAGGGAGGCGGGGAAATAGTTAAGTCTCTGCCATGTTTCAGCTGTCATCGCAGTTTGAAATGCAAAGCTATGTTTACCTGAAGGAAGTGACCCGATTAGGGTCACCCGGGTCACTCATGACCACCTCTCTGCCTTCCCAATAAATGAAGAGTTGGTCAGACAGTAGAGAATACAAACCAATTAGTTTATTACTGATACGCTGCAGCGGAGCCCAGTCGGATCAGTCTCCTGAGATGACTGCCGAGGGACTGGCCCCCGTTCACACGGTAACACAAAATATACATTTCCAACACCTCTAAAATCCCTCCCAAACTGGAATTTTCCAGCTCAGGCCATGGTGGACAAAGAAGGCAAACAAGGATGAGCCATGGCACAGGGCTGGGTACATGCTATCTCGACCCCAAGGCCGCTCGGCCTTTGCCTACCATTCTAAGATGTGGGAACGAGTTTATCTAACAGCAAAGGTATGCAACAATGGATAGTACATTCATTAGTGCAACAAAACTTCAACCTTGAGAAGTACAAGCTGGAGGCGCAGAGGCAGCCGCCCTTTCTGCTGAGGCAGGCGTTATGAGACATGAACTCGATCTCGGTTACAAAACAAGATGGCGCCAAGAAAGATGGCGCCATGAATGCTAACTTAATACGAAATAGAGTATAAGCATTGCAAAGGGAGCATTTTAAGTGCGTGCATCACAAGAATAATATTTCAAATCTAAAATACCTCACAACATTCTGCGACCCTCTTCCCTGCTGGGAGACCACGTACGTGCTAACACCCCGAGGCATGCTTGCACTGTAAAATAACGTGTCACCTCTAGAGAAAGGCCGACTTTAACCTGCTTGGCAGGTTTTTAGACTGCCTAACATTTCCTGCCCGCCTTGTACTGGTGATAAACAGCATTCAGCTGTATCTTTTTAAATGACTAGTGCGCCTAAGAACAGAGAGGACAGGGGTGCACAAACACAATCTTGCAGGGTAAAGTGAAACAGCATGTTTGGAAGGCACACAGATAGGCTTGAAGGTGACAGGCTCAGTTAAATATAGAATTGTTTAAATGAAATTTGTTAAAAAGCATTCATTAAACATAGTGAGTGTACTGGGGCTATTTTCAAACACAGGACACACAAAACATTGTGTTTACAGCAAATGAATATAGTAGTTACGCTAGATATGAAACACCACATAGTACAAACATAAGATAAGTATTTCAAATGTACTAAAAGGTAATCACACACATTTGTAGATATATTTTTAAAAACACTCAAAGTAATGCGAACTTCACGTACAACTAAATAAATCCCGGTTGTTTCAAGTTGAACAAAAGGTTTTGTAAGAATTGCGAGTCTTCTTGATGAAGCCTTTCAAATTAAGAAAAACGTTGTAAAATAAACAAAAGCCTAGCTTGTAATGTGTCCAAAAAGCATGTTTACCTGCTGGAGCGTTTCCTCTGCGGCATTTCATTTCAGGTGGTGCACGTCGTCCAGGTTCCTGATCTTCCACCCCCTCCCCGGCCTCTCTCTCACCCTGCCTTTAGCTTTGATTTACCACCTTCACTTCCCGCCCTTTTGTTTTTTTTTATTTTTCCTTTAGAAGCGTATTTCACTTGCGCTGTTTTAACTTGCAACCTTCCTGCTCATGCCAACTCTCATTGACCTATCTGAGACAAAGGGAAAGTAAGAGGCATCACATTAGTTTCATGCTTCTGTTCGTGCTCTGTTACAAGCATGCTCTGTTACAAACACACTTTTTAGGTCGAGCATTCGAGACCTCTTGTATATACTTTAGTATATATGTATTATATACTTATATGTGTATGTACTTCGTGGGGTCTGGAGATCAGCCCTAGGACTTGTCTGCTTCTGCTTAGGTACTTTTTTTCTGTTCAACTGCCTCTATTTAACTGTCTTGATAGAAAACGACCAGCAGAGGTTAGTAAAATACCAGAATTGCTTTCTGCTGAGAGACTTTCTTTCTTTTATTTTTCTGGCAACTACCTCTATTTAACTTTCTTGATAGAAAACGACCAGCTGAGATCAGTAAAATACCAGAATCACTTTGGCATTCTCTAGATTCTAATCCATAGAAATTGTCTTCCACGAGCACCCGTAGACAATAATATTTTTTTCAAATCTTGTATTTTCAGTAATATAACCACTGAAGGCCCTGATTTTATATTAAAAACAGAGCTTTGGACTATAACATTTCCTGCTGAAAGGCAATATTTCTCTCCATGTGTTCCCATACTTGGCGTGTCACGCAGTTTGGTGCTTACTTTCCCTCCATGTTAAAGAACAGTAGATGTTTCAGCACCCAGGCTAATGTGCTGCATAGCGAAATACATATAAGGTCCCAAAGGAGAGACCGATTGCATTGCAAATGCTTGTTGATCTTGTACACATTTGGTGGTGTGATGCAGCCTTGTCTACTGCTGCCTGTAGCTCTGTTGTTGGTGTGTCTTGCAATCAGGCGTAATGGGTACATAATAAAACTGCATGCTTAGAGTGAAACAGTAGCATAAGGAGTCACATGCATATGACAAGGATAAAAGGCCAGCCTTGAACAACAGATATTTTGCAGCATGCACATACAAGCTGCTGCAACCCAAAGGCATATAGCTTAAAATGCATGCACTCACCACAGAGGTAAAAGATTACCAGCTGCAATAAAAAAAAAAAGCATTTCCAATGCAATAGGTCTCGCATTACTGAAAGTTTCAGCTATTGGCGTTGCAATTAATAACGGAACGCCAATAGCTCAAACTTTCAGTAATGCGAGACCTATTGCATTGTAAATGCTTGTTTTTTAAGTTGTTTTTTTCGACACCGTGACAATCCCTTGACCCTCTCTTATGTCCTTGATAACTGCAGCATTGTGCTGCTGTCTATTATGTTGGCCTTGATCTCATCACCGTTAAGCATGTATTGATCGGCATTCCATCCAGCCACTGGAACGTAGTGTGACAAATACCAAAGTAAGGAAGAGTGACCTCCAACTTTGACTGACGCCGCGTCAGTGCTTTAAATGGGCCGGTACTGTGCGGTACTGAGTACCGGCACTTTTTTATTTTGAGAGGGAGAGTACCTGCACTTTTCAAGAGTGACGTAATACTTTTAATTGGCGAGTACTGGCACTTCTATTTTTCCATTTCAAGCACTGCTGACGCGGGTGACCTGCAGGCTAAGAGCCATCAACCCACTGGTCTATGTTTGTGCATTCTTTGTAAAGGAATGCCAAGAGTTGCATTGTATTTGTAGTTGTATTGTTTTATCCATAGTTTATTTGCACGGGTGGAGTGATTGTATTTGCATGTGACATGTTTTCCTGTACCCAAGAACTTATTTAGCAAATTAAGCAATATAACCATAGAGCTTAGTAAATTAATCTCTCGCTCCTGACAAGCGCAACGAACGATCAACAAATCACCATATGAATACCGTCAAGGCCAACTCAGCGTGATTGAGTAATATTAACACGCGCTGCTTACAGGCCCGGTTCTAGCGGGTGGCCCACCCAAACATGAGCCTGGCCCACCCAAACATGAGCCTTGGCCCTCGCAGTGAGGGCTTGAATCAGGCGCGCAACGCCATTGTGCTCAAAGGGCTTCAACCCCCCCTCGTGTGTGTCAGCCCGGCTGAGACAGCTTCCCGGGCACACACACACACACACAGACAGACAGTTTTCGAGATTATCGCAGCCGCACCAGAGTACTTCACAGGTCTTTACAAGACCATTTACATGTTAATGAGGCTTTGTTTATTTTTTCACCCCTTCATCTCCACTAGGGGCATGGCGAAAGGCGACAAATCCTTTCTTTGGCACTGGTAACCTTTGCCTACTGTCTTGCTGCGTGGATATTTCTTTTTCTATGCAGCGCAGGAGAAAAGAAGTTTGTTTATACTGATTCACCTTTCCTAACCCCTGCAGCTGCTTATCACATCAGTCTGTGACACAAAGTTTGACTAATGGAGTAGGTAAGAGAATGTGTTACTATTTGTTTTTCTTTTTAAAATCTGCACAGGCCCAGCAGGACACATACTTCGTGTGTGCTTCATTTAAACAGTTTTTATCATTATCATAACCGATGCAGGACAACAATAAGACAATAAAAAATGCCCAGATAACGCTGGTGATTAAAGATCCTGCTGGAGAGCAATCATTTGTCTGTTAGTAGTTTTTAAATGCAGATGAACTGTATGTTATGTGGAAGCTCAGTGGGTTACTGCCTTTGTCACAGAGATCCTTGTGTTACTTGTAGTTCAGAAGTTACAATCCTAACATAGGACAGTGACCAATGAACTGTCATCAAAGAGCTGCATACAAACCTGAATGGTATAGTTTGAACTTTGCTTTTTTTGTTTTGTAATATAGTTAGAACTTCCCCAGTCTTTCATTATTCTAATGTTGCTAAAATGAGTATGTTTGCACAGATATACATTTTTATCAGTAAAGCCAACCCCTAACCACTGGAGTACTCTTTAAATCCTGAGTTTGTGCTTCTCTAGACCAAACCCTCTTAAAATATACTGCCCACCAGTATGGATGACATGTGATTCATACACCTTGTAATCCTCATTGGCTTATGTGACATTCCCTATAGACTGATTTACATACTTGTATGATTCATTGTCTCTGTATAATGTGTGCGTTATGTAAAGTACTGACACACACTACACTGATATGAGTAGCGCTATACAACAAATGAAATGCATATGAGAGAGGGGCTATGTAAAGATAAGGGGCACTGTTGGAGGGTGGCAGTGAGGGAATCCGAGGAAGAGGTCATGGGGTGGAGGGGGGAGCTAGGGAGAGATGAGGGGCACTGGTGGAGGGTGGTAGTGAGGGAGTCTGAGGAGGAGGTCATGAGGGGGAGGGGCTACGGAGAGATGAGGGGCACTGGTGGAGTGTGGCAGTGAGGGAATTCGAGGAGGAGGTCATGAGGGGGAGGGGCTATAAGGAAATGAGGGGCACTTGTGGCGTGTGGCAGTGAGGGAATCCTAGGAAGAGGTCAATAGGGGGGGGCCATGGAGGGATGAGGGGCACTGGTGGAAGGTGGTAGTAAAGGTATTTACGGAGAAAGAGGTTATTGGTACGGCGCCAAAAAAGACTTTCGCATCAGCGCTAAAGCCGGCCCTGTCATGGCCTTTCTGTTTTTGTTTATTTAATTAGCAGTCGGGTCATAAGGGCTACTGTGGAACATACTTTAAAGTGCGTGCTAATTATATTTACTGCTATATTCAATGTTTTAAGTTTGAAGGTGATTTTACTAATGTTTTTACCAGGGAAAAATGAAAGTGGAGCCCGATGGTGCCTGATATGGGGGCTGGGGCCCAAGGTCAGCTGTGAGATAAGGTGCACTGGAGAGAGTAGTGGATAATCAAGCCTGTAAGGGAGTGCGTTGCAGAGTCCGGGGTCAGGTGGAGGTAGTAATGAAGAGGGATTCTCCCTGAAGGCTCGCACAGAGGAGCCCGAGAAGTGTCACTTGCCTGATACTCCCACCTCAGAAACCTCCTCTTCCCATCAAAGGAACATTACATGGAAAAAACACTTTTTGAGAGTGATAATATTTAGAAAGATTTGGAAAAGAGTGCGTTTTACTGGGCCTTGTAAGACTAAGAAGAGATAAAGGAGGGCCCTGAAGCAGGCCTGCCTAGACATATATGCGACAAATCGAGCCCGCAGTGGCCCATGGGCCCTTGGCTCACCCAAATAAAAATTCCTGGAGCCGGGCCTGGCTGCTTACAGCAGCAGTTAGAAACGGAAGAAGAACGATAGGGTATTGCTGGTATATGCTGGAAAAATCTTTCATTTTCTGTTCGTAAATCAATAGCCCCCTACCCCGCGTTGTACCCGAAGAGTGTGTGTCACAAGCTATCTTTGCGTCTTCTTCCCGTGCCTACGTATTGAGTTCTGCTGCGTCTTTCTAAGAGCACGTGGTCTCATTATCCACTCTCCGTGTTCTATTCCCCGGTTGCCTGGCGACAAGGACGCTTTGCAGAATTTCCTTCGTCTCTGGCACTTCCTGCCTCTTTGCCAGCAGCAGACGGAGATCGCTTTAATATCGTCGTATATTTGCCGCAATTTACCTCTGTCTCTCTCATTTAGGGGATATCTTGACTTAAAGTCGCCCTCGTCTTCATGCAAGGACTCATTATTTTTCCTTATTTTTTCGTCCTGCACAGGTGCTTTCTGGTAACCCTCCTCCTTCACCAAAGGGAAGTTTGTCATTTGAATAATCTCTACGCTTTTCTGAAAGCTGCCTCTCTCGATTAATTGGACCTCGCGGTGCTACAGGAATATTTTTTTTAACAATTACCCGTTTTCCTAGCTGCCCAGGGTGTTAACTGCTCTGTTCTCCGAACGTGCACGCCTCACTGTTTAACGGAACCCTAAGAGTAGCCAGTAGACACTGGCAGTCCCTCTGTCATGGTGTTGGCGCCTGGCCCCCTGGTGCCTGAGTGGAGAATGAGTTTCCCCCCTACAGTGGATCCCCACTCCACCCCAGCCCTGGATAGGGGGTGCTTTTTGCGGCAGACCGGTTTACCCACCGAGCGGGGTCCCGAGGACCGCCACGACTACCCCAGCTTCCAAGTTGGAACAGACAAGACCAAATTCGTCAGGTTTAACCTCAATGCAACGTCACATGCAGGGCGTGGGCACTACAGCTTGGCGCCCTTGCGGGACGATGCAGCCCTGCTGGACCCTGTCTCCGGTGGTCTGGCCCCAGGTGGGGAAGTGGAAGTTGGGTTTGGGCAGAGCACTGCTGGTCCCAGTGCGGAAGACGGCCTAAGAGGGAGAGTGAAGACCGCGCCACCGCACTGCAGAGCCCAGTCGTCGATAGAAGAGGAACGGGAGATGCTTTCGCATCAGGGAGGCAAACGGTGGACATCCACCACCGTGTCTGATGCAATGCTCAGAGCCAGGCTGGGAGGTAAGCAAGCATCGTAAAAAAACACCCTTTTCATGGAATAGTCCCTCACTTCAGACCAGTGCTTTAAATGGAAATATAGAAGTGCAGGTACTCACTATTTAGAGTACCTGTTTTAGGGTGACCAGATTTTGAGAAGCAAGAACTGAGACATAGAAGTAGAACTAAAGGCTGACTATGATCAAGGTATACCTCAGGCCTGTCCTGGTTTTGGTGTAGCCTTTCAAGTAACATCCATCCATCCATCCATCCATCCACCCACCCATCCTGCAAAGCTGCAAAGGTGCAAAGAAGAATTGAAAGGTGTGCATGGCTCCTCTAAAGTCGCAAATGAGTTACGTAATGTATCTTTCTCTTCTTTCAGGCAGCACAGGGTAAGGCCAGAATCGAATATAGCCTTGCAAATGCGTACGTATATATATATATATAAGACACATATTTACAAGGCTACATTTGCATAACATTACCTATTGCAAGACCTCCACCTTGAACAGTGCGGCTCCTCCACTATGGCGGAGGAGCGTCGCTGTTATATTGTACCTTGCATTGTGTTTTCCCTTTAATGTACTATGGAGCGTTGGGGCAGAGCGAGGCATGGAATGCTCTTGCTGTTCCTACACGGGTTCCACTCCAGGGCATCAGTCGCCCACTGCTTTTAGCAGTGGGCAGAAGAAGCATAAAATGATAATAACTTTAAAGTTATCATTTTATGCTTCGTGCTGCTTTGCGGGTGGGCGGGGCTGCTCTGCTCTCGGAGCAGGGCAGGGGAGGATTGGTTTTTCCACTCCTAAGTGCGCAATAACTGCTTGGTTGGCCCTCTTGGGCCGCCCAAACCAGTCATGCATGCTTTCCCCTTTTTCCATGCAGGCTGCATTACAGCCTGCATGGAGAACAAGCCCAGGCCCTTATTCCCTGGTTGAGCTTCGAACCAGGACGCTCAAAACCAATCACAATGCTGCTATGCATCGTTATGATTGGTCAGTGGGGCCTGGCTGTGCTTCCGTCCGAGAGGGAGGAGAGCAGGAGCGGAGACTCGGGACCCGGCATAAAGGTAAGTTTATTAATTTTTTTAATGTTTTTTTAAATATGCGCGACCCCACCGCGCAACCCGCCTGGCCATCCGCGAGCCATGCCGGTCGCTACTGACCTTGAACACCCCTACCCTCCTACCATTCTGTCTCCACTCGGCCTGGCGCAAGCAGCTGTCCTCCTCCTGTGTTGCCTAAACCAAAAAGATAAATTTCATAAGCTATTTCAGTCTTTAGAGGCGCAGAGCATACCTTTCAAATCTCCTTTCCAGGATGAGTTAACATTTGTCCCAAAAACTAGGACATGTATTCAAAATTAACCATGCCCATACACCTCAGACCACTCCACCGATAAGCGTGAGCAATCAGCTTGTGCAGTTCTCCACCCCGGTATGTGTTCAACTTGGTACTTATACTCTTGCAGCCTTGAAGCTAGCCTAGCCAACCTAGCAGATCCCTTGCCAGCCCCACCAGGACTCAAAACTTTGAACAATGGCTTATGGTCTGTACGAATGCAAAAGGTGAGACCCCATAAAAAGGTCCTAAAATGCTCTACCGACCAAGCAGCCGCTAAAGCCTCACGCTCAATGACAGAGTAATTGCTCTCACACTCTGTCAGAGAACGCGATGCAAAAGCCACAGTCCTCTCCGTACCAGCATGTACCTGAGAAAGAACTGCCCCTAGCCCACAGGCACTTGCATCCACAGTCAGATAAGTTTTGAGTTGGGTATCAAACGGTGCAAGGATCCCCGCTCCACAAATGTCTTCCTTCACCACACCAAATTCTCTTTGTTGACTTTTGCCCCACACAAACGTATATCCCTTCCTTAGCAACACCCTCAAGTCTTCAGTTTTGCATAGTTGGTTCTTTACAAATTTAGCATAATATTCGATCAAACCCATGAAAGATCGTAACTGATCCTTATCGTGGGGAACTGGTGCAGAGCAAATATCTTTCAATAAGTCTACCTTTGGGCGCACCCCTTGCCCAGAAATGGTATGGCCAAAGTATTCAATTTCTTCCACCAAGAACTTACATTTATCCCGCCTCAAGGTGAGCCCCGCCTCCATAAGCCTACCCAACACAGACCTCAAAGTGTTGTTATGCTCCTGGATGGACCCACCAAAGACCAAAATGTCATCTTGAAAGAATGAAGGAACATGCTAGCCACCGAGGATAGCCCGACCGGCATCCTTGTGAACCTAAAATTTCCCTCCATGGTGACAAAAGCCGTCAAATTGCGTAAATCCTCATGCAATTTGATCTGGTGGTAAGCACTTTTCAAGTCAAGCTTAGAAAAGTACTTACCACCCTTGAGTAACAATAACAACTTATTGATATTTGGGAGAGGAAAAGTATCTGTCACCACATGTTGGTTCAAACTGCGCAGATACACACAGAACCTACGTTTGCCATCACTCTTCTTGGCGATAACCACTGGAGAGACCCATTCAGTAGCCTCAACAGGCTCTATGATCCTTTCCCTGAGCATGTCATCTACAGTTTCTTGACCTCTCCCCTCACTACAACTAGCACCCTCCTCAATTTATGTTTAACCGGAACAGTACCTTTTACCAACACTAACCTGTGAACGTAACCCTTCATGTCACACAGTCTTTCATTGAATACATCCTTCATTTTTGTTAACGCATCTTCCGTTGTGCTTTCAGTGACTACAAACACTTGTTCTGGAGCATGGGGGTCAATTACTAAATGCAGATCATATTGAAGCGCTCACCCCAAAATAGGTGGCCGCTCCTCCGCCACGTAGATTTTCTCTTCAATCTGTCATGATTTAAACGCAAATAACAACAAAGAGAGAGCGAGGAAAAATTTGGGGAACGTCCTTCTCCCTGGATAATCTATAAACAACAACGTGGACGGACCCTGTGGGGGATCCAAATGAAAAGACGGCACACTGTCCTTCACAAGAATGCAAAAAAACGAATTGGTTTTTTAGAAGAACCCTCATCCACCAACCTAGTTGGTGGCATGCTTCATCATCGGGTTCCCAGCTGGGCTGCCGAGTGCAACCCAGTTGTGCTGCAAAGCCTGAACTACAGCGGAGCAGGTTTTTTTTGGGGTGAGTGCGTGATAAATGGGGGAATGTGGTTTAAAATTACCTCTGGAATGCTCAATACCTAATTTTATTCTTGAGTTTCCTGGGCATGGTTAAAAACAATATGGGGATATTTTGAAGATAGAATTAGTCTCCCTTATCCCACTTACAGTGGTCGACATGTTTCAGCCTCAACAAAGGTGCAGAGGCTTTCTTCAGGACCGGATAAAGTGAAAAAATGTGAGGGAAAACACACATGCTAAGGTGTGCTGTGGTGCAGTGAAGTTACCGTACTTATGGTTCCCACTGACAGAAAACTGATCTGGAACAACAAAGCACAACATAGAAAAGGCAAATCATATATACAATTTACAAAGTTTGAATTAAAAATTGAATAACAACGGGTGCGCTAGCAAAGGTACCAGCACCCGCTGTGGATTGTCATTTCGTGCTGGCAGTCATCATTTGAGTGTAGCCATCCATAACTGAGTAGGGATCCACATAACACCCCCTCACACAGGAATGCAAATACACTGAGTATGCAGAGTCACGCAAAGTGGGTAGTGCACTGGGGCATGCCGGCGAGTGAAGAGATGCACACACGTGAAGGCTAGTGACCCCAAGGGGGGTCGGCTAACATGTAACATCCCTTTGATACATGTGTGTAAGTGCAATACATAAAAATTAGCTGTGCCTAATAAACCATAAGTTGCGATAAATTCTCATAATGGTATGGCGTATGAAGGCACTTAAAAGAGTAATAAAATATGGCAAGAGAGTAAGGCTTACAAAAGCTACAAAGGTTATGTAGCTGAAATGATCCCGGAGGGGGGCGGACTCCTGTAGTCACACACTGCGGGCCAAAAGAAATTGTGAAAGCGAATGAGCCCTTCGGTCAGAGGGAGGCGATAAGACAGCGAAATACGCGCCCTGGGAGAAAGCGTGGGAAGCACCTACTTCATTAAGGATATCCACCCGCCTGCGATACCTACTGTGGTCCTTCTCGGGATCCCGGAGATATCAAAGACCGGTGGCATCGTGGATTATGTAGCTGTGTTGCCGGAAGGTAGGGGGCGTGACCACGCCCCTCGCGTAAGATCACGTGGCCGGCATGCCTCCATACGCCTGGGCTAAACGCTAGAGCGGGAATGTCACATCTAGCGTGGCAAGCGGAAGTAATGCTTGTGTGGTTCTTATCGGAGCTATGTATAGAAATAGAGATTCCCATGACACTAGGAGGAGCGGAGCCTCGGAATATTTAACGGAGTGCATAAATGCAGAAAAGAAGGGATGCTTTTGTAACTGGGCCAAGAGCGCAATGGGTAACCCATGCGGCCATAGATGACGCAAAAATAATGCGTTTAACCTGAAAATTCGTCACAACTAGGGGCCCCGGACAGAATACAGGGGTGGACCTGATGTGACACGGGATGAGTAGGAAAAAACCCCTGTGGGTTTAAATAAAGTAATGGGAACTTGGAGTGACAGTTGATGTCCTCAGCAGTATAAGGTGAACCTTTATCACGTCAAGTGGAAGAAAGGAATGCACTGAAAAAGGTCTAAAATGTGAGAGTGTTGTTGTCACATTCGTATGCAAGGTAACAAAGTGCATTCCGCGATAGATTACTTTATCACACCTAGGGGCCCCGGACTGAGTGTCAGTGGACAAAGAGGGGGCAGACCTGGTGTGGAACGGAGTGGGTGGAAAAGCCCCATGGGTAAAGCTTTATTCCATTTGTTAAATGCAGACAGCAGTAACCTGTGATGTCAACAACAGTATGAGGTCAAAAAGGAACTAAATGAGATATATTAGGCATCTCAAATGGAATTAATTACATATAAGGAATGCACAGGATTATGGTAATGTCACATGTTAGCAGTTGTTGAGTGCATTCCAAGGTATATTGTTATTCAGGCCTATCTTGTTGATAGACAGGCGGTAGACCCAACGTTGCTCCTTTTCAAAGAGGCAGTTATGGAGGTTGGGGACATTGGTGTCCAGTTGTTCAATAACCACCCATCTGAGATCGTTGGTGGTGTGTCCAGTCTCAAGGTAATGGTCTGTCAACCGCGTTGTACTCCGCTTGCATCTGATGTTGCTCCGATGTTCACATATTCAGATTTTTATTTTGCGAGTGGTCATGCCGACGTATCGGAGACCGCAGGGGCAAGTTATCAAGTAAATAACGTTGCAGGAGTTGCAATTAGTATGTCTGGTAATCTGCCATATCTTATATACGGCTACTGGGGGTAGCAGAATGCACACCATCTTTTCAACTTACTCAAAGTCTGTCATTATTTTCCATGCTTGCGTGCCGACTGGGCTCGTGTCTCACCTCAAAACATGTTTACGAAATTCACAAATGCTTGCAGCGACCTAGCGCTCCGTTTCCAATCGCACAGCCAAATAATGTTTCAAAACTCCTCTTGTTCGTAAATCCATTTTTATTTTGTTATCCTTAATTTCACAATCTTGACTTCGCTTATTCACGATAAAGCTGATAAAGGTCCCAATTTTTTCAAATGAAGTAATTATGCATCACATGGGCATCACGTGGGCACACACAATTCATATTAGGCAGCTGTGATTTAAACCATGTCCCAATGCATTTCAGGCTTTTTTTTTGCCCTTCGTCAGGGGAAGCTGTCAAATTGGAAAAAACTCTATTAATTTTACAAATCAGAGGACTGTGAAGTATTTACAGCGATACATATCTTACTTCCATCATGTTTAAATATAATACATAATATTCAAATACCCACACTATTTCAACTCATTATTCTTACACCCCCTCATTAGTGAAACTAAAAAACCATTCCATCACCCCGAAACCTAAATTGTATCACAACCCTGTCGAGTGTTCACTGAACGCAGTGACCTCCCCCACATCCATCCTCGATCTCAAACCTGCCCAAAATAACCGCGTTACAAAGCGAATCCTCAACCACCAAGTGATCTGAGGAAGTCACACTGGGGAAAGAGCTTAAATTGTGAATATGGGGAGTAGTTCGGTGTTTGAGCATACGCTCGTCGAAACGGTCAAAATGTAAGGAACTGTTGGTACCGTTAGAATGAACAATGGAGCAAGAGCAGGTACATGGTTAAACACGGACTCGGGTGAGGTTATAGTACTCAGTGATAGTTTAAGTGACTGAGGTACAAGATATGTACTGGCAAGTTGGATTGAAGGTGGAAGGCGTGTGGGAGGACTCACACATTTAGGGGGATTAGTGGTAACAGAGTACACTCGGTGGTTGAGGATTCGCTTTGTAACGTGGTTATTTTGGGCAGGTATGAGATAGAGGATGGATGTGGGGGAGGTCACTGCGTTCAGTGAACACTCGACAGGGTTGTGATACAATTTAGGTTTCGGGGTGATGGAATGGTTTTTTAGTTTCACTAATGAGGGGGTGTAAGAATAATGAGTTGAAATAGTGTGGGTATTTGAATATTATGTATTATATTTAAACATGATGGAAGTAAGATATGTATCGCTGTAAAAACTTCACAGTCCTCTGATTTGTAAAATTAATAGAGTTTTTTCCAATTTGACAGCTTCCCCTGACGAAGGGCAAAATAAAGCCCGAAATGCATTGGGACATGGTTTAAATCACAGCTGCCTAATATGAATTGTGTGTGCCCACGTGATGCAGTAAAAGGCCCGGATGGGCATAATTGCTTCATTTGAAAAAATTGGGACCTTTATCAGCTTTATCTTGAATAAGTGAAGTCAAGATTGTGAAATTAAGGATAACAAAATAAAAATGGATTTACGAACAAGAGGAGTTTTGAAACATTATTTGGCTGTGCGATTGGAAACAGAGCGCTAGGTCGCTGCAAGCATTTGTGAATTTCGTAAACGTGTTTTGAGGTGAGACACGAGCCCAGTCGGCACGCAAGCATGGAAAATAATGACAAACTTTGAGTCATTTGAAAAGATGGTGTGCATTCTGCTACCCCCAGTAGCCGTATATAATGAATTAATTTTTGCCTCGCTGGCAGTTTGCACCCTACATAAGAAGTATTAAATTGGATCATCATCATACCGCCCTCCTCGCTGCAACAGACGACATCCGCACCCTACTGGACAAAGGAGAAACAGTAGCCCTCATCCTCCTCGACCTATCAGCGGCGTTCGACACAGTCTCCCACCGCACCCTAATACGCAGACTCTACGACGCAGGAATCCAGGACAAGGCCCTCGACTGGATCCGCTCCTTCCTCTCCGGCAGGACGCAGCGGGTCAGACTCCCCCCTTTCCTCTTGGACCCCACACCTACCACCTGCGGAGTCCCCCAGGGCTCCTCCCTCAGCCCGACGCTCTTCAACGTCTACATGGCTCCACTCGCCCCCATCGTCAGAACCTACGGACTCAACATCGTGTCATACGCAGAAGACACCCAGCTCATCCTCTCCCTATCCAACGAGCCCAACACCGCCAGACGCAACTTTCGAGAAGGCATGGAAGCCCTCGCCAAATGGATGAAAAACAGCTGCCTACAACTAAACACCAACAAAACAGAAGTACTCATCATGGGCCCAAACCCCGATGCCTGGAGCGACACCTGGTGGCCCCCCGCCCTCGGAAACCCGCCAACCCCCACGGACCTCGCACGCAACCTGGGAATCATCCTGGACTCCGAGCTCAAAATGGACCGCCAGATCAACTCTGTCTCGTCTTCCTGCTTCCACACCCTCCGCCTCCTTCGTAAGACCTTCAAATGGATCCCCCTCGAACACCGAAAGACCGTCACTCACGCCCTGGTAACCAGCAGACTCGACTACGGCAACGCACTCTACGCCGGAATAAACAAAAACCTCACCCGCAAGCTACAGAACATCCAGAACGCCGCCGCAAGACTGGTCCTCAACCTGCCAAAACACTGCCACATCTCCCATCACCTGCGCACACTCCACTGGCTCCCTGTCGAGGCGAGAATCACCTTCAAGATGCTCACCCACGCACACAAGGCCCTCCACGGCACCGGACCAGCATACCTGAACAGCCAACTCAAATTCCACGCACCCCAAAGGACCCTACGATCAGCCCAGCTCTCCTACGCCGTGGTCCCCCGCACCAGAAAGACCAGATCGGGAGGCCGCTCCTTCTCCTTCCTCGCGGCCAAAGCATGGAACGCCCTTCCGCTCCACCTCAGACAGACAACATCGCTCCCCATCTTCGCAAGAAACCTCAAAACCTGGCTCTTCGACAGACCCCTCCTTGATGGATGGAACCTGCACCCCCCCCACCCCTGGCGCCTTGAGACCCTTACGGGTGAGTAGTCGCGCTTTAACAAACCCCTGATTGATTGATTGATTGATCATATTGTAACATCGTCACGAAAAAGGCTGTGTTCAATTCATGACAAGGAAATATAAAGCTATTTTTGGACTGTTCTCTAGGGTTTGCGGTTGCAAAAGACATTGGAGTAAATTGCATACATTTTACGGAAATTTACTTGTTTTGTTATTTGTATATTGACTCACTATGCACAAAAACAGGCCTTGTTTGATTATGTTATTTTGTCATTATTAAGTGAAAGAAATAAAAAAAAAAAAAAAAGGGGGGGGTGAAGGTTGTTATGCAATGGTTAGTGGGTCACGAAGTTCTGGTGAAACGGAAGGGAAGAGAATTAGAATTAGGTGCTGGGATTAAGTTATGTTGGAGGAATAGCGTATATGGGGAGCATGAGGGAGGAGTTTGGTTCTACACGCAAGGGTTAGTGGGGCACGTAGTTGTTAGTAGTAGAAGGGAGTCGAGGGTAATGAGGATCAGGTGATCTGAGGAAGTCACACTGGGAAAAGAGCTTAAATTGTGAATATGGGGAGGAGTTCGGTGTTTGAGCATACGCTCGTCGAAACAGTCGAAATGTAAGGAACTGTTGGTACCGTTAGAATGAACAATGGAGCAAGAGCAGGTACGTGGTTACACACGGACTCGGGTGAGGTTATAGTACTCAGTAGATAGTTTAAGTGACTGAGGTACAAGATATGTACTGGCAAGTTGGATTGAAGGTGGAAGGCGTGTGGGAGGACTCACACATTTAGGGGTATTAGTGGTAACAGAGTACACTGGGTGGTTGAGGATTCGCTTTGTAACACAGTTATTTTGGGCAGGTATGAGATCGAGGATGGATGTGGGGGAGGTCACTGCGTTCAGTGAACACTCGACAAGGTTGTGATACAATTTAGGTTTCGGGGTGATGGAATGTTTTTTTAGTTTCACTAATGAGGGGGTGTAAGAATAATGAGTTGAAATAGTGTGGGTATTTGAATATTATGTATTATATTTAAACATGATGGAAGTAAGATCTGTATCGCTGTAAAAACTTCACTGTCCTCTGATTTGTAAAATTAATAGAGTTTTTTCCAATTTGACAGCTTCCCCTGACGAAGGGCAAAAAAAAGCCCGAAATGCATTGGGACATGTTTTAAATCACAGCTGCCTAATATGAATTGTGTGTGCCTACGTGATGCAGTAAAAGGCCCGGATGGGCATAATTGCTTCATTTGGAAAAATTGGGACCTTTATCAGCTTTATCGTGAATAAGCGAAGTCAAGATTGTGAAATTACGAATAACAAAATAAAAATGGATTTACGAACAAGAGGAGTTTTGAAACATTATTTGACTGTGCGATTGGAAACGGAGCGCTAGGTCGCTGCAAGCATTTGTGAATCTGCCATATTTTGCCAGGTTCCAAATTCAGGGATTTTACAGCTTGGGTAAGGTGGCATACACTGCAGTTGCCGCAGGGAAAATGACCAGTCACGTTAGGTAGGCCCCATGCATTTAGGACAGTTTGTGTCAGTTGTTCTTGTGCTGTGGGACGGGTGGATACTGAACTATCCTTGAGGCTCCGTGCTCTTTTGTAAGAAAAAAGTGGTTTTGCCCAATTTAATTTCCCTGTTTCTAAGATCCTCCAGTGTTTCTATATGAACTTGGACACCTGATTAGAGATGGTGTTCTATGTAGTCACACAAGTGAGTGGTATCGAGGTGGGTGCCCATTCTGTTACCTCCAGTAGACCTTCTCTGTTTTGATTTCTGGCCCGTTTTTTTGCCGTGCGGATTACTTTTTCAGGGTAGCCGCGCTCTCTCAATTTAGACGAGAGCGAGTTTGCCTGCTGTTTGTAATCTGTGATGTTGCTACAGTTCCGGCGAAGTTGCAGGTATTGCTCGAATGGCAGATTTTCACGAAGTGGCCTCGGGTGAAAACTATCGAATCTGAGCAGTGAGTTCCTGACTGTGGGTTTGAAGTGGGTCTTTGTTGTTACTAGGCCCCTCTCTGCTGTGATGTCCAAATCAAGAAACGTGATTGTTTTCCTATCCATGGTATGGGTAAATTTGAGATTCTTGTCCCGTTCATTGATCCACGTGAGGAATGTCTGTAAAGTTTCCTCCAGACCCTCCCAGACCATGAAAATGTCGTCAATATATCTCTTGTAGAATTTTATGTTATCTTTGTAGGGCATCTGAGGACTCAGGATGTGCTTTTTTTCAAATCAAAAACATAGAAACCGGCCACGCTAGGGGCGAAAGTACTGCCAATTGAAGTGCTGTATGCTTGCAGAAAAAGGTCAGCCTCAAATTCAAAGAAGTTATCTTTGAGGGCAAGGTTAGCACATTGCAGTACAAATGCCCTGGGTGTGTTGTAGTTCCACGTGGTGGCTTCTAGGGCTGTTTCCAGCACTCTCAGGGTGTCGTCTTGAGGGAGGCTGGTATACAAACTCTCAATGTCTAAACTGACCAGGAGAGAGGTGTCAGGGTCGAAATTGAGGGAGTCCAAGTGCCTTAGAAGGTCTTTGGCATCCTTAAGGTAGGTTGAAGTGGACTGGACTATTGGTTGCAGGAAGAAGTCGCAAAAACAAGATAGTGGCTCTAACAAAGAGCCAATACCCGACACGATAGGTCGGCCTGGTGGCGGGTTCCTGTTTTTGTGGATTTTTGGAAGCGTACAAAAATACGGGATCCTTGCCTCACTTGTTATCAGGAATTCGGCCTTGTGTTTACTGATGATGCCTTTAGTTTCTGCATCTGCCACTAAAGCTAGAATTTTTGCTTTAAGTGGTCCACTTGGGTCTTGTTCCAAAGGTTTATAATTCTTATCGGCGCTCAGTAAGCGGCGACATTCAGCTTGGTAGTCGTCTTTGTTCTGGAGTACTATCCCACCCCCTTTGTCGGCTGGTTTGATGATGATGTTGTCGTTAGACCGCAGTTTCTTCAATGCCTCAAATTCCGTGCCGGTTGTGTTCTTGAATTGTCTTCCTTCAGATGTTTTTTCAATGTCATTGAATACTGCTTGTTCAAAAGCAATGAGTTCCACTGGTATGGTGTTCGGGAGGGGTGTGAATGTCGACTTAGTTCTCAAGTGGGTATCCCCTTGACCTTCTCGGGTATCCACTGTTTGGTGGTTCTCGAAGAAGGCTTTGAGTTTCAGTTTCTGGAAGAATTCGGCCAGTTCACTGTGCAGTTTGAAATTGTCAAGTTTGCTGGTGGGCACGAAACACAGCCCCTTGTTGAGTAAATCCTCTTCAATAGGGGTGAGGTTGTGGGAGGATAAATTTGTCACTAAACTCTGTTGGTGCTGGGTCCCGCTTGTTGGTCTCTTGTTCTGATCCTCGTGTTGGCCCCTGCATTCTGTTCTTCTTCCCAATGTACTTGGTGTTGCCGCCTTCTCCGGCCGCGTCGTCTTCTGCCTCCCCCTAAAAAAGGGAACCTTTGGTTGTTGTTCATGAAGGGGAGTTGAGGTTGTATGAACGGTGGGTTCCACCCATACATCATGTGTGGATTTGGTGGAGCATACGGTCCTGGAAAATTCATCTGGCCACCCGGAGGGTACTGGGGCCAGGGTTGCTGCCAGTTCTCAGGCCGTCCTCTACCACGTTGTCTATTGTGAAAACTTCCCTCACTGGAACCACTGCTGGTTGACAAGTCATCATCGGAGGATCCACCTGACAATTCCGGTCTTTTCGCAGGTTTGTAGTCAGGGTCTGCATAAGGGTATGTCTTGGTATAAGAGAAGTTTTTGAGATCTTTCTGGAATTTTTGAATTTTAGATTGGGTCAAGTTCTCTTTGTATTCTGCCATCTCTTTGCTAACTTCATCCAGTCGTTTCTTGTATGCGGTTAGAGTTGTTTTGAAGTGATTTCCCGTGGCCTGGATGTCTATCAAAATGGCGTCTGACAACCGTTTGGCTAGCTGGATGATAAGGATGATCCAGTCCCTGGTGCAGTGCCAGGCTATCTGGGCCCAGTTCTTCTAAAAAACGAACTGTTTTTTTTTGCATTCTTGTGAAGGACAGTGTGCCGTCCTTTCATTTGGACCCCCAGCAGGGCCCGTCCAAGTTATGATTTAAACACAATCATAGAAGTAAAATACCCCAGAACATCAATACGTTATCCCTAGTAGCCTCTGGGATTTATGTCTTTGGGCAGAACAGACGTTTGCAGCCACTCTCTCTTCCACATCACCTTTGGTACGCTATTGTATAATGAACCGGAGTCCACCGTGAGTTCCACTAGTCTGCCTTGAATACCAAACAAGACTTTAGGTCTGACATTCCTGTTCCCTTCTTCCACCTCAGGCTGAACCATCAACACTCGATCCTTGTTATCATCTTCCCATAATAAGTCCTCGATGACCGCCACACAGGACTTAGATGAATCTTTACACACGCAGGCATAATGTCCATGGTGCCCACACTTCCTGCACTCCTTGTTAGATGCAAAACACCATTTCGAATCACTGGTCGCGTAATCACTCCGACAGCGTGAACATCCCTTCGATCTGCTCCCTCTCTGGGATCTAGTAGCAACCTTGCTGGACGCTCCTTTAGACACCCCTTCTTTTTTTCCAACTGCAGCAACCTGGCCGTCCACCTGTTCCTTCTTGCCCAACTCCTTCATACATCTCTCAGACTCCTCAACAACCTTAGCAATTGCGATGGCATCATTAAGGGACGGGTTTTTCACTGCCCATAAACGCTCCTGCATTTTCCTGCTGCTGCAATGAACAATCAGCTGATCTCTGATAATTTCATCTGTCATTTGTCCAAATTTACATTTAATTGACAATTAGCGCAGACCGGAAACAAAATCATCCATTGATTCATCTGGTTTTTGTGTTCTAGTGTAGATCTTGTACCAAGATAAGACATTGTTCTCCTCGTTTGCAAATCTTCTCTCCAACCGCAACTTTGCCTCCTTGTACACATCTACGATGGGTTGATTATCATTACCCAACATCTGAGGTAAGTAATTAAACATGTGATGTGCCTCCTTGCCAATAGTACCTAATAACAGCGCCTTCTTCCTCTCAGGAGTAAATCCTTGCCCATCAAGTGCGACTATGTAATTGTCAAAAAGGTCAATCCATTTCTCCCACTGAAAAGATGGTTGACCTGGCTGTGCTATAAATGGCGGTGGAATAACAATAGAAAATAGTGCTATCACTAACAGATGCTGGAGCTGGATGTCGTCAAAGAAGTTCAAAAGTACCAGAAGTCTGCACAACCTGTAGAAAAGATGAGGTTTCAAAGGCCTAAGGTCTTTCCTCTAATGAGTCACATCGTACAGCAGGAAATCAGAAGGAAGCAGACCCAAGACTTCAGCACAGCAGACAAAAGACTTTGGCAGCTGCGTACATCTCTTCAAATAGCTTGCTGTGGGTGCTCATTGGAGGCTGAAAGGTTATCTGCGATCACGTACACAACTCAGTGTCAAGAAACCAACGTGCGCTCAGCATACACTGCCTCGAACACTGTCACGTGTAACAGGCAGGAAGATGTCGGGAGACCGATCAAGGTCAGAGTACACTTCCATACTCTTCCGACTTAAATCAATAAGGGATGCTGGCGCTGCACACAATGCCTTGCCATCAAACTGCCGCTGTGATTTGTTGCTGCCACATCGCCTGTGGAACAGTGCCATCTCACACCGCCGGCCTGCGCCATTCAGCGCCACTCACAGAACAGTCACAGAGGCTCCCATAACCTTCTGCGACCTTCATGCCATACACTGGTACTGGTGACACCACAGGTGGCTGGCGATCGTTGCCAAAATTGTAGTAGACACCACCACGACACGGTAACAGGTTGAAGCTCTGTTTAATGAACGCTCCAGTAATGGCGTGATCCTTCCCTTCACCAGCCAGAAAGCAACTGCCAAGGGAAGAATCACACAGTCACAGCATTCCTTTCCAGAACCTCCATGTGTCATATGGAGGTTTTGCATTACAACAGCTATCTTAAGCGACTCAGGAGGTAAAGAACACCAGGGAAATAAGGAAAGCGAATATAATATATAAAGAGCTTGTTCAATATCTTCATTTTCAGGCCTTTATAAAGTACAACATGTGCAAATAATGCATAATACATTCTTGTAAATGGAACCTTGAAGAATGTAATATTCTGTAAAAAGATGCATAATACATTCTTATGAGTACAACCTTGAAGAATAGCAGCATACATTCATAAAATTGGAATATACAGTATTGCATGTCTTAGAAACATAACCAAAAAAAGGACCTTCCAGCACATTTCATCAGGAGCATTCCAGATGAACATTGAAATTAATTATAAACACCCACCTATGAGGATCCGTGGCCCTAATCAAGGTACAATAAAAGTCTAGAAAAATGGAATAGATCTTGTTACTAGTCAAATCATTAGGGTGAAACATTGCATTAATTATAAACACCCACCGCTAATACACCAGGGCCTTAATAGATGTGCTAAAAGGATCTGGAATTTTTTTTAAGGGCCCACCAGTCCTACCGCAGTGCCCTAATAGATATTCAAAAAAGGATCTAAAACATTGGTAAATCTTGTTACATATGATTTCATTAATGGGAAACAATACACATTTACGAGTCTCCAACGCGGAATGTATATCATTTTTAATAAACTGAGGCCTTAAACATAGGACACACAAATAATACGTGGTTAAGATCCTGAATATGTAACTGGCTCAACTTGCATCTTCTATCCTTTTTCGGGATTTTATCAGAAATGACAGTAATCACATATAAAGGGAGCAAGTCCAGTCTCAGCAATAAGATCAGCCTTCTGATCCCATCAATCAATCAATCAACCAGCATTTGTATAGCACAGCACTGTCACCCCAAGGGTTACCTGGGCACTGGGGGTGCCATATCTCCTTTGAACATCCAGGTCTTGAGTTTCTTTCTGAAGTCTACCAGGGAGGGTGATGTTCAGCGGTGGAGGGGCAGGTCGTTCCAGGTCTTGACAGCGATGTAGGAGAAGGAGCGGCCACCGGAGCGGCTGCGACGGATGCCGGGGGTGTGTGCGAGGGCGAGAGAGGAGGAGCGCAGGTGTTTGTGGGTAGATGGAAATTGAGTCAATGGTTGATGCAGGATGGTCCTTGATCATGTAGAGCTTTGTAGGCATGTGTCTTGAACAGGAGTCTTGTAAAGGATCTTGAACTGGCATCTCTTCTGGGTGAGGAGCCAGTGGGGGTTTCTGAGGTGGGGGGTGGTGTGGGTCTGTTTGGGGAAGTCCAGGACAAGTCTGGCTGCAGTTTTCTGTATTGTCTGTAGTCTTCTGAGTAACTGGGAGGAAATTCTGGCACAGAGAGCATTGCCGTAGTCAAGGCGGCTGGTGATGAGGGCCTGCGTGACGGTCTTTCTGGTGTTGATTGGGATCCATCTGAAGATTCTGCGGAGCATGCGAAGGATGTGGCAGCAGGAGGAGGTGACTGCGTTGACTTGTCATTTCATGGTCAGTTGGCTGTCGATGATGATGCCAAGGTTGCGTGCGTGATCTGTTGGTGTGGGTGTTCATCCGAGTTCTGCTGGCCACCAGCTGTGGTCCCATACGGAGGTGTTCTTCCCCAAAGATCAGTACTCCCATTTTGTTGGAATTGAGTCTGAGGTAGTGGTCTCTCATCCATTTGGCTACGTTGCTCATGGCATTGCAGAAGTTGGTTTTGGTGTTGGAGGGGCCCTCAGTGAGTGAGAGGATTAGTTGAGTGTCGTCTGCGTAGGAGATTATGTTGAGTCCGTGGGATCTGACGACATCAGTGAGGGGGGTCATTTAAACGTTAAACAGGGTGGGGCTGAGGGATGATCCTTGGGGTACACCGCAAATGATGTCCTTGGGTGCTGAGGTGAAGGGAGGCAGTCGGATGCTCTGTGTGCATCCTGTAAGAAACGAGGTGATCCACCTAAGGGTGTTTTGGTGTATGCCGATGTTGTGCAGTCTGTCAATGAGGTTGTGGTGGGAAACGGTGTCGAACGCAACAGAGAAGTCGAGGAGGATCAGGGCCACCATTTCTCTGTGGTCCAGGAGAGTTCTGTTGTCGTCTGTGGCAGCAATTAGTGCAGTCTCAGTGCAGTGAATGGCACAGAATCCTGATTGTGAGGCGTTGAGTAGGTGGTTTTGTTCCAGGTTTTCGGTGAGTTGTTGGTTGATGGCTTTCTTCAGTACTTTGGCTGGATAGGGGAGCAGAGAGATATGTCTGTAATTTTTGAGATTGCTTGGGTCGGCCGAGGGTTTCTTTAGGAGTGGTCTGACCTCTGCGTGTTTCCATCTGTCTAGGAGGGTTGCTGTGGAGAGGGAGGTGTTGTGGATGCTGGTGAGTACCGTGCCATTTGGGTTGGTTCAGAGGTTGAAGAGATGGTGGGGGTAGTGGGCGGTGGGCGCTCCGGAGTAGATGGACGACATGATGGCTGTGGTGGTGTGAGTGGTGAGTGGAGACCATGTGGTGATCATTCAGCTGGTGTACGTTGGTTGTTTTTTTCCACAAACTTTATTGGGTTTTGTAAGGTGTATACAGTTCTCTGAATTATGACAAGTACACAAGCAGATAATATCCAAGCATTTAAGAATTACACAGTTAAGAATTCATGGTGAGGTAGATTGTGCCGTAGTGACATTAGTATCTCAATGAACAGAATAATCCCCTAAACAATCTCACCCCCTCCCCCTTGCTGGCAGGTATAAACATACAGTGCTGAAATCTTGAGGACAATCAGTTCATAGATAATTCTCCCACTGCAAATGCCTGCTTACACAGTAAATGCAATATATTATTATGTGTTGGAATGTCCAGGGTGTAATTAAGTATGCTAGGGTGTGTACTCGGTGTTAGACCCATTCTATGCAGACTGTAGGGTGTTTGCAGCGATCACTCTGTCGAGCACAGAAGACTTTCCCAAACCGGTATTCATGTGATTGGTGTAGATGTGTCTGGGGTGTCCAAAGTTCTAAAGGTCTCTAGGAGGGTGTCCCACTCCGTTGCATTTGGTATTTACCTTAAGCCCCTATACTCTTCTCTGTGAAGTGCACCTCCCTCCATCCCACCCCACTGTAATACATCTTCCTTCAGTGCTGCTAGATTCGAGGGAGCTGCAGACTACCATCGTTTAGTTATTAGGTGCTTCACCAGGAGAAGTGCTAAATCTGCAAATTTTGCCTGCGCCCTATCATTTTTGGGTTGGGGGTGCAGTCTTAACAGGCATCCCTCTGCCAGTCTCCAGCTGATCCCTCCAACCGGTTCATGCAGCGCCAAGCTTACTTGTTTTCAACCAGTAAAAAGTGAGTGTGGGGCAAGCCCATAACATGTGTAATAGGTCCGCATCTTGTTCCGTGCATCTGGGACATGTTGCAGGCACCATCAGGAACATGGCATGCTATTGGTGCGCTGTGAGGTAGGCCTTGTGGAGTATCATAAACTGTATGAATTTGAACCTGGAGTTACGGGAGACTTTCTTTGGAAACTCAAGTATGGCCTTCCACTCCTTGTCCTGTAGACTCTTTCCCAGCTCGCGTTCCCACTGCTCCCGCAGTTGTGTCAGTGGTACTACCACGTGTGTTCATAGGCCGCGGTATAACCATCTAATGGGGTGTCTGCCATTGCCCATTAAATATACTGAGTGGACAAATTTGTGCGTGGTGGGTTCAGTGCCATCCGGGCCCCAGTGTAATTTAATGTAGCATATAATATTGGCATGGATAAGGAACAGTGAG
The DNA here is from genome assembly GCA_963921515.1 of Calotriton arnoldi. Lineage (NCBI taxonomy): Eukaryota > Metazoa > Chordata > Amphibia > Caudata > Salamandridae > Calotriton > Calotriton arnoldi. The sequence continues at coordinate 56,663 of CAWUFW010014684.1, read as the reverse complement.
TCCAGCAGGCCCTGTTTGTGTGTAAAGTCGGCATGATTCAACAGCATGGCATCCCCAAACAGCGCCCCGACTGTTGTTACTCTAGCCTCTTCCCAAGTATGTAGTGTGCGCTGTGTCAGCGTGCTTGTTGGAGTAGGGAGTCCCAGTAGGAGTATGTTAGGAGCATAAGGAACAATCTGTTCTGTATATTTCAGAGCCTGTTTCCAGTACTCAATGGCAATTTTCAATAGTGGGGGCGCCGTAGCGTGGGCCTGTGCCTGGGGGAACAGCAACTTGTGTAGAGCACCCTGAGCAAGCATTTGAGGTGTGAAGGCTGTTTCATGCAGGTTGTGGTCTGCTAACCAATGCGGCAGCCATGTAATATGATTTAAAATCCTGTGCTCCAGTACTGCCTTCTCCAGAAAGTAGCTGCAATTTAGGTAGTCCCACCTGCCTCCTACCCGCACCCTTGCTGTGGAAGTAGTCCAAGAAGCTGTCGCTGAGTTCATGGGAGGGGTGAACAGTGTTTCTCTGTAGCTGTCGGGTTGGCCATGGTATCGATGCAGGCAGTGATGGCTGCTCTCTTGGCTTCCTTGATGCGCAGGTGATAGTTTCTGAGTGCTGCTTTGTGAGCGGCTTTGTCGGAGGGCTACCTAGTGGCGCGCCGTCGCTTCTTGAGTCGCCAAAAGTTGCGCTGGCTTGTTCTGAGCTGTGGAGTGTACCAGCCAGCTTGTTTACAGGTTATTTTGGATTTTGCTGGTCTCATCATGCTCTCCTGCAACACCTGATACACAGTTTTAACTGGCTTAGGGCAATATCTCTGGCCACACTTATTTTGGACACAGAGCCGTTTATTAAGCTCTTCAGGGCCGACTTTGGCATAAAAGAATGAATGTTCAAATCAATCCCAACACTTTCAATAGCCCGCTTGAAAGACCTAAAAAATGCACTCCGTTCTTTCAGCAGGGAGAACATTTTAACCTTCAAGGCTGCCCGTAATGTTCCCTCCTCTCCACATAGGAGTGAGTTTCCCCACCTCAAACCAGCAGCCAGAGAAAAGGAAAAAAAAGGATACTAAGCCAAACTCCAGACACAAAGCATGTGGGGTTGCAAGTGTATTCAAATTACACATCTGACAAAAAAAATCGACCTTCAATCCCTTGAAAGTGTGCCAGTAGCTCATATCTAACACTTCACCCGCTTAAGACAGGTAGGGGGGTATTTGGGCCCTAAACATTGCAAAACATGCCCAAAATGACATCTCCCACAAATTTTGTAGAATCTGTATAAGGCATTCACCTGAGCGAGGGCCCTGCTCTCACACAGCTTCATGTGATCAATGTCCCGCCCATACTTGGAGAGCTTCCTGAGATAAAGATACAAGTCCACTATTTCAAGTTTGCCAGTACCCAAATACTAGTTAAAATTCTTCTTAGTCTTGACTCATGCTTGTGAAAGATCAGGACTTTGCTTTTGGAAATAATAAACTTCAGAAAGTGAATTTCTTGACAATGCTACAAGACGGTGCTGCAAACCAATAGGATTTAGGTCAATAATGGCTTTGTTGTTGGCATATAACACGGAGCCAATGGGCATCGCACCAACCCTGGGAGGATCACCCCTCCCTTGATTGAAGGTGCCTGGAACTGTAAGATCAAAAATTTATAAAGAAAATAAAAGAGGAGCAAACAAACAGTCTTGCTTAAGACCATTAGGTGTTTTAACCTTATATGGTAAACCCTGCGTCCCTCCCATCAAAATTTGGCACCAGGTATCCACGTGTAGCCTCATAATAAGACCCAAGAGGTGATGTGGAACACCCAAAAGAAGAAGCTTTCTCCACAGCTTTTGGGCATCAACTCTTCCAAACGCTGTGGAGAAATCAATGAACACTTTATATATTGGCATGCCTCAAGAGAAGGCGTATTTTTCCACTACCACTTGAAGGACCGCAATATTATCCAGTGTACAGTGATTCCTCCTAAAGCCGGCTTGTTCCGGGGGAATAATATTCTGATCTTGAGCCCACTGCTGGAAATGACAAAGTACAGTATTGGCAAATAATTTGCCAGAGGCATCCAATAATGCTATCTGTCTAAAGCTTGCCGGAGAGGATTTGGGGCTAACGGTACAATAACACTGCCCTTCCATGATTGGGGGATTTTCCCAGAATGGTAGCAATAATTGAATAACGGGGCAAGAAAAGATCTCCAAGCTACAGCCTCCTTTTTAATAACCGCACTGGGAACTTTATCAGTTCCCAAAGCACTGGATGTTCTGGCACTCTTTATAAACCCTACTGTGCCATCCACAGAGGGGACACCATACATCGAGTACGATACCTCATGCACACAAAGAATCACGGGGATATCCAACTTGGTATTACTCGCGTACAACTGGGAGATATATTCCACCCAAGTACTTTTGGGAATAGGAATTTCCGGCCCTTTCACCGTAGATTCACAATATTCGGCAATTAAATGCCAGTAATTCCAAGAGTCTGTAGCACTTGCTGCCTCTCTTAGGTTGATTCATTTCGAATCATGTTCCCTTCTACTTTCATGGAGTTTGCGTGGGGTTCTTAACTTTTTTGAAACGGTCAATTTCATGCTATTGACCCGAGGAAAACAGCAAATGCTGTTTTTGTATTAATTAATTTATGTCCTGATTTATTGCCTTAAATGGGGATTTGCACTTTTTTGTCAACCGTGTACCATCTGGTCTGGAGCTTAATTTACAGAGCTTCTCCATATAGAACTCGAAAAAAAGAAGCAGATCACCAGAAACCAGCCCACCTGATCGTCACAAACTTCCTTGATCTTAACACTTACGGCTACAGTATTCTTAGTTGTCTTAGGAACGACCATACGAATTATTGAAACCAATAGTACCCAATCAAGGGTTTCCATAAATTAACTCATGTAGACTAAAGGCCACATAAGTACCAACTAAACTGTGATCACTCATATCAGTTGGAAAAACAGCAAGTTTCTCACAAACCCCAAACATTTGAAAGGAGACTACCACATAATCAAGTAGACTCTGAGTGGAGGAAGCATGAAAGTTATACAAAACAGCTTCACCCACAGGAGATCTCCGATTTAATATAATAAGGTAAAATTGTCCAAGAGTCTCAAGTAGAAGAAACCCACGCTTATCCGTTCTAATTTTATCTGGGAACAGAATCTCCGGAATGGAACATATATAGTCTTTGTCAACATAGGTAAAGATTGTAGATGCGGAATTAGACACCTTGGCATTTAAGTCTCCCATGATTATAACCCAGGGACAATTTTCCATGATACAAATATTGTGAGCAAAAGAAAAGAGTGAACTCACCAGGAAAGCGAATGGTTTCCCAGGTGGAATGTGTATGTTCACTAATAAAAAGGAAGCTGGACCAATATTGTCACCCAGGAAAGCCAACTTCAACCATAAACACAAATTTCAGGGGTGTATTATACTAAATTATTCCAGTTGACCGTGTTCTTGAGCAAGATTGTCCCCCCCCCCCACCCACTAGCATGGCCCCTTGTGGAATGCCTTAAGTTACAGGAGAATACAAAATAACCACTGCAATCAAACTCTGTACATGACCAAGTTTCTTGTAGGCACATGGTTAGGGGATTAAAAGAGTTTCCTCGTCTTGTCCCAACCTGGACATATATTTCATGACAGAAATGGCCCACCTAGGGTGAGCGTTATTCAAAGCACCTGCCACCCAGCTCCACTTGAAAAGATCATCCTTCAAATCAGTAGCCCGGGGACGGATTACAGGACCCTCAACCACGATAATTACTCAACCCCCTTGCCTTAGTGAAAGAACTATATCTTTGGGATTCCTGTCTATGAAATCAGAATCAGGCCCCTCTGCATCAATCACCATTGAGTTAAATACTTTTAGACCTTTTGACTTTTGGATAGGGCGTTCTGCATACTCAGCAATAGGGACAACATCAATTTCACGCCTTAGGAAATACTCACAATTCTAAACAACCAAATTTGAGAAAACCAGGGTGCCAAAGGTGACTCTGGAATAGGGGGGTGAATGAAACTAATGAATAGTCACATTTGTAATATCACCACTTTTCACCAACTTTAGGGCATCAATCTTCCAGAAGGAATTTAGGATAGAGCTTCTATTTACTGGGGGAGACTCGTTGTCAAATAACAGAATAAAATCCAAAACAGATGACATAGCGCTCTGTTCCTCACAGGTCCTTTGTGGAAGGCCTGTCAGGGGAATCCTTTGAGATTCCCCAACCCTCGGACAAAAGGATTAGGCCCTATAGTTAAGCATGGGACGACGGTGCGAGACAGACTCTACTGTGACGCCATAATCTGCATTTCTCATATTCGATGGAATAGACATCTGAAACCCTTTATTTGTCCCTCCTAAGTGGGGACTTTCCCCTTGAGACCACCCAACCGGATTACTAACATTACTAGAACCTAACACCAGCAAGTGAAGTGGAGCCCCACTTCCGGTTCTCCCTCCCACTCCAGGAGGCTCAAGCGGAATGTTGGATATGGGAAGCAAGGTCCCCTGAGGGATGAGATGGGCCGGAGTGGAAATAGCCTATGCTGCTACCTGTATCCCAGCTGGATCATCATACAGGAAATTCTGCATAATGGATGCAGTAGAGGCATTGCCTTCAAGAGGGAATTTCATCAACCCCCCCACCCTCAAACTATTTGTATCAATAACCTTAGGAAAATACAGTTTTTTTTGTTTTACGTTTAGGAAATCTTTGTATTTTTTTATTTTTCCTTTTCTTAATCATACCCTTCCTGACTCCTTACCGATGACTCCTCCTTACCCTCCATCAGAGCCCTGCTTGGCATACCACCTGACTCGGGCACAGTATGATACAATGTGGTTGATGTACTGGCAGTTGCTGACTTCCCTTCCAGCTCCACACCTGCAACTGCAATGCTGATTCATTTACTTTCCCTGCTTTTTTAGTGCCTTTTTTCAACCTCTTTTTAAACTTTGGGAAGAGCTCAATCTTAACTTTACCCAAGGAGAAGCACTATACCGAGTCCCCAAATAACATATTTAAGGATAGCTCTTCATTTTCAGGAATACAATCTTTTTAAGGGGACAACATATAACACAATGGTACACCAGCCAGAAACATCTTTTAACCCTCCCAAGGGGTCAACCATTTTAGACATTTGCTTGATAATATTATCCCTAATTTTTTTTACAGCTGACTTTGACTTGCAATGTCCAAGCTTGTTTACATTCTGCGCTTCAAACAAAATTGCAGACAGCATTTCAAATATGTGATCAGAACTTAGCACAGTTTTTTCCGATAACAACAAGATAGAAAATAAGATCTTTTCAATATAAAATAAAATATAAGATGGATCGCCCTCCCCTCCATTATCAGTGTTCAATTGCGTACTCAGGAGGAAGACATCATGATCTAGTTCAGAAAGTGAATCCTCTAAAGGAGAAGAACTGTGGTACAGTGGAGGTATGGATGGGTGCAGAGACCAATATGGGGGAATTGAATTTGGCAGGCCCTCTTCATCCAACATTTTCAGGAAGGAACCACAATTCGGGGAACCCCCCCCCACCCTCCATATGCAGATCAATGTTAAAGTGCCATCTATCTGTTCCACGATACCTGAAGCATCTGGCCAATAACTGCAATCCAACCTCTCCTTCACCTGTAATACTGCACATAACAACGTCATGATCTCATTATTAAAACCAGACCCTCGGTCTGACTCCAAAGTAGTCGGAAATCCGAATCTTGGAATGAGTTCCCTCAGCGTAACTTAGCTACAGTGAGACTGTCACATCTTCTAATAGGATAAGCCTCCACCTAATGAAAAAATATGCACACCACCAGCAAAATGTATCTCAATCCATTACACACAGGCTTCTCGACAAAGTCCAACTACATCCCGTTAAAAGGTCCTCCTGATCTCCCAATATGGCTCAAGGTAACAGCAGTTCTCTTTCCCACATTCATTTGCTGACACGTCACACACCTATGACACAATGCTTCAGCCATTACTCAGAATTTTGGATTAAACCATGTTTGTCTGAACAACCTCACCGTCGCACCCCTTCCTACATGGGTCAGCCCATGAATATGTCTTGCCATCTGATAAACAGACTGTTTGGTAGCACTGGTCTCCCATCACCTGAAACGCAAATGTAATCATCTCTTTTTTAACATCCTGCTCTGATCCAACCCAATTGCTCTTGCTCGGACACATCCTCTTGCTATGTCTTCACCTCATCCCAAGTATCAGCAACGATCATCAAAAGGTTGAAATTGGTCTCATCTGACTTTTCGTTTATGTATTCTCCGTAGAAGATGCAAACATTCAGCGCACAATAACGTGCAACTTCGTCAGAGTACCGGTTCCCAACTGTGACAAAATCATTTCCTTTACAATGGGCAGGACACTTTATGATGGCAATTTCTCGAGGCATCGGTAAAGCTTCCAATAGTTTTCTTACAGCTTCTTGATTGCGTGTTGTTGACCCCAATGAGGTCATGAAACCCCTCTGAGACCATAACTGTCCAAAGTCATGCACCAGACCAAACCCATACTGGCAATCCGTGAAGATGGTCACTCTCAGCTGGTCTGAAACACAGCATGCACGCGTTATAGCAACCAATTCAGCCACTTGTGTGGAGAATACTCCTTGGAGCCAAGCAGCTTCCACCACTTCCGAAACAGTACAGACAGCATAGGCAGCCGCCAAGTTTCCCTCATGATCCCTTAAACATGAGCCATCCACAAACAGAACTTGGTCAGACTCAGGTAATGTCTCGTTAGTAATGTCAGGACAAGGTTTGATGCATGGTTCAGTGACATCGAGACAGTCATGTTCTCCTTCATTTCCATCCCCCTCACAATCATGCAGAGGTAAAAGGGTGGCAGGATTGAGTACAGAACATCGTTTCAAAGTAATGTTCTCTGCAGTCAATATTACTTGCTCGTACTGGGTAAGCCTGCTGTTAGTCAGATGTTGGATACGTGTCCTAGTTAACAGCAATTCCACAGAATGCGGAACATAAATAGTTAAAGAGTGACCCATCACGATGCCTTCGCAACCTATGCTGACACCTGTTGCAGCAACAGATTTGAGACATCCGGGCAACGCAGATGCTACTGGATCTAAAGTAGCTGAGAAATAAGTGACTGGTCTGTGGGCATTTCCATGGTTCTGAGTTAACACTGAGAGAGCACAGCCCTCTCCTTAACGGCAAAAGAGCAAAAACGCTTTCTTGTAATTCGGCATTCCCAGCGCAGGAGCATGACAGAGACTCTCTCTCAACTTCAGGAATGCATTCAAACAATCATTGTCCCAGGGCACCGGATCAGACACATCCTTGTGCGTCAACCTCTGCAGAGGTTTGGCCACTAGGGAAAAACTGGGTATCCACTGGCGACAGTAGCCCACCATTCTCAGAAACATTCTGACTTCCTCCTGCGTGCAAGACGGATTCATTTGCATGATCGCCGAGATTCTTTCTTGTGACACCTTTCTCACACCCTTCTCAATGCGATGCCCCAAATATAGGACCTCTTTCATACATTCCTGCAGCTTGCTCGGGGGACACTTCATGTCCACCATTCTCAGCCAAATGGGTCAACAGGGCAATGGTATCAGTTTTACAGGCATCACGAGTATTCGATGCAACCAGAAGGCCATCAATATACTGCACCAGGACCGAATTACAGGGCATAACTGTAACGATCCTGTCCAAAGACGAGTACTCCTCAGGATTCGTGTGATGCAATATGGGTTCCACCCCTTGACATCCCCAACTCCTACAATGACTGCACAGAGGTTTAGGGCGATCAAGTGAGGGAAGGGTAGGAAGGGAACAGCAGGGAGTAGAATCTGGAAAACAAAGAACAGCACTATGAGAAACAAGGGCATGCAACACTACTCTCATATAGTCTCGCTAGGTTTCTAATTACCTGACAAGTCTAATAGCACACACCTTCTCCATATCACCGGACAAGCGGTATTCATGCATACCAGGTACGATCCTACTTATGGAAGTCCTTGCCAGTTTGTACAAAGGTTGTAGAAAAAATGAGGCGACTTGAATAAAGCAAATAGTCTGAGTTCCAGAACACCTTAGTAGAGCACCCTTTCGTTTAAAGTCACGGGGGCATTTATCTGTTCCTGTCCCCAATTTCCTCGTCAAAAAATGATAATAGAAAATGCCTGCCAACCAAGCTCCGTCTATGGAGCAAATCCAACAGAACAATTGAAGCAACTTTTTAATTCCCTGGAGGGTATCAGGCCTGAGAGCCTAAGGCGAGTTTCAGATCCGATATTTGTAGTCACCAATATCCCGCTCTTACCTTAGAGCGCGCTGGGGTTTTACAGAATGTTTCTTCCCCCTCAGCTGGGCCTCGTAAAGGAACAGCAGTCCCTCCTAATACCGTGTTCTAGGAACCGCCGAGTTTTCTTAACGGCTCTCTCTCCGTCCTCGAAACGTGGGCAGAAACGCCCACCGTGCTTGCAGCCTTTCACGCTGCAAAGGAGAAATTCCGGGTCCAAAATAATCAGACGCAACCTCGCGTCTGCTTCTCCTCTTCAGTCCCGGGTGAATGATGCGACAGGTTCGCATTCAGAATTACGCACGCCCTACCGTGCGTGTCACGTCCTATTTAAGGACGTGGCTCCGCCCCCGCATCATAGGGCAATCTGGGATTTGTAGTCTAGGCAGGCGCAACGTTTGCCATACCTGACAGTAGGTCCCCCTGCCAAGCGCCTCCTAGATCCAGGCTTGTCGGGATGTCTGCGGTAGAATGTGCGAACCGCCACCGGGGCATGCACATTGATGCACGGTTCCCATGAATCGTCTTCCGGGGTGTAGCCTTTCCAGGACACCAGAAACCACAACTTCCCTCTCCTGTACTTGGAGTCCAGAATGCTTTTCACCTCGTATTCCAGCCCACCGTTCATAGCTATAGGAGGGGGTGACTTCCGTTTTGCCCCCACAGCGGGTTTCAAGAGACTGCAATGGAATACAGGATGAATCCGGAGGGAGCACGGCAATCGCAATCTGTACGCCACAGGATTAATCCTCTTAGTCACTGGGTAAGGGCCTATGAATCTAGGATGAAACACACTACGCAGTTTGAACTGGATATTCTTAGTGGACAACCATACCATGTCCCCCACCGCATACTGAGGTCCATCGATCCGGTGACGGTCTTCCCATCCTTTATACACTAGCTTCGCCCGTAACAGCTGTTTCCTCACTTTCTTGTGCACCTCCTGCAGCGTTTTGATATGAGCACGAACAGAGGGTTGGTCAGTGATATCGTCAGGCAGGTCAATGGGCAAGATTCGGGCACAGAAACCATAATTGGCTGTGAATGGAGAGACGCCCGTAGAGCTATGAGGAGCATTGTTATATGCCAACTCGGCCATCCATAGCATGGAAACCCAGGATTCCTGTGCTTCTTTTGCGTAACACCTTAAGTATTTCTTCAACGTCTGATTGAGCCTCTCCATCTGTCCATCGGTTTGCGGATGGAAGCTCGTAGACACCGCTGACTCAACGTGCAGGGCTTGGCACCACATCCTCCAGAAGCTCGCAATAAACTGAGGGCCCCTATCCGACACAATGACCTTGGGAGTTCCGTGTATTTTAACGATGTTCTGGAGCACCAATTGAGCGGTTTGTCCTGCAGTAGGCAGGTTTTTGCAGGGAACGAAATGACCCATTTTGGTGAGGCTGTCTACTACCACCAGAAGCGCAGAATACCCCTGGTCCATAGGTAGCCCTGTGATAAAGTCCAAACTGATATGCTGCCATGGCAAGCGAGGAGTGGGCATGGGAATCAGTTTCCCTTTCTTTTTCGTCGTGTCCCCCTTTCCTCGAGCACAACTCTCACACCTCGAGACCCAGTCCTTGACATCTCGGACCAATGAATCCCACCAGAAATGTCTCTGCATCAACAGGATAGTTTTTTTTATCCCGGGATGTCCCGCCAATGGCGAGTCATGACACCAAGCATACGCTTTTTTCCTTAAAGCCCCTGTGGGGAGATACAGCTTATTGTTCTGAAACGGTAGACCGTTCTTGATGGCTCGGGCAGCGTTCGCTCTGGCCCATTCATCCCACTCTTGGGTGCTCCTATAACGCCGTACTTCCTCCAAGTATTGGTCGGCCTTGAGAACACACACCACTTTAGAGGGATTAATGATGGCTTCAGGAGGGGCCGCGATCTCACCGTCGTCTGAAGCAAGACGGGACAAAGAATCCGCTTTGCGATTCTCCGACCCCGGCCGGAAAGTGATGATGAAGTCGTATTCCTCAAAGAAGAGCATCCACCTCATCTGTCTTTGAGAAAGATGCCTAGCCGTCTTAATGTATTGGAGGTTCCGATGATCGGAGTATACCGTAATTGGATGCCGGGCCCCCACAAGTAAGGGCGCCATTCCTGGAAGGCCTTTTTTATTGACAACAACTCCTTCTCCGCTATGTTATAGTTCTTTTCCGCCGGGTTAAGCTTTTTGGAGAGATAGGCGACCAGATGTAGCTGTCCCGTGTGTTTGTCCCTTTGTGAGAGGATAGCCCCTATCGCCTCATCTGAAGCATCGGCTTCCACAATAAAGGGAGCATCCAACCGGGGGTGTTTAAGGACTGGTGCGGAGGTGAAAGCATGTTTTAGGTACTCAAAAGCGTCTGCGGCCTCCGGGGTCCATCCGAAGGGTACTCCCTTTCTGAGTAGCCTGGTGATCGGAATTGCCATTTGCGAGAAACCTTGGATAAACCGGCGGTAATAATTGGCGAAGCCCAGGAAGCTTTGTACTTCTTTGACGTTCTTTGGAACCGGCCATTCCTGCACTGCCTTTACCTTCCTTTCTGCCATACCCAAGCCTTCAGGACGGAGCATAACCCCCAAAAACTCTACCTCATGCACTCCAAACTCACACTTGTTCAACTTGCAGTACAAGTGGTGCTTCCTAAGGGTCCTTAAGACCTGCATGACATGTTCTTGATGTTTTTCCTCCGAGTCCGAGTAAATCAGTATGTCGTCTATGTAGACAACCACCGAATGATCCACGTACTCTTTCAGTACGTCATTCAAAAAGTACTGAAACGCCGCAGGGGCATTGCAAAGCCCGAACGGCATCACGGTGTACTCAAACAGGCCATAGCGCGTCTTAAAGGTCGTTTTCCATTCATCCCCTTCTCGTATGCGTACCAGATGATACGCCCCTCTTAGGTCTAGTCTGGTGTATATCTTTGCTTCACGCACCTGATCTATCAAGACAGGTATGAGGGGTAGAGGATAGCGATTGCGGATTGTGTTTTTGTTTAGCATGCGGTAGTCGCAGCAAGCTCTCAGTTCTCCGCTCGCCTTGGCTATGAAGAAAAGAGGGGATGCTGCAGGGGAACGTGATGGTCTAATGAAACCTATCTCCAAAAAATGGTCTATGTACTCCCTTAAGTGTTTGGTCTCTGGTTCTGATAGGGCATAGACCCGGCAGGCGGGTATGGTGGCTCCGTCTACCAAGTCGATTTGACAGTCATACCGCCTATGTGGCGGGAGTTTTTCCCCCTTGGATTTGCTAAAAACATCCGCGAATTGTGTATATTCGCTCGGCAGAACCATCTCTTTCTCGGCAGCGGTGGCTACCAAAAACGGTTGGGCCAGGGCTGCCGCACATGAGATAGGTTCGAGGAATATATGTTCCTTACACACATCCGACAGGAAATGGATGGTCTTGTCTCTCCAATTAATGGTGGGGTTATGGTGACAGAACCATGGCATCCCCAATATCACCTCATACTGTGGGGCGTCAATGATGTTCAAAACCACTTCCTCCATATGTTGTCCCCCTCCTATCCCAACCGACAGGTGTAGAGTCTCTGTCTGCTCCGTGATGAGTCCTGATTTAAGGGGCTTGCCGTCCACTGCCAATACCTCCTCAGGGTTTTCTAGGGGCACCCTACATATGTCTAGGTGTTGAACCAAGCCGCTATCTATGAAATTTCCAGTAGCCCCGGAGTCTAACATGGCCGTTACCTGGAATATGTGTTGCTTAATTTCTAGACTCATCGCGAGCACCATGTGGGATTCTGTATCCCTCACCCGAGTGGTGGCCAAAGAAGGTATCCTCCATTCTTTATCCACCACCGACCCTGAAGGAACAGAGGAAACACCGCTAAGGTCTGTGCCTAACGTTGATGCTACCGTTTTCTTGTTTTTATATGTACCTCCTAGAGTTTTGGGCCTAGCGGGGCACTCACGAACGTAGTGCCCTTTCTTTCCGCAGTACATACAGAGCCCCTGAGTACGTCTACTCTCCCTCTCACTCTTGGAGAGTGTTGCTCGAAGAGCTCCTACCTCCATGGGTTCAGAAGTGGCTTCACTACCAGGCGCGTCTCTCCTGGGGCTCCTATCCGGCTGGTAAACCGACTTGTCCCCCCTACGTCTCTCTCCTCCTCTATCAGCTATACGTCCATCTAACCTCAATGCAAGACTGACGAGATCTGTACAAGATCGTGGTTGGGGGTCTATTCTGGCTATGACGTCTTTCAGCTCATCACAGAGGCCTTGATAAAAAAGGGACATTCTCTTTTCTTCTGGCCAAGCCGCTTCCGCCACTAGTCTATTGAAGGTGGTCAAATAGGATACCAAGTCGCGTCTCCCTTGCCTCAACTCCAAGAGTTCCTTGTCGGCACTAAAGGTAGTGGTTCGCCTGTCAAATACCCCTTCCAAAGCAGATCTAAAACTGTCACAATCTGACAGGATAGGGTCGTTATTCCGTACCAGGGGCACTGCCCAATTAGCAGCGTCCCCTATTAGATATGAGATCGCAAAAGCTACTCTAGAGTGATGATTAGGGAATGACGAAGGTTTGCATGAGAAATGCATCATGATCTGAGTTAAAAACACCTGTATTTTCAGGGGGTCTCCGGCATAGCGTTCAGGGCTAGCTAAAGGAATGGGTGGAGGGACTGTGACGTGTATCTGGGGACTCCCTGAAGATATTTCAAACGGGTTTTTGGTTAGTTTTTCCACCTTCTCCCGCAAAGACGCAGTCTCTGCTCGGGAGGCTGCCAACTCCTGCTGATCCAAGGCTAGGGCTCTTAGGACCTCTTCCATAATCCCCCCCTATTGCCACACACGTACCGGGATGAGTAAGTATCGTGGGTGCGTAATTCTGTAACGATCCTGTCCAAAGACGAGTACTCCTCAGGATTCGTGTGATGCAATATGGGTTCCACCCCTTGACATCCCCAACTCCTACAATGACTGCACAGAGGTTTAGGGCGATCAAGTGAGGGAAGGGTAGGAAGGGAACAGCAGGGAGTAGAATCTGGAAAACAAAGAACAGCACTATGAGAAACAAGGGCATGCAACACTACTCTCATATAGTCTTGCTAGGTTTCTAATTACCTGACAAGTCTAATAGCACACACCTTCTCCATATCACCGGACAAGCGGTATTCATGCATACCAGGTACGATCCTACTTATGGAAGTCCTTGCCAGTTTGTACAAAGGTTGTAGAAAAAATGAGGCGACTTGAATAAAGCAAATAGTCTGAGTTCCAGAACACCTTAGTAGAGCACCCTTTCGTTTAAAGTCACGGGGGGCATTTATCTGTTCCTGTCCCCAATTTCCTCGTCAAAAAATGATAATAGAAAATGCCTGCCAACCAAGCTCCGTCTATGGAGCAAATCCAACAGAACAATTGAAGCAACTTTTTAATTCCCTGGAGGGTATCAGGCCTGAGAGCCTAAGGCGAGTTTCAGATCCGATATTTGTAGTCACCAATATCCCGCTCTTACCTTAGAGCGCGCTGGGGTTTTACAGAATGTTTCTTCCCCCTCAGCTGGGCCTCGTAAAGGAACAGCAGTCCCTCCTAATACCGTGTTCTAGGAACCGCCGAGTTTTCTTAACGGCTCTCTCTCCGTCCTCGAAACGTGGGCAGAAACGCCCACCGTGCTTGCAGCCTTTCACGCTGCAAAGGAGAAATTCCGGGTCCAAAATAATCAGACGCAACCTCGCGTCTGCTTCTCCTCTTCAGTCCCGGGTGAATGATGCGACAGGTTCGCATTCAGAATTACGCACGCCCTACCGTGCGTGTCACGTCCTATTTAAGGACGTGGCTCCGCCCCCGCATCATAGGGCAATCTGGGATTTGTAGTCTAGGCAGGCGCAACGTTTGCCATACCTGACAATAACCAGAGACTCAAGATTCTTCTTCAGAATCTGATTAAAGATAGACTCTCCGTGTACCCTTGAGGGATATGACACGATGTTAAAATATGATCTCCCAGCTTAAATGCAAATAAAAATTGACTGTCTTTGTGCAAGGGATCGCAAAAAACGCCTGGCAAAGATCGATGACAGTGAACCATTCAGCTTCACATGGACACTGAAACAATATCACAAACGGATTCGGTACCAGAGGACAACATGGATTGTTACAATGTTGATTTTGCGAAGATCCTGCACAATGCAGTACTTATCGCTTGGCTACTGTAAGCCCATAATGGGTGAGTTACATGAATTCCCAAGGATCTCCTTCAAAATCCCCTGCTCAATCATGGACTCAATCACAGGTGTTATTCTAGCAACTGTCTTCGACATCAGATTATATTGTGGTGTTCTTGGGTATTCAGGATTGGGCTTAAATTGTATAGGACTGCCTCAATTCCTTTAATCCCAGACCACATCTGCTACTGTGTCTCTGAGATCCAATGGTAAATCTTCCACCGTCAGCAAAGGAAATAATTAAACACTCAAATTTTGGTTGGCCAATTTGAATGCAGTGTCTTCATCATTTGTCTGGAGCTCAATGCCCTTTGGCGTTCAGTATATGGTGCAATTTAACTTGTGGAATAAGTCACGTCCCAAGAGACATATAGGACTTGAATCGCACACTACAAACAAATGATTATCCTCAAATGTACCTATCTTCACAGACACTTCCTCTGTCAGGGGATTTGACATCCTCTTATTTGCAACTCCTACAACTTGGATTGTTTTCCAGAGAGGGGTAGGTTTGGAACCTCTGCTGTTCTCACAGTAGAGCAGGTAGCACAAGTGTTGATCTAGAAGGTGACATTGTGGCCATCTACATCAGCGTCAATGTATGGTCCACTCTGGTCTACTTCTAAGACTGAGCCAAGTGTACAGTCTTCCTCCCCCTCAGGCACCATCATAAGCACGGGTCTGCGCCATACTCATTGAAAGCCTCAAACATAGGAAATTGTAGGAATGGAGCGCTATTCTGGGTACAGTCTGCAGAACCTGCTGTGGCATTGGAGGCTGTGGCATCTGCATCACAGGACCTTGAGACCCTCCCATATTCTGGGATCTTGGTCTAGGTGTACTTTACATTTGTACTATGCTACCATGTGACTGATTAAATCCCCCATTTTGATCTTGATTTGCAGAATTTTTGTGACATTCATGCTTCCAATGCCCCACCCTATTAAAGCAGTGGCATGGGCTGGTCTTTTTCAAAGTAGTAACGTCAACTCCAGTCTTTGGGTCTATCAGAACACCCCTGCCTCTTCCTTGTCCCTGTGTTTCTCCACTTTTTGCACCTGAACTCCTGTTTCGTACGTCCCTGACATTGGGGTGGCATTCCCTACATAGGGCTGAACCTGTACCCCTCTCTGAGCAGCCTTCATCTGCACTAACATCAACTTTTCCTTCATCCTTTTATGTCTCATCTTAATCTCTTCGCTGCAATTTTTCGTGTAACGGAGAATTTAGTCGACAGACTTATTCTGCCAACAAATCAGGTGCTGCTGAATCATCATGCTAATCTCAGATCGCACATCTAGATACAAGCTGTCCCATATCCTTGGGTTCAAGTGTATCCATTCCACTGCACTATTTGAAAGGCTGCAGCAACCTTTCATAGTACATATGAATTGTCTGTTTAGGTTCTTGAGTCGTTCTATTAATCTTAGCCCAATCCATATCCTGTGGGGCCACCTTAGCTTTTAGTCATGTAATCACCTTGTCATATTTCTTCATCAATATCGGTGATGGACTGTGCATCACTGAGTCTCTTTCTGGTTCACCCTCAGGCCATTCCGTGGCTATTTTGCATGCAGACCACAAATTACTAAGAACCACAATTTCAAACAATGTGTTTAAGTCAACCCACAACACCTTCGAAATCTTTACAAAGCGTTCCACCTGTTTGTACAATCCTACAGGTTTCTCTCTCAGCCTCGGGAAGTCATTTGTAAATGCAGCAAGATCATCTCTAGTGCAAGGTACATGTACATCACCCCCACTACGCACTTCTCATAGTGGATAAGCTCCAACTCCTGTAACTCCTAAAGGAGATGGTTCTCCTGCTGCTATCTTAGAACCCTTTCTCCTAGACTCTGACTGTCATTAGTATTACTATGTTCTTTCAACCACGTCTCTAAATCCAAGACATCAAATATATGTTGACTCTCGGGTGTCTTCTGCGTGGTAGCAGTTTCTCGAGGCATGCTGTTACGCTCTCTAGGGAGTGTCTCTCATACAGGTGAATTCATACCTGCCAATATAGGAAAGGACCTTAGGGGTCTCAACCCAGTCTGGACTACAGAAGGATCTGCAGTCGCTGCTCAAGGGGTACTTGCATTCATCGGAGTTAATGGAACAAATCTCACCAGAGAACTCTCTGTTCTTTCCTGTGGTGTTCCCCTTTCTATAACTCCGGGTGTTCTCTAAGCCTCATTCCCAGCTGAGTTTGTATCATAGATGGGAATGATGGGACCAATAGTGACCGGTACCGTAAGATCATCCGTAATGTTTGAAACAGAACTAGGACTGCAATGGCCTGAGGCTTCGGGGGCACACTTTCTCAAATCCTCCTTCACCCTAGTTTGGACAATCTCTGTCAATATAACCCTCACAACACCAGGGTCTGAAGCCATTGGTGCCGAAACGTTTCCAATATTACCGGTGGTGTCTGAACTTCCCCCACTTCCAGGGTATGACTGGCTGTTTGGAGGTGGACGTTCTGCCAACATTCCATCCAACAAACTATCAGTAGCATCAATATCGCTATCTTCATGCCCTTCTCCCCTTCTGTCTTTTCCTCCCCTCTTTGTCTCTCTTTCCCCATCGCCTCTGTCAGTCACCAAAGCAGGGTAAAATCTCGCTCCCTCAATCATGTCTACTCTCCATCTCTTTTGTTGGTCATCCCATCTTGCATCTGCAAATTAATCCATTGCTTTTGTTATTTTACATTTGTATTGGTCTCTCATTTACACATGTGCTGCTCATTCCCATGCATTTAGTGCCTCAAACTGTGTAGGTCTAGGCAGTGGCTTAATCACAAACAACATCCCTCTCAAATGATCAATTATTCTCAAATTAAATGTACCATAGCATTGAAAAGTCAATGCACCTTCTTTCTCAGTGATCTTATGCCAATTTTTAAGCCAAACATTAAAATGAAGTCCTACATTAGGTGCCATATAATGAGCTGGCGTATCCTCAGGTGGCGCCTCTTCGTCCACATCTCCTAGACTCATGTCTCGGATCGCTCTAAAACATCTCATTTTCCCTCTTTCCTTGTTCCACAGTGGTATAACCACTATCAACAATACAGTTCCAGATAATGAGTCCAACCAATCTCATCGTGGCATTACACCAACCGACCTATCCCGATGCAGCACACTCTGACATTACTCTCGCTCCTTGCAACAGCTCACTCTCCTTCACAATGTCTTTGCACACACGCGTTTTCTCAAACAACAATTGTCTGGTTCACTAAAAGAATCAATAGAATTAAATCACCTGAAGAGCACACACGATTGTAAATCAAACCTCTGCCAGCAGGGATTCACCTGAATTAGTGTAGTTTCCCTTCTACGCAAAAAGGTCCACCGCACTATTCATACTATCCCATTCACACAAGTTCCCTGTCTCAATTGGTCCATTGACAACGTCTTACGACAAACCCCACAAAACCCAGCAGACAAATACAACACGGTGTCTTCTGCATCTTACTATATATCCAGGGATCTTAGGCCACGATGGACCCGATAACAAATTCAACATTAACTCATCACCACATTCACACGACTCTCACAACTCCTCCACCAGAAATGACACAACCAAGTTTTCATGGCAATCTAAACATAGTCTTCGTGCACACAACCCTATTGATACTCACTCCTTTGCCGCTGTTTTTGCCGCATGCTGCCGGAACTCCGTTTGCTCTCCAATCCTCGATCTTAAGTTCTAGACTAGGGACACTGGGGTTGGACTATAGGCTATTCGAGATTTTATTCTAAATTTCCGCTCACATCAAGTGCACAACCAACCTCTATAGCTGCCAACTGATGGAGCCTGTGTCCACTTTCACAGCAACACTTAGTCAGCGATCTTTTTGTGCGACGTGAGAGGTAAGGGGGACCCCTTTTATTTTCATTCTCCAAATAGAGTGTAGCCAATTTGGTTACACGATAATTCAGTTCAATACCAAGTCTCAAGTTAGTACGTTTATTCCAAATTCAGACTCGGAAACAGATTAATATAAACTAGTCTAAGCATTATCGTATAGAAATGCAATGCAAATAGTATGAAGCCAAATCTTCGGAAGTGATTTACCCTAAATAACAAACAGAAGACAACTAATTTGATTATAGCTATGTAAGTAATGAGGAAACATAACTTAGCATCAGATTGCATCAATTTGTTATGGAAAATAAGCATCAATCTCCTATCTGTCCCTACTCTCCTGTAAAGTGGCAACCCTAAACTAAACAAAATTAAAGTAAGGAACAAATAGAAAGGTCTCAGCCGTCAGAGTTCTCTGTAAAAGAAGCTCCAACATGGGTCAAGTAGCGTAAAGCCACACTAATCAAAGAAGAGGTCTGTACCTCAAGGCGTCCTAAGTCAGAATGCCAACTATCCCTTACTATGTTGCATCATAACATCAGTTATATCCAAAGGACATCCCACAAACTGTACTTAGTAAATTTCCATTCTACTGGCACACATAGGCTTCTTTTCACCACCTTTCTATTCTCATAACTCATTATTTCAGCCGCCCCTGATCTCATCTCCTTCTCCCATGAGACCTCTCCTCCCATCTTGTTATCGCATTCCTCTTACCAGTTGCCACTTCACACACCTCGCTATCTACTAAGAACAAAGACCTTTTTCTCTCACTAACAAAGTCTTGTCCACCTTCAGTGGGAATACAAAAAACATGCAACAATGCTACTGCAAGAATATAATACGGATTAAAATATTAAACTAGAAAGTGAGCTTGAATCCAAATACATCTCAGGCCCACAAGTTAGGTTCAGTTATCATGTGCACGGGTTACATTATGTCCACTTCCCTAGACACAAATAACTTGAATTTTTCAACATATACTTTAGTAACTAATACAGCAGTAACATGATTATTCTTTAGTAAACATCCCATTGTACCAATTATCCATAAGCACATTAGCAAACATTTCTCATGAAATATTAATACGTAAGCATAACAATTCTATCGGTTACAGCTCTAAGCACACATATATTTGATTAGTTTGCGATGATATTTAAATATGCAATACCCCCTATCATTTTAACATTAGTCACACGGAATATATGTGAGCGCGGACTACACATGATTATAATGCACTCCTAGCACATCTCTCGGGGTGGAGTCATTTTTACACTACTCCAATTGGGGAAACAACCTTAACAACGCGGTCAAAACACCGCAGTACATTTAGATCGCTGCTTTTACAACGCAAGTCGTTACCACGACTTGCACTGGAGGGCGCTCTAGACTAAGGAATAGTGTGATGTACTATTCCAACACCTTCCCTACTGTACGTAGGCTGGAGTTGGAATAGTAAATCATACTATTCCTAAGTCCAGCGCCCTACAGCGCAAGTCGTGGTAACGACTTGCGTTGTAAAAACAGCGATGTAATGTACCGCGATCTAAATGATCGCGTTGTTACATCATACAACCCTCCAATTGTCCCAAACAGGTGGTGCTTTTAAAAAGTTTTCCACAAGGTTTGAAAGGAGATCAATAATGCCAGCCTTGCTAGAGTTCAGTGCTAAAGCCATCACCACAGCTGCCTATGGAGCTGAACTCTGGGAGTCACTTAAATTGTGCAAAAGTGACCATTATTGAGGATTTTTTTCTGAAACTGCTTCTACTGCTACCAAAATGTGCACTTCTACCAAACTATATGCATCTATTTCATGATTTTATTTTGATTGGAATTAGTTTTAGGACATTAAGTCATTGACTTGGAGTTCTCCTGCACAGGGATCCGATAAAACAGCCCTGTCTGAAATACTTAAAGCTCCAAGACATCACATCAGATTCTTTTTTTAAGTTCATTATATACTAGCAAGCTTACATTGGTTGGACTTGTGGTTTAATGACACATCAAGAAATACAGTTTTGATTTTTGTCCTAAAAGACCTATATCCTTTAGGGTATAAATGCGAGATGATGTGCGACCATGAAGCGAATGTCAGAATTTGCCCCGGGGTCAATGTGCAAGCAGGGGTGACTGGGCCTCAATCTTGGAACCTTTTACAACATATGTCAAAGGGCCTAATCTATTTTAGTACTGGGTTCCAAGTATACCCTTTCCACACATGAATCTTGGAGAAGGAGTGAGCTGTCAAAAGCTTCTCAAGGACGAAGTGTAGGGGGTAGAGACTCAGAACTCAAACAAGTATACAACAGAGACAAAAATGCTATTCAGCCCAATTATGCCTTCATATAAAAAGAGAAATACATGTATTGCTCTCCAAAACATAATATTACACAAAATAAGGCCACTGAGGGACAGGATTCTAATATAGGTTCTACAGGATTATAATCACACAGGATATGACTAGGCACAATTATGACACAGGTGTGAGCTCTCCCTATCATGTACGAGCAGCCTTGCTGATTCTGTGAACCACAGGCCAGTTTAATAACATCCTACTGCTAAAAAGTTCTCTCAGGCCTTCAATGTATAAAAAAGAAAAATACCCATTTATTTTAATGGTAGAGACATAGTCAGTATTTGAGTTCACTTGGGTTGGTTTAATTGAGGTATCAGGAGCTTGGGAGTCTTGGCCATGAGTCCTGCAGGCAAAGGTAACATGATTGATCCTGCTTGCGGTTCAAAGAATAGTGTTAGTGGGCACCCTCCCTCCTTTTCTCAGATTCAGTTGAGGAATGGAGAGGTTCTGACAAAGTAGCAGCACAGACTCAGGTGGCCCCACTGCCCACACTACAAAAAGACCCTTAACCAAATGTTGGTGGTCACATGTCCAATGACCTCTCCTTAAAATCGCATGTAGGTACCGTTATATCCTCTTGTTTCCTCCAGCTGCGCAAAATTAGGAAGATAAGTAGGCTTCTGACTCAGGCAGCTCTGGTTCAGGTGCTGATGGCGTTGGTAATATCATGCTTAGACTATGCCAATGCAACATACCTTGGTCTACCACTTGGCCTTACTAAACGGTTGCAAATGCTTCAGAACCAAGCAGCCAGACTGGTATATAAACAACCCAGATGGCAACATGCATCCCCCTTCTTAGGAAACTGCACTGGCTCCCCATTCCCCAGCGCTGCATCTTTAAAGTGGGCTGTCTGGTGTTCAAATCTCTGAACGGCCAGAGCCCTAAATTCATAAACAATCTTATCTCCCGCTACACTCCTTCACGCAACCTCCGTTCGGCACAGCTCCAACTGCTGACGGTCCCTACCTTTAAGCTAAAGCGCCAAGGGGGTTGCAGGTTTGCAACTCTTGCCCCCCGTCTATGGAACTCCATCCCCCTGGAAATCAGGTCAAGCGCTAGCTTACTGAGTTTCAGGAAGAGCCTCAAAACCTGGCTCTTTATCCAAGCTTTTGAATGATCTGTCTCCAGGTTGGCCAATCCCCCTAGCAATCAGCGCCAAGAAACCAACCAGTGTACGTGCGCTCTACAAATACTTGATAAGATAAGATAAGATAAGACCTCGATGTCGGCTCCAGGCAGAGTCACCACAAGTGTGTTTGCTCCCCAGGCGAATTGGAACACCACAGTTGCCCTTATGAATGCACTTTCAGACTGTCGGCTGTGCAGGTATACCGAGATTGGTCCAGAAACATATGGGAAAGCTGGGAAACCCAGTTCTAGAGACGGGTCATCGCCGGTTACATTCCCTTGATTTAGTCTACTCTTCTGAGCTGTCACAGGCTCCGGATCTAGTTGCTGGGCTTCTCTTCCGTGGCCAGTCGTCTCCCTGCATGGTCAGCCACTCCTTGCCTTTTATCAGCAGGCCAGACAATTTTCCAGGCACCAGGCTGTCACACGGCTCCTCCAGCAGGTTGACATGGACTTCAGATGATAACCCTGCCCCTCTGGGAGGCAGTGTTCTGTCAAGGACATCAGTCCTGGATCTCAGTACTTCTTTGAGTATTCTGCAGAGTACTGCCTCCTTTGGCCATGTAAAAACTGGAACTGGAACCCAGTGGCCAAGTTTGGGTCCCACTCTTATTATCATTTTCTACACAGGGGATCCCACTGTTGTTTTTTCGGAATCACATATCTTCTACACATACGTTTACATATACTTCTTCTTCTGCAGAGCACACACAGTCTTTGTTGAAGGTGATAGCTCTGCCAGCGGGTAGTGATGATGCACTCTCCAATCCTAAGCACCCAAAACATAAGGATGCAAAAGTTTGAGGACTCTGCACCTGAGTGTTATCAGCCTATTGATGTAACACTCTGGATAGATATACTAAATACAGGAATATGTGCTGTTCCGCTAGTCCTGCCTCACTATATTATAGTGAGAGGACATTGCAAGTCACATGGGAAATTCTTTAGGATGCACAGACCCTCACCCACCTAAGTGGCATGCTTCATCATCGGGTTGTTCTATTCGTTGAGTGGGCTCTGCAATACCCAATGAGCCCCTCTAGGTTTTTTTTCCACAGAGATCTTTTAATCTCCGTAACTGATGTTCACCAGACATGAGGATATGTGCCCTTCACTAGTGTTTATCAGAGGCAGTGCAGGTGATTGGGGAGGTGACATGAGAAAAATGAGCTGTGGGTTGCAAAATATTGTATTTATTACCAATGGTTGCTCATGATAAGATTAAAAAATATTGGGTAAACCCCTGGGGTTGTGATGATCCATGGGTTGTTCAAAGCAGTCAACATATTTCTTGACTATTTAAACAAAAAACCGTACCCGCTGTATAGGAAGAGTGTTTGGATTCTGTCGCAGCCATATTCAGGTTGATCAGGTATTTGTCCTGTGATTCCAAGCCCACCAGATTGAGGCGTGGCTACAGATAAGGTCTGATAAAGTGTTATCTGACCTTAGATTTCTACAAATTGTGATAGAGAGATACTCTTCGTTATGATATCCATCCGTTGAAAAAGTGCGTGTAATCTGGACCAACAAATTTATTTATTGCGGACTCCTCGACGTTGATTCAACTGGAAGTGTCCGGGTCTTTATTCTTATGCCCTGAAGAAGTCCTTTACTGGACGAAACGAGTCGGCTGTCTTTTTTACAAGCTCGATATAAATAAAAGAAGAGCCTAAAAGATTTACGTTATGGATATGGATTGTAATATTTTTTTATATTATCATTAAGTGGTGCACCTTTGGTTTTTTGTTTAAATTGTTATAATCCTGCATTGGATTGCATCGTGGCAGTGGGTGCATTAACGGTGTGCACACATGTGATGGGTGATTTCCATCTTTAGAAATATAACTAGGGATAACGGGTCAGGTGCTTGGTCTATACAGGGTACATTGCCAATAGTTTGTCTTACTTATATTCTTGACTATCTTGCCCAAGACGAGTCAGCAGCAATTCTTCAGGACCAAGTGTGTGCCCTAATCTACTGTTGCGATACTCTATCCTGAGACATTTTGTGATTATACCCTTTTAAAAAATGCACATCTAGTTGTGTATATCATAACCCTTCACACTGGAGTGCTACGGTTCTGTTTGCTTGAGCCACCTGCAAAGTTACAATTGACATACATTACGTGAGTATCAACAATAAAAAACAACACTTTGGTTGCCTCTCTTTCTGACACTACCTGTGAATGCCACAAAACCAACAGCATGCAGCCCACATGGTCACTGCACGCATACTATATGTTGAGGTCACAGTCTGTGAGATATTAGTTTCTATCTTACCTGTTTTCCCAGATGGTCGGGCCCCTTTAGAGTACCATGGAACAGCGTCCCTAAATAGAGCCAGCTTAAGACATAAGACTTAGGTTAAGCTTTCATTTCTTAAAATAAAATGACAAGGATATGGTCTAAATAATGGTATTGCTCTTTAAGCCCGTTACACTCACTTGTGTTTAACACACTTCAATTAGCCTACCTGCTTCCATGTGCTCCGCAGATAGAGATTCTGTGGTACTGGAGCAATTTTAAAGCAGCCCGTCAGCACTGGTAGACGCGCCCATCTGCTGAGGTCATTGAATCGCATCTATGAAGTGGCTCGAAAAAGCGATGTGTTACGTTAGGCACGGGTGCCATCATAGAGTTGAGCAATGCTCGCATTTATCTCTCCGTAAAGTCTTTGTTTAGAAAAAGTTAGTAGCCCACTGATTTCAGGAGAATGGTACAGGGATTAGTTTTTATCATTTTACAGGGAACCATGAAGTTCAGTGTTGTTTTAGTTACTCAGGAGATTAGTCGTTCCTGGTGATTTTAATGAATGGTTTCAATGGAAATTGTTGCAAATTCACCTTGTCAGGAAGACAGGCGAATGTGGATTTGTCATGGCCATTCAAGGTGGAAATGTTATACCCATCAAGTACTTGTTATGGTGGTCAGTATTTATACAGTGTTTGTCAGCTAACTGATGAGGGACAGATGATCCATTGGAGTCGATCTTGTTTGGAAGTCACTATCTAGAAATTAGAGTCCAGTGTATGTTGTCATTAAGACCTTCCTTGTCTGTTTTTAGTTTAAACACCCAGCGCTATTCTCTGGTCAACATTTCTTCTGTATGGTAGCCCCATCTTGTAGGTTCTCTAGAATTAACCACTTCATGTCATTGGGTGTATGATTTGTTTCAATGCAGTGGTTGGTCAGTTTAATTGCGTTGTGTCTGCATCAGACGGTGCTCCTGTGCTCACTTGATTCTAATTCTGACGGGTTTTGTGGTCAAGCCTACGTATTTTAAGTCACATGGGCACTAGATAAGGTATACACAGTATTTCGAATTACAGTTTGTATCATTTTGCACATCCATTTTCTTGGTAGACCTAAGTTGATCTCTATGGTGGCAGAAGTTGCAGTTACCTTATGGGTAATCGGTAATGTCCCTTGATTTGTGGTGGGCTCCAGTTTGTGGTGACTGATTCAATTAATGCTGAGAAAAAGAATCATAAATATTTGCTCTGATCCCCCTCTATGCTGCACAGTATTAAGCTGAAGTTCAACTAGATTGTTGTTGAGTAGAGAATGTTAAATTCAAAATAATACAGACGTAATCTTTTTGGAACAAAAGTAAATATTTAAAACCACTGCCTTTTACCATTCTCAGCAATATTATGCCTATTTATCTGAACCGGCATTCTGCATATGATTCCCAAATTGCCACGTGCAGACAATATTGATATTTTTGAGAAATGTGTATTATGCGATATAGATTGTATTAAAATCAGCAATACACCATTATACTTAAGCGAGAAACAGAAACTAGCTTTAAAATTACTTGAAAACAATAAAGGAATAGTGATAAGATAGGCAGACAATGCAGAGGCAGTAGTTGTGAAGCATAGAGGGGCCAGAGCAGATTTTTACAATTATTTCTCTCAGTAATAATTGACACTGTGAGTCATTTGTATGTAATGTATTACTCCTTCCAATTAAATGTTAGACCCTCCCATCCTAGTTGTGATTATCCATACCTTTGCTCTTTTTAAGAAGACTGGAGCTGCTCATTATATATTTCTTCTTGATATATATTTCAGATACTCTATTCAACGGCCTTCATCTGAGGCATCAGATCCTTGACTTTTAACTTCACGTTTATAAAATACATTATACAGGTCCAAAAATTAGAAACCTTTAGTAATTGATTACATTTGTTAGGTGGGAGTTTTAGAATTCTTTCTGATGTATTACTTAGTTTTGTAGGACATTTTATATGACAGTGATGAGAAGATGTTAACCTGTTAATTGGAATAATTTGAGATTGATCTATAATCTAATTGATTGTTTTAAGGTATGCAGATAAATGTATTTTTACAATTGACTTTGTGTAACAATGGGGAATCACAAGGTGTTATGTTTCTATTTAGGGAATCTTCTTTTGTATCAGCACATTAGTCTCAGTTCTCTTTTTTCTTAGTTCTTTTCTTTATTTCACAACGCATGAGGTGGTGGGCCTTACTTCACTTTCTTAGTGAAAATCGATTCCATCCATATAGAAGATATAATTGAGTACACCTGAAAGTCCATTTTGGTTCACAGCATTCTGTAAGTTTTCATCATTTTCACCCTCTACTTTGCTTTTCCCTTAAATAATAGACAGATGAGTAATTTGTATACAGATAACTAAGATTATGTAGTTTCTTTGTTCTTTATGATCTCTTTCTTTTCTTTTCTAATCTCTACATACTTATGGTTAATTGGTAATAACATTATGTGTGACATAGCATTGGAATCCTCATTTTCCCCACCAATAATTATTTTAATATGTAATTATGTTTAAACTGTTTAAGTTTGGCCCTGATGAAGCAACAACCGATGAGCTAAGTCATGAAACATGTGTTGACTGGTTTCTTGGGAACTTAAGACTATGAATTCAAATAAATGATTCATGACCTTGAAGTCTATTATGGAGAGCATCACACAATTACAGACAACAATTATTGTCCTCTTTAGTTTACTTGTCTAGTGCAAGGAGTAGACACAATACTCAGTTTGATGTTTAATATTCTATAAGAGAAACCCGTTCTCCCCCACTTTTTGGTTGGTGTACAATCCTCACCAGATAATGTGGTAATTGAGGGCGTGCGAGCTAATAATGTGAATGACTATAGTTCTTGTGTTGATCTCATCAGAAGGATTTTTTCCACTTCTGGATAGAAACCACCTGCAATGTAGGACATGTACGTACTGACGAAGTTAATGAGACTTCCAAGAACATGCTAGATGACATAATTTAGAAAATATTTTCTGCATGTGTAATTTCACAAACAATTTTCTGGCGAGATAAGGTGGGTGTTTCTACTTTATGTGGCTATTGGCTCACACACTAATTCTGTTGAAAGGCCTAATAGATTCCCAAACGTGCCAAAGCAAAAAGTGAAAAGAATGAACACCTTGGCTAAAAAAGTCTTTGCATCTGAGTCCTGGCTTGACCTGATTAAGTGCAGGCAGTAAAATAAGTTTATTTCTTGGGGCAACTAGCTGAGAAATGAATGGATCATTTGTCTGATGCACAGATCTTAGTTGATGGTATGTAGTCAACCAAATTTATTATAAATTATAGTCTGCACTCTGCTGGTTCCATTGCTGCGGATTTGCAATCTCTTTTGTGACAAAGTATCACTGTTGGCTTTGGTTGTCTATTGTTCCCTGGAAGTACAATAGAAAATATTGGACATTCCACTGATGAAAATAAATTATTTGGTGACTAAGTGTATTACACTACAAATGGATTTAAAAATGAATGGTCCTTATGGCTTTCATTTACTCCTAATCCTTTGTTTTCTCTGTAGTTTAATAAAAGACAGCAGCTCATCATTTGGCCTCGGCTCTAACTGTTGCTCAGAGAATTGATAATCTCTCTAAAGCCTGTCACACTGGTGAGATACAGGGTGATGGAACCCTCCTCGAAATGAAAAAGACTGACTTCAGGCTCTTGGTTGGAATGAAAAGGACTGACTTCAGATTGTTGTTTCCTATAGATAGTGAAATCCACCTCAAAACAAAGAGCACAAGAACACAAAGGTAACTTTTGAAGTGTTCACAAATGAACATTAAGTGGGCCAATGAATCAGTACCATGTGAAGACTATAATACAGGGGTTTATTCCAGTTACTTACTTATTTCAAAAATTAGAATGAGAGGTTGATCCCCAGTCTAGACCTCTGGGCTGTCAACAAGTACATGAAATGAAAATGATACGTCTTTTCTTCCCCAGGTGGAAGGTAGTCAGGTTCTGGTGATAAGGCTCTATTCTATGGCCATTCACTATGTCAATAAAAGTGGGGACCTTAAAGTTGTGGAGGGAAGGCATGATGAAAAATATGGATGGTAGATAAAGGCGGACAAGGATTTGTTTATTTGGTCTTAGTATTTATGGTCTTTTAGAATTCTGTGATCAGTCTGCCTCTTCTTTCACCTGGCTTGTCCATAAGATGCAGGGAAGATATCTAGTTTATTCCATGCCAAATTGCAGGGGTAAATCTGGTTCCATTTGGGCCAGCAGGGGATATATTACAAGACTACAGATAAGGACAGAATCATATTAGTGAAAAGTTATGCGAACCTACAGGGTAGATGCAAAGAGAGTGAAGTTTATTTACTCTCAAGAAGAGAAGGGGGAACAATTAAAGGAAGGGCAGGTTAAATTCACACAAACCTCAATGGCACTAGAGCTAAAAATGAAGGTACCATACAGTGGAAGGCGTGTCACAACCCACAGGATTGATAACAAATATGACAATAAATAAAATAATCACATTGCTCAGAATGGCTAATAGATGGCACTAATGTATTCTTAATAAGGTTGAAGGTCCCCAGCTACAGCACAGTCAATATAAGTTCCTTTCTACCTCAATGGCACTAGGGTTTGAGAATTGGAGTGGGAGTTCGCCCTCATGTTTAAGAATTAGGATAGAACCCAAAAGACATCATTACATTTCTTACATATGTGCACTGCTATGGTACAGATTTACTCAGATGCTTCTTTTGGTTCCAACATTGGAAAAAAAGAATGAATGTGACACAAATAAAAACGAGGGGTCATTTGTGGCTACAACATCTCTTACTTTATTCAACCCATCACAGCATGGGTGTCCCTCTTTAAAAGTTATTATACACTTTACTGCCTCCTACACTTTCCTTACACTACTAGATTTATGCTCTTTTACAATTTTGTCAGCCATCTCTACTGAACAATTGAATATTGGATGAAATAATTTTCTGCTGTGATACTCATTACTTCACTCGTCAAAATATTTTATTATGTTCTTTTGTGCTATCGGTGGTTCATTTTCAGTAACAAGAGCCCCAGTAATACACTCACTTATGAAAATATCTTATAAAAAATATGCAATCAGTGCTTACTTGTTAGATACTGCAAAAGGAACAAATAATGGACGGAATGCTGATCAATGCAAACATGCACCCCCAGTCACAAAGATCTGGGTTTAATCAATTGTTCTTTTGCTCACCACACCACCCCATTTTGGACCCAGCCATATGCAAATCAGTCTTGACACTGTACCTCATGGGAACAGTCCATCGTGAACTGCCAAGCCAGGTCCTCCCTGGACCGGAAACAATCATCCTGGGACCGGTTTGCGGGCATCACCCCTCATCAGCCAGGCTAGCTTGAATCCAGTGGTGCAGTGAGCACGGGACCCACGTCTAGGCATACCCTTCCCACTTAGGGCAACAAATGCAAAAGGAACAAATGATAGACGGAATGCTGAACAATGCAAACATTCAACCCCAGTGACAAAGATCTGGGTTTAATCCATCGTTCTTTTGCTCACCACGCCACCCCAGTTTTGACCCAGCCATATACAAATCTGTCTTGACCCTGTACCTCATGGGAACAGTCTAGCCCGAACTGCCAAGCCAGGTCCTCCCTGGACCAGAAACAAGCATCCTGGGACCAGTTTCGGAGCATCACCCCATATCAGCCAGACTAGCTTGAATCCAATGGCGCAGTGAACAGGTGACCCACGTCTGCGCATACCCTTCTCACTTAGGACGACAAATGCAAAAGGAACAAATGATGGACGGAATGCTGAACAATGCAAACATTCAGCCCCAGTCACAAAGATCTGGGTTTAATCTATCGTTCTTTTGCTCACCACGCCATCCCAGTTTGGACCCAGCCATATGCAGTCCAGGGAGGACTTGGCTTGACAGTTCGGGCTGGACTGTTCCCATGGGGAACAGGGTCAAGACTGATTTGCATATGGTTGGGTCTAAACTGGAATGGCATGGGGAGCAAAAAAAGATGGATTTAGGCCCAGATCTCTGTACTGGGGTGAATGTATGACATTGTTCAGCATTCTGTCCATCAATTGTTTTTTTTGTGCTTGTTAGATACTGGGATAAACATATTATCCCAAGCAAATTCAAGTGCAGACTCAATATTCTGTTTGCACCCAAACCAGGCTTATATCTCCGGTGCTAATTACGCACACCATGGGAGTTTGCCTGCATGTGAAAATTGGCACAAATCGTGTAGCATACACTCCAAATTGCGATGTTGTGCATCTTCGAAGCCTCAAAACACACAGTATTACCATGTTATCCTCCATTCTGAGGTGCATTGAACACAATGGTGTGATGCTTGTTTACTGAGCAAATACCGCACCTTGCGTTATAGGGATTTACTTGGTGTGCGGTTTCCTCTCGAAAGAGGAATTATCCCCAAAATTTACAACTTTATTGCATTCGCCAAACGCCAGCAAATGACTATCTAATGTACTGAGGAGGGGACTCACTGATCATTTTTTAACAATTAAATTTAAGTATTATTGATCAGTTCTAAAGCTATGCAAGACTTATACTAATACTCAAGTGGTCTTTGCTCATCCGGTATTTAAGAGTAAAATACACTTTTAATATCTCGTATGTATTAACTTGTCTGTAAGTTATTTTATATTTGTACCAGTAAATGATTTCTGTAAATCAAGTTACACTTGTACATATATTAGTTGTACTTTAGGATTTCCAATCGCATTTTATTGTAAGTAATTTTTGTATCTGATGATGGGTTATTTAAACTAATGCAACAACAAAATTTAATTCAGTTGATACCCAAGTACCAGCGATTCACAAATCATGTTCAAGGCAAAGCTTACATAAGGTCCAACAAATATGGCAGTGTGTGAGCAGTGGCCAAAAGCTGAACCAACGTAGCCTTCTTTACCTGAGCAAGGTGAACATTAATACCAATAGGGACACCAAGATTCTATGAGGCAAAGCAGTTGATTCCTGCAACTGAAGTGTAAGATGTTTCATATGTGGTCTCCAGTCTTGTTTATCCCCAAAATGTATACATTTGTTTGCTAGTTTTGTCTTAATTAATTTGCATTGTGATAGTCTTGGCATTATTGCTTTGGTGAAAGTGAGTGCACAACTCTCAACACAAAAAGCTAACCCAGAACATAATAATGAACAAGGCACAATTATTGTGTCAAGCTTTAAATGATCTTTAGTATTTTTTATTGTAAATGGACCCAAACTGATAAATTGTTTTTGCCAATTTACAGGTTGGACCAGCAAAGAGAAAGTGATTCCCCATAGACCTCATGGTCCTATGAATATGTTAATTCAAAAAATTTCATTTGATGTTGACCCTGCATTAAAGGTAATATATTTTAGTTCAACAAGTACAAAGTCTTTAGCTACTGCACCTGTTGAAAGAATCTAAGTGAAAGTGGCATATTTAAAAGGAAGTGTTTCCTTTTTCCTTTTTCCAATTTTACTGCATCTGCTTGGAGTAGTTCTGTTATATCAGTGGTGCTTAAAACCTGTCTTGCAGTGTGCACATCTTTCATTCTCTTTCAGATGGCTCCTGCTTGATGTATTAGTTTAAAAGCAGTAGTTCAAACTTTATACTGTTTTTGTATGCACGTAGCGGGTTACTAGGACTTAACAGACGACACCCTGATTTAAATATAAAAAATGATTGACTGTTATTATATATAAAACAGGGCTTATTTTAAGCCTGAAAGGGCTGTAATTGTGAAATACTTAAAAAAAACAAAAAAACTTTTACTTATTGGCAGTGCTTAAGGTCTAAAAGAATAAAATAAATGACATTTTGTTCAGCCGGCACTATCAAATGTCGGGGGTGCAGAATACCAACTGCCTGATTACGATCTTGGTGGATGGAATACTCCATCACAAACATGACGCATATCCCGTCCACCGTATTGCAAGTTCCATAGGATATAATGGAATCGTTATACCGCAGACGGGATATCCATCATGTTTGTAATGGAGCAACCCTGTCCGACCAGATCGTAATCATGACCCAAGACTGTGCAGTCTTGTTTGTTTCACCCATCTACAGACACTTATTGCCCTCTATTTCACTCTTTCAGGTCTCTTTTTTATCCCTGCTTTCTTTCAGTTTTATTATATTTCTGTCTTTCTCTTCCTCCTTCTTCCCCTCTCCCCCCCCCCCGTTAGTGTTTTTCTCTGTCTTGCTCTGGGTCAAAGTCTGATGAGGGAAAATAAGTGCTGGTCCCTAAAAATAAGTGCAGGTGTGCCCCACCTGCAAGCACTGCTTATTAGGAAATTAGCAGCTGTAGTGCATGCAGTTCCCCTAATAGTTCATGGAAGGCCAGACTTTGGTGATGAGAGGATTGGCTTTCTTGTTGTGAGTATTATAAGCCAAAGAGTGGAATTTAAATTCCACTGTTTTCTTAATCGTCAGTCCATGTCCAATATTGATTGTATTCTCAATAAGGTATCCTCAACAGCAAACACAGGCTATTTTCTTCGGCTTGGTGTTTTTGGCATTGTCTAAAGGTGATTATAGCATCGCTATACCCCACAGAGTACACTCCCAAAAACAATGCCTGCTGGAATTCCTTCCTGCTCCCGGATTTGGAGGAGTTGTCACATTCCTTGGCGTCTCTTAAACATCCAACCATTTCAGTGATCCACTTCCCACTAAGTTGCTCAAAGACCTCAATGTGGCCATTCTGCCTCTCTGGCCCAGGATCACCCAACAATCTCTCTTACAGGGGAGGATTCCCAACTGCCTTAAAATGGGGCAAGTCACACCCATCCCCAAGAAGCCTAATGCAGACCTAACGGATCCCAATGATTTCCGGCTGATCACCAGCATCATGTCTTTAGCGAAATTGCTCGAGAAATGCGTTCACACACAGCTCTGCGACAACATCGAGAAATTTCAGCTCCTACACCGACACCAGTCAGGCTTTAGAACAGGTCATAGTACAGAAACAGCTCTAACTCACATTGTTGATGACGCCTTGAGAGCTCTTGACCAAGATGCGCCTTGATTTCTAATTCTTCTGGACTTGACCTCTGCTTTTGACACTATCAAACATGATAACTTGATTACCCTTCTTCAATATAGGATGGGGTTATCTGGCCCTGTCTTAAATTGGTTTTCCTCTTTCCTGCATAGCCGAACCCAAAGAATCAAAGTCAACCAATCTTTGGCTGCCAGCACCACGGTCTCTATTGGGGGTACCTCAAGGATCTGCACTCTCGCCCACGCTCTTCAATCTCTTCATGGAACCTCTAACTGCTATTCTAAACGGTGCTAACATTCAGTACCATATGTACGCGGATGACACTCAACTGTATTTGAAGATCTCCTTTCCAGATGACATTAAAACTCTTAATGGGGCGCTTCAAAAAACTCAACAATGGCTAACGCATAATCATCTGTTACTAAATACCCTCAAAACAGAATTTCTCCTTATTACCCCCCGCAACCACGCGGCCCCTACGCAAAACTGGATCAAAAAAATCTCAGCACTCAACTGCACCCCTCATATAGTGGACTCCGCTTGTTCTTTAGGTGTCACCCTGGACAAATTCCTAAACATGCAAGGTCACATCAGTGCCACCATTAGGAGTGCCAATCATCAGCTCAACACCCTTAGGAAAATCAAACCTTTCCTACCTCCCGAGGACATCCAGTCAGCAGCCCAATCCCTAGTTATCTCACAAGTGGAATATGGCTTGGTGACCCTAGCTGGGCTTCCTAAATCTAGGTTAGATCCGCTAAGAGCTACTCTGAACGCCTCGGCCAGACTAATCCCAGGCTCCAGAAAGCATGATTATATTAC
Source organism: Calotriton arnoldi (assembly GCA_963921515.1). Classification (NCBI taxonomy): domain Eukaryota; kingdom Metazoa; phylum Chordata; class Amphibia; order Caudata; family Salamandridae; genus Calotriton; species Calotriton arnoldi. The sequence continues at coordinate 22,665 of CAWUFW010014684.1, read as the reverse complement.
ACCTCACTTAATTCAACTTAACTGGCTTCCCATTGAAGCAAGGATCCGCTTCAAGATAGCCTGTCTGTCACATAAAGCTATAAACTTCAATAGCCCCGTTTACCTGGCAAAAAAACTTAAGAAGCTCCAATACCCTACTACTGAAACCACCTAAATTCAACAAAAAAAGAACTTACAATCGCACCTTCTCAGGGCTGGCTCCAAGAATTTGGAATGCCCTTCCGACGGAGATCAGAACCAACCCCTCGACTGCTTCATTCACAAAACAGGTCAAATGGCTACTTTTGGATGAACTTGATCAGCAATAGCCTCTATGTCATTTGCTAGTCACTTCCTTCTCTTGCTTGACAATCATTTTTACTTTGTGTTTTGAAATGTATGCTTGACAATCATTTTTACTTTGTGTTTTGAAATGTATTTTGTCGTTCTTTTGACTTAGTGCGCTGCTAAAACTGCACGGCCCCGTCTAGTAGGGCTATTACCTGTTTGATCACGTGCTACCTCGTCTTCCCCTAGCACCCACATTTACTTTTTATGTTTCAGGTTCCTCTTATGTTGCCTTATTGTATTGTACTCATACTGTTTCTTCATGTCAACGTTAGTTTCTTTTTGTACAGCGCTCTGATACCCGTCTGGGTCTTGTTCACGCTTTATAAAACTTTTCAAATAAATAGCAGTACCACTACAGCCTAGACTCAGTGTGAGTAGTCTAAGTAAATATAACGTTTTTTAGCAAATTCAGGGGAAATAACTTGCTTTAACTATGGTCCACTTGTGATATAGAAGCTAAGTCAGAGACTAGGAATAGACGTGCTTTTCATTTTTGCCATGGTCTAAACTTTTCACAAAATCTGGAGCCCATACCCCTAGAGGTCATTCGCAGATGATTGCTTTAACCATTTTTTTTTTTTAATGAATCTTTTTATTAACATACATTGCTATCAGATATATAATACAGAGGCATCAACAAAATTGTGCACGGCGATGACATATGAGAAAATAGTGTACAGCATTACATAATGAGGGGATGCTACGGGGTGAGGAGATCATCTTGTTCAATACTACGAGGTGGTTGACATATCTCTCCACGATATACGTTCCAAGGGCTCCAAATGCGGGACCACTTTTTGGGGCAACCCCTGGCCAAATACACCGTCTTTTCCCTGTGCATGCACCAATCAAGGTCTTTTTTCCAGGCTTCTATCGTGGGTGATTGAGCTGCGCCCCATAGCTGTGCGATATTTCTTTTGGCAAGCATGAACCCCAGTGTGACCCATTGTGTGACCCATTGTGTCTGATGAGTGTTCAGGTCTTTAGGTTCCCATACATTCAGGAGGCACCTCCGTGCCTCTGGGTGAAGACAGACGGGGAGCACTACATTGATTGTGTTGTGTACTTTGCGCCAGAAGGAACTGATGTGTTCACACTCCCATATGATGTGCATGAATGTTCCTATGTGGCCGCATCGTCTCTTGCACTCCCTCCGTCAGCCCTCCCCATTTGTATCAGACGGGGTCCAGTGATATATACCCTGTGGAGGATTTTGAGCTGTACTAGTCTAAGGCGCGCTGGAATGGCGAACACTCTAGGGGAGGATACTGCTTCCTGCCAGTCCTCGTCATCCATTTCGATACCGTCCCTTATCCATTTCTCCCGTAATGATTGGAGGGGATCCGCCATGTGATTTATCAATTTCTTGTATATTAAGGAAATAGTTTTTTCGGGTAAGTGGCCGTCTAATATTCTGTCCTCCAATGGTGAAGATTCGGGAGGAGTAGAACCCCTTGGTAGAAGGGACCGAAGTGAGTGTAGAACCTGTGCATACCGAAAATGTTCAGTGTCGGCTAATGCATATTGTGTTTGCAGTGTGGTGAAGGACTTAGCCTCTCCCTCCCCAAATGTCCCCGATACGTGAAATACCGATGAGTTCCCACTTGTCGAACCCCTTTGACCTCCATAGGTTACCCAGTTGCTCAGAGTCCCATAGCGGAGTCGCTAAGGTCAGTTTATGTCCCCATCCAAGAAATTTAGTGGCATCATGCCATACTTGTACTGAGTGTTTGGTGGGGCCTGTTAATGTGTATCGCCTAGGTCTTGAGTATAGTGCCCCGTTATAGTTACCTCCAGGAAGGAGCCACCTATCCATGCTATAGCCAGGGTCGTCGGGGTGCCCATAGGTGCCATGATTGATGGCTGCTAAATGCGCCGCCCAATAGTATTTTTTGATGTCGGGGAGGCTAATGCCCCCGTCGTACCAGTTTAATGTCAGCTTATTCTGGGCGATGCGCGGTCTTCCGTCCCATAGCAAGTCTCTCTGGAGGCCCTCGACTTCTCTAAAGTGTGCCATTGGAACAGGATCCAGGGAGTTCTGCAGGGCGTAGAGGAATCGAGGCAAAGACATCATTTTAAACAGGGCCGCTCTACCCAAGAGAGGGGAAGTGACTTCCAGCTGGTTATGTCCCTTTTGAACTTGTGCAAAGGTGGGAGGAGGTTGCGGGCGTATCGGAGTGAGGGGTCAAGGGAGATAAATATCCCTAAGTACTTAAAGCCCACTGTGTTAACTTGTATTGGACAGTCTCTCGGCGGGATGGGTGGGTCCCCGTTGAGGACGTACAAGAGGGACTTGCTCCAGTTGACAGTGAATCCAGAAAATCTACCGAATACTACCAGGATATCTAGTACAGTCACCAAGGACTTCCTAGGGGAGGCAAGGTAAAGCAATATGTCGTCCGCATAAAGTGAGATGCGGTCTTCCCAGTCTGGGGACCATTGTAGTCCTCGTATCCTTGGATCTCTCCGGATCCAAGCTGCTAATGGTTCCAAGGCTAGGGCAAAAAGGAGAGGTGAAAGTGGGCACCCCTGACGGGTCCCACGGCTGAGCATGAACGTGGCTGACTGTTTGTTATTGACTACCACTTGTGCCAAGGGCTCGTTGTACAAGAGGCGTACCCATTGGATATAGTTTGGGCCAAATCCCATCTTTGCCAATACTGCCCAGAGATAAGGCCATTCAATAGTATCGAATGCCATGGTTGCGTCCAAGGATACGATCATAACTGGCTCTTGGATGGTGGCTGCTCTACCCAGTACGCCATGGACTCTACGCAAATTCAAGGCTGTATTTCTGTGCGGCATAAAGCCGGATTGGTCTGGGTGAACTAGGCCCCCAATTATTTTGACCAGGCGATTGGCCAAGAGCTTGGCCAGAATTTTGGGCTCGGCATTCAGGAGGGAAATCGGCCTGTACGAGGCACAGTCAGTCTTTATGTATAGTGACTATGGTGGCAATCCTCTGTTCCCTGGGTAGTGTCCCACCCTCCCTGCATTCCTCAAACATAGATTTTAAATATGGTGCCAGCTTATCGGGTCGAAGCTTGTACTACTCGATGGGGATTCCATTGGGACCAAGGACTTTCCCTGAGTTTAAAGATCGGATTGCTTGCGCTATCTCATCTGTTGTCAAGGCACTTTCCATAAAATTACGTTCTTCTAAAGAGAGTTTGGGGAGCCTAATGTCTTGTAGTAATTCTTGAGAGTCCTCTTCAGTGTGTGGGGCTACGGCTGTGTAGACAATGTTGAAATGACTGGCGAATTTATCCACTATTTCCTGCGGATCAGTAAGGGGTATGTCTCCATCGTCTCTGAGCTCAGGAACCAGTCTGCTCGCCCACTCTTTTTTATCAAGCCACGCTATGAGTTTCCCTGCTTTATCTCCCAGGTCGTATATTCTGCCCAGTCTTTCCCTACCCAGAGTTTTAGCACTATCAGTCACAAGTGTCTTATATTCGTGTTGTTGTAGGCTCAGTAAGTGGAGGTTCTCTTGCGTAATTCCAGTTTCTAGGTCTCTTTCTAACCGGTAGATCTCGGCCTCGATGTCCGAGACTTCTTTTTGTTTATCTTTCTTCATTCCAGAGATCAAAGACAAGGCCTGACCCCGGATTACAGTTTTAAAAGCTCCCCATAATGTCTGGGATGAGGACACGGACCCTTCATTTTCTAAGAAGTAGTTATCCATGGCTTTGATGAGGCCTTTACGGATTTTTGGATCCCGGAGGTACCATGGATTAATTGGGGCGAGTCTTCCCACTCTAACCTGGTTGAGGACTATGTGGATCCATACCGGCGAGTGGTCGGAAATGCCCCTGGCTAAATGCTTGATTTCGTGGATGTGGGTAACTTGTGAGGCGGGGACTAGGCAGTAATCTATACGAGAAAGGCTATGGTGTACCCTGGAATGAAAGGTGTGCTATACCCTATCTGGGTGATATGTTCTCCACCCATCTGCTAACCCCATGGCATCAAGAAAATCAGGCAGCCAGCGGGAAGATGGTCCCACCTCCCGCGGGGGATGTCGGTCCAGTGTACCCGAGACCACCGAGTTGAAGTCGCCCCCGAGGACTAACAGGCCATCTGGTATGGAGAGTAGAATAGCGCCCAGATCTTTAAAGGTGGTGCTTTGCAAGCCTGGTGGAACGTAAACGGACATGAGTGTTATAGACCGCCCCTCCCAGGTGCCCGTCACCCCTATGTATCTGCCCCGATCGTCCGTCCATGTGAAACTGACAGCAAGGGGGAATTAATTTTTCATCATGATACCAACACCCCGGGAGCTGGAGGTAAACCCTGCATGTGCTACCATTTTATATCCCCATCTGTGCATCGCTTTACACGAGTTTCCGACCAGGTGTGTTTCCTGAAGCATGACAATATCAGGGGCCTGCCGTTTAATATATTGGAGAACCACGCTGCGTTTGATCTTGTCACCAAGCCCGTTAACATTCCAGCTTAATATTTTAACATTTTTGTACCCCCTGTGCACTCATTGGATAATGCGTAAATCTCAGTGTCCTCTGCAATAGAATCAAAACAAATTGCCGATGTTAAAACCATAACAACAAACAAACATAAACCCCCGCCCTGCACTCTGGGCGTAGAACTGCCCATTTGAAAACCTGCAGAGTGCCTGTCGCCCTAATGGTGAACTAAAAGTAGAAAGTGTAGGGACGCATCATACCGTTTCCCTGTCCCCCCTCCCAAACTGTATCCATGAAGTCCCCAAAGAGAGTCACGCACCACAGTTCTGGGTGTCAACCATTTGGGGGAGACCCCCCCAGAGATCGGCCACAGCGTGGCGCGTTACCTGTCTCAGTATATCCCGGGATTCAGTCCATTCAGCGGAGTTACAACATCCATTCCAACCCCGTCAGCCGTGGGGCTGGGAGGTGGTCTCGTCACCATCATTGCGGTTACGTGGGGCGCGATCCGTCCGGCGCTCAACCCAGTCAGCCGCTTCCTCCGGCTGTTCGAAGAACCAGGTTCAACCCTCTGCCTCAACACGAAGACGCGCCGGGAACAGCATGGAGTACTTCAAGCCTCTCTCCCTGAGTTTCTTTTTCACCATAATGAATGTCCATCTCTGCCTCTGCACTCTTTGTGTGAAGTCCGGGAAGAAGGAGATGTCCGCGTTGTCGTAACGGAGAGCAGCCCCCATTCTGGCGTTCTGAAGGATCACATCCCTATCCCAGAAATTCAGTACTCTCGCTAGTATCGGGCGCGGGGGGCCCCTGGATTTGGGCGACCCCCCGGGACCCTATGCGCCCTTTCGATGACAAAGAATTTACTGAGGCCCTTGGGCTGTAAGTGATTTAGGATAAGGTCTTCCACGGAAAGATCAGGGGTCTGCCCCTCGGCTTTTTCCGGCACCCCTAAAATACGTAGGTTGTTGCACCGTAGGCGCCCCTCATAATCGTCCAACTTGAGCTCGGTGGATTTACGGAAGGTCTGTATGTCTCGGATCTCCCCCAGGAGCTGGGCGACGTCTCCCACCAAGCTAGTTGTGGTGGTTTCCACCTGTTTGACTTTTTCATTAAGTTTGGTGAGGTCCGCTCGAATCAGGTTTACATCAATGGCAATGGTATCCATTTTGTGCTCCAAGGAGGTCTTGACACTGGTTATTGCGTCCATGACATCCTTTAGTGACAACTCCTGGTCTTCCCCTCCCTGATCGCTGGTGGAGCTGCCCCTGGATTGGCGGCCCTGTAGCATGTCTTTGGGGAGGGCATAGCGGTCCAGTTTATTGGATTGAACTGTTTTGGGCCCTTTCGCACCTGTGGATTTGCCCCTGTCCATTACTGCTCCGTTGCATCTTCAGGACCTCCCAGATTGATATGCCTCTTTTCCCGGCTTCAGCAGCAACTCACACGGCGCGGTGTTGTGTCCCAGTCTCAGGTCATCGGTCACCAGGCGAACCCCAAGGAGAGGGAGCAAGATAGAATGATGGCGCAACCACCCGCTGCACAAGCGCTCACCCTCCCTCGCGGTAGACAAACCTGGTGCACAGATCCGGTCGTACCCAACTCGGTGTGAGGTGGGCACACCACAGTGTAGAACACGCTCATGGCTTTCAGATGTAGGCGAGTCGCCGCCTGGCTGCCTGGGAGACCCCCAGCCCCACACAAAGGGTCCAAAGTACCGTGCACTATTCACGGCCTCTGCCGCTCACTGCTCTACTACTACGTCCCTGGGAAGGTGGGGGAGGGGCGGACTTCGCATTTTTAGCCTCCTGCCCTCGATGAATTGAGGCAGTTCGAAGAGGATGGGAAATGGGAGGGGAGGGGGGCGAGTCCCGTGCCTCCAACCACAACACCGGGGGCCCCCTGCCACCTCTATGCATCACTCGGCGTGCACCGCCGGCCAGAGTACCGCAGCAACAGGTCGCGGCCTCCGCTCCTCCCCTCTGACTCGGTAGTCGCTGGCGGATCTTGCTGAGGTCTCCCGTGTAGTCACAAATCCCCCGGTGAGCTCTGCTATGCTTCGGGGGCCCAATGTGGGCACCTGCACCGGGCGCACAAGTCCCCAGAGTCTATGCAGGACTCGGAGCGCACGCAGAGCGCTGGCCGAATCTCCCTGCCCCCGCAGTGGCTGTGGGCGGAAACTTAGCCCCCGGCACTTCTGCAGGCCCTCGGCGAGCGGGACCCGCACCTTTGGATACAGGCAATCCTTGATGTCGGGAGTCGGTGGAAATCGCCCGGTTCACTTTCTGGTGCGTTTCCCTACCGCGGGGAGCCGGATTATTGCGTCGGATGGATGTGGGGAAGACAGTTGTTATGGAGCTAGTAGATTAGGCGGCCATCTCGCTCCGGTGCTTGGCCACGCCCCTCGCTTTAACCATTTTTGAAAGAATATATACATTTCCTAGCTAATGAGAAACAACATTTAAATTCTGTTAAGTAGAGGGGCAACCATTATCTATCTTCTTTCTTCTTTTTTTCTCAGCAGCCATAAACCAAGATACGTTGAAAAAAAACATTGGCAAACTACATTTCCCAGAATCACAGAAATTAGTTGAGCATAGTAAGAACAATAGGAATTGAGTGACCATTGTCCCATTAACATTATCTTTAAAGAATCCTTCCACTTCCTCTTTCTTCGTGCATTGGCATATTCCCAAGAGATTTAGTGATGTGAGGTGTTGGGCACCTCTAAAAGAAACAAGGGAGGCAGATCCTTTGAAGTAGGTTGTTTTAATGTAGCTCCAATTGTAGAGACCTCATCCTACAGACAACCACAGCAACTGATTGCAAATTCAAGTATCAACATTCCTAACAGTGGAACATTCTGCCATGGAACAGCAACCTTGGCAACAAGATAGAACAGAGATTAGATAAGATAAGAATAGAACACCACATCACCTCCCCCTTTACCAACCCTAAAATTAAAAAAAAAAAAATGAAACAAATGAACCAAAAGATAACAACAATCAAGAAACATAATCTTGCAAACTAAGAGAATTCCTCCTCAGTCTATTAGACCTTCTTTCCACAACTTGTGGGGCAGGAGAGCCTCTCACACTGGCACCCTCACCAGCACATTTGGGAAGACACTTCACAATCCTGTTGAGATTCCAAATCCTGTGATCTTGGGTTTTAATGGCATTACCCAAGAGCTTGACCACCTTAATAGGCTGACCAAACTTTGACTTACCAAATCTTCTTTCCGGAAGTTTTACTCTAACCCAATCGCCAACCTCAACCACAGTTTTCTTCACAGCTTTTCTCGCATCAAAAACAATTTTTCTCCTCACCATCTTTTCTAACTCTGTTTTTCCATCCCTCAGTACCATCCTCCACTCCACCAGCCTCCTTTCTTCTAGAAGTGACCCAAAAAGGCGTGACTTGAGTATTGGCCACCCTCCCTTTAAACAATCTAAAGGGTGAAACTCCAGTGGAAGAATGTGAAGTGAATCTGTACTCACACACCTTTTTCTTTACTGCTTCCTCCCAGTCACCACCAGAGGCAATTTCTAACTGCATTGCCTCTTCAAGTACCTTCACAAACCTTTCAACGACGCCATTGCACTCGGGATGATATAGCGAAACCCGCTTATGAACAATGCCTCTCTCTCTCAAAAACCTTTTGACCATAACGGAGGTGAATTGAACTCCGTTGTCAGACAACACAGATGCTGGCAACCCTTCACTCCCAAAAAGATCCTCCAAAAAATTAATGACAGCTCTAGAATCAACCGAATTGACAATTTTTACTTCTGGCCACCTGGAAAACATGTCAATACAGACTAAAACATAACGATCCTGTGTACTTATCTTCACTGGACCCAAAATGTCCACAGCAACATCCACCCAGGGACCATTGGCTTGTTTCCTGATGATCATCGGTTGGGTCCTGCACTTGAGTATCTTCGCACACTGATAACAAGTACGTACAATTCTTTCTATGTGCACATCCATGGCAGGCCACCAATAGGCCTCCCTAATTCTTTCTTTAGTTTTTGCGATGCCCATATGACTTGCATGAGCATTTGCCACTAATTTGTCACGTAGCGTTTCTTGCACCACTAGCCTGCTACCTCTCAAGAGGAAACCACTCCAAACAGACAACTCCTCTTTGACACACCAATACCCCTTCAGTTGTTCAGTACAATCACGTTTCTCACACCAACCACTACGTACATAGGTAATGACCTGTTGTTAAAACGGAATCAGCATTTAAACCATCCAACCATTCGACTTCAGTTAAAATGCCCTCGCTCACCACACAAACCTTCAAATCCTCTTCAACATCCTCACCAGCAAAACAATCATCAGTATCAAAGGAATCCAGAATGTCCGATCCACCCAACGTAGACAAACAATCAGCTAGAATGTTACTTGAATCTGGTAAATAGGAGACATCAAACTCAAAGTCCTGCAGCGCAACTACCCATTTCCTTATCCTGTGAGAAACGCAATCAATCCCTTTCTTTCCAAACACCTCTTTTAAAGGTTTGTGATCAGAAACAACCGAAAAATGTTTGCCCCACAGAAACTTTTTCAATTTGCAAATTGCCCAGTAGACCCCCAAGGCTTCCTTTTCAACAACAGAGTAATTGCATTCTGCCCCCCTAAGTGGCCTAGAAATAAACAAAATGGTGTTGTCAAAATCTTTACCAGATTGTAACAAAACGGCACCCAATCCTTTACAGCTGACGTCGGTCATAATATATGACTCTTTGGAAGGGTCAAAGCTAGCTAAATTGGGAGCCTAATTCAAACACCTTTTAATTAGATCAAATTCTTCACAACAAGCTTGACTCCAAACAAACTCATGTCCTTTCTTCAAAAGCTCTCTCATACGTTCAGTCTTCTGCGCAAAACATTGCACAAATTTGTTGTAGAATTCCGCCATGCCTAAGAATTTCACAAGTTCATCTTTGTTCTCTGGATAATTGAGGTGAGAAATAGCATCTACTAAATTTGGGTCTGGGCCTAATACGTGAACCCGACACCAAATGACCCAAATACTCTATCTCACTCACATCAAATTTGCATTTATCAAGTCTTAGAGTGAGACCTGAGTCTTGTAGCTTGGACAATACTTCCATCAACCTTTTGTTATGTTCATCCAAATTTACTCCATGGACAAGAACATCGTCCTGGTAGATTTTAACCCCATCAATGCCACCCAGGAGATTCTCCATCACTGTTTGAAACACCGAGGCCGCAGAGATTAGGCCAAACGGCATCCTGAGGAATTTAAAAGTTCCGAAAGGAGTGATGAAAGCAGTGAGATCTTGGCAAGAGGAATGCAGTTTGATTTGATGATAAGCCGAGAAGAGATCCAACGTTGAAAAATGTGTGGCACCACCCAAAGAAGATAACATTTCTGATATATTGGGAAGAGGGTAGTGGTCCACAACAACAGGTTTGTTCAGTTCCCTCAAGTCAATGCATAACCTGGCCTCTCCGTTGGTCTTGCGAGCCATCACAACCGGAGAAACCCATTCAGTGGCTTCAACCTCTTGAATAACCCCATTCTTCAACAGCTTGTCTAACTCAGATCTCATTTTCCCCTTCACTAACAATGGTACATTCCTAACTTTTGCCACTCTAGGAGTGGTACCAGACTTTAACTTTATCAGATGTACATAGCTTTTGAGACAGCCCAATTTGTTCTTGAAAACATTAGGAAACCTAGTAATCCAAGGATCACCACCAGATACAGTAGCAACCGCAGGTAACTCTCTCAAACACACAGAGGGAGACTCATTAGGATCTAAGTAAACATGCAAGTCACGCTGGTGACTCCAGCTGATCAGAGAATCACCTTTCATTGAGACATAGATTTTTCCTGCAGTCACCCTTCCTTTAAAATCAATGATACCCCAAAAATAACCTAATAAGTCAATGATCTGTCCACCATAGCCTCTTGGTATGATGTCAGGCTTAACTAGGTCTACCTTCCCAGAAAGTTGCTTCTCATAAAAAACTTTTGGAATGAGTGTAATTCTCGCACCAGAGTCAAACAACATTTCAACGGAGTTATCATTGACCAACCCATGTTCAAATGGACCATCAACTGTTTGATTCTTGACTTGACAAACTATTACATCTTGATCGTCATGGTCATAAATGTCAACTTCTCTGACCTTCTTCTGATCTTTACCGGATCTGCAACACTTAGAAAAATGCCCTTTTTTTTGCATAGAGAACAAACAACTTTCCATCCCGGACAGTCCTTAAAGTTTGCCATGTGGCCTGAGTTTCCACATCTGAAACACTTACCCTGAAATGTTTTAGAGTTCACATAGGGACGTGGGAATTTCGTTGCATTAGAGATGCTATCAGAAATAGGCTTATGAGATTTATCAGAGGATTGAATCTTCACTTCTTTAACTGCTTCATTGTCGCACTTATGACTAATAGTATCCTTGCGAATTGCCTCAACGCAGGCTTTAGAATGTTCATGCATTTTCAAGGTAGTAATAACCTCTTGAAGAGGAGGATTATCTTTTTGCCAAAGACTTTCTTTTGCTTTATCTACGGTACAACCCAACATCAACTGGTCCCTCAACCTTTCATCTAGACTTCCTGCGAAAGAACAAGTTGATGCTAGCTTGCCTAATACAGTAATATACTGTTCAACAGATTGTTCTTGCCTTTGCATTCTCTTCCCAAAGTGATAACACTCCAAAATCATGCTCACCTTGGGAAGATAATGCAAGTCCATTTTTTTATACAAATTTCGTATTCATTCAATGTGGCAGATTCATTGTCAGGAAGATCTGGGAGGTGTTCAAACACTTCCTGCCCCTCAGATCCTAGACAATGCAAAAACAAAGAAGACTTTCTTTCCGCACTTAACGATGTGCCACAAACCCTGGCATAGTTTGAGAATACCTTCTTCCATTTTAGCCAGGGGATAGGAGGATCCCCAGGAGTTGACAGAAAAAGTGGAGGAGGAGTGACGTTTTGCATGACAGCAAATACAATAAATCAGGCAACTGTAAAAGCAAATGATGTGCTTAACACATGAGTAATGAAGTATTAAAGAGAGTAGAGTATCTGTGGTCTGTTCACATAAGATAACGAGAATAAAACAAAGTACGAGAGATGTGCAAACCAGCGCTGAATAGATGAATCTGTAGCTTGAACGAACCGATAAGTGCTGGTGAAGATGGAATTTAAGCTGTGCAGATCAGCGTTAAAAACAAGTCAAACCTGCAGATCAGCGTGCGTGAGTGAAAGAAAACTCACTTACCAACAACACAGGTTTAAGGAACCTGCAACCAACCTGTGCAGATCAGCGTAGTATGTAGTAAAGAGGACCCTTAGCTAATGCAGCCAACGTTGCACGAAGACGTGGTTTGCAGATGATGATGTGGCTTGGAGAAAGTCGCTGCAGAGACGGAGAGTGCTGCTCGTCCGTTGGTAGCAACCGCAGCAGGCAGAGCCAATCGTCGCGGAAAGGTCAGGCAGCATAGACGATGTACTCCCAAAATGGCCGCGGACATGACGTGACGTCCGAACGTGGCAGAGAAGGTCGTCGCAGCAGGGTCAGGCAGGGTCAGGCAGAGTAGGTGAAGTGAAGTTCTCCGAAAATGGCAGCGAACGTGGCGTTGCGTCCGACCGTCGTCCGACAGGGTTACGCTGAGGCCAGGCAAGCAAAGTCAGGCACCTCAACTGCCGCTGCACTCCTCAGATGCAAAACGAGGAAACAGTCAATCGGAGCGTCCATTGAAGCGCACGGAAAATAGAGCAGGAGTCAGCCAGAGCACGAGACCCCAAAGTGCAGAGAAACCAAAGCAGGAGTCAGCAAGACCACAAGACCACTCCTAACGGCATGAAAGTGGAGGGAGACAATCAAAATTATCACAATGTGGCTTGAATTCAAAATAAAGCACAGCAAGCAATCCTTGGAGAGATGAAATCGCCAGGGAAGCGCACGAAGAGTCCAGAAGAATGACGGTAAGAAGTAAAGTGAATATGTCGAGTTGAGGTCTCTTGGAGTTGAATGAAGAGGATCCCACTCTCGTCGCCAAAATGAGGTGTTGGGCACCTCTAAAACAAACACGGGAGGCAGATCCTTTGAAGTAGGTTGTTTTAATGTAGCTCCAATTATAGAGACCTCATCCTACAGACAACCACAGCAACTGATTGCAAATTCAAGTATCAACATTCCTAACAGTGGAACATTCTGCCATGGAACAGCAACCTTGGCAACAAGATAGAACAGAGATTAGATAAGATAAGAATAGAACACCACATGCTGCTTCTGTTCTGACCCTAGAAGCACTTCTGCCTATTAAGACTTAATCAAACACATGTCTCTCCCTTGCAACATAGTGCATTTTCAGATAGCAAAAACAGGCATATTGACTCCCATCACCAGTAAATCAGTAAAGATAAATCATGAAAGTACAAAATGTATTCCTACATAAGTTTGTTCAAGACATAATACTGCTCTCTCCCAGCTTATTCAGTATTCCATTGGGTGGGACGCATACGTAATGCTGGTGGGGATAATACTCACCTCCATGTCCTTAATAGAAATGTAAGTGTCCTTCTTGTTAGCCAGGTCATTTGCATTCTGTGTCTGGACCAGTGGGAAGGGTTGCGCATGTTCAAAGCTTGCTCACCATCAAAGTAGCAACTAGGGGTGGGTGGTAAACTCCTCTCCGCGGGCGGAGTTCGCGAAGTTTTGCCACTTCACGCTCAGCTTGGAGCGCAGGGGTTCGGCAAACACTTCGCAATCCGCCATGTGGCGGAGTTTACCGGCGCCACCTTAAATACTTTTTGCCCAATCAAATCAATTGTATTACCGTCTCATTTCTTTCTGTGGGTTTGGCTTTGTTTTTGGAGTAAATGAGTTTGCTTTATGCTCCGGAGATGGAACACTGCTCTAGCAGCAGCCATGCCACCACAGCATGCTGGCCTGAGAGCCTGGTTCACTGCTTCTTAGGTTAAGGCAGACATCCTGCCTGCTGCTGCAGTGCTCAGCACCCTGGTTCAAGCAGTGGGTGGGCTTCTGAGATTAAGGCAGACATCCTGCCTGCCATTGCAATGCTTGGCACCCTGATTCAAGCAGTGGGCGGGCTTCCGAGGCTAATGCTGAAATGCTCGGTACTGGCTGGCCCGACTCTGACAGCCAACTATGCAGTTCACGTGAAGGCTGCTGTCCTTAGGGGAGTGCTGCTGCGCTGATGTCGGGGGCCCGGGCCTGGCATGGAGAGCCGCTGAAGTGTCCAAAGAGCATGTAAATCCATCCCCACACCTCTACCCCTTGCTGCGATGAGCCAGCTAGCAACGTGTGCTGCTTTCTGTACCATGAACCATGCCATGTGCACCCAGACCAAATCCTTGGTCTTCATGGGCAACATTCTGCACAGCTTTAACATCCCCATGCAGCTGCATATTTACTAGATTGAGGACAGGAGGAGTGGACACGGGTGAGTCTCTGGTCTGTGGGGTTTTCATTTTTTTTACTGCATGCCACATCTCTTATCGGCTAACAGTAACAAGTCGCTCCGTTACAATCCCACCCCATTCACTCACTCCGTCTGTGGAACTCCGCAGACTCTCGCAGAGTTTTTCAGCTACTCTGCGGAATTCCACAGAGTGAAACTCCGTGACCTCCGCCCAGGCCTAGTAGCTACTCCCATTCCTGGCCTGAAATTGAACTTCTTAAATGTGGAATTGGCTGAACAGTCTGGCACATGCAGGATGTCTTTCACTAGCCCCTCAACCCCTTTTACAAAGGCCTTGACACTCCTTATTGAGTGAGCCCTAGAAATGGAAATAACAATTCTGACCTCCTGCATGAACGAATAGACCCATCTAGCAATGGTAGGGTATGAAATTGCCACAAAGGCTTCCTGATTGAAAGTTGAAATCACTCATCATGTTTTCATATGCTTTGATGCATCTGATGACACACAGTTTGGGGGCCCCTGAAAAGCAGGGTATCAGACAGAACAAGTATTGCACTTTATCCTCCTGGCAAAAGTAAAGATTATGACATCTGGAGTAAACTTCCTGCCTTAGATATCTGTTCTTGTACTTTTGAAACCCTTTTACATAAAATTGTGCAAAAAAAACATAGCCAACATCTCTAAGATTTCTTTTTGTAGGAGAAACTGATTCTGAAATCATTACACAGATTCAATGCTGTGTTATCATTCCAAGTTGTGAATACCTTGGCTCTAGGTGTTTCAACAATTGTACTGCTCCTCGACTGGGACACTGGTCATGGGCAAATGACTCCCTGAGATTGTTGACCAAAAGGTGATAACTTTCTGTGGCACCCCATCTAGTTCTCAGAGAAAATGTAAGAAATGTGCATCCTCTGACGTCTCCTCTCCCCCATGGGCCCAAGTCCTATGCCACACACAAATGGGGCCATCATCTGTATGACAACAAGGAGGGACTAAGGGCCAATAGAAAAGGTCCAGCATACAGGCCCACGTAAGCACAACAAAATGTTTATGCATCAGTGGTGATGGCCCCAATTGTAGCAAAATTGCCAACAAGGAACGAGTGTCTATTTAGTGATATAGCCAGAATAGCAAAGCTAACATGTAAATGCGGGGAACGCGTACCAACAGGAATGTGCAACAAAACCCACCAATGATCGCCATGGTTACTGTAAAGTACAGAACCTACCCATATAGTCAACCCAAAATGTCTGTGGCAGAATAGGATAGCAGATACAAACGGAGATAAAAAGGGATAACCTATTGTATAGTGGCCACAAACAAGGGGTAAAGACCCTCGTAATAATAGATGGAGGGGATCGCGTAACTATCTAAAAACTACTCATGACAAATGTCAAAGTAGCGTATGTTGGTGGTAGTATCTAGAGCAACGTGGTGCCAGTAACAATCTCAAGTCACAGAATATAGAAAGGTAAAAATGGAGCCAGTACATCGCTAGATGTATCACGTCAGCAAACTCCAAGGTATGTCCTCATTGAGTCCCTCCTTATCAGAGGACAACCTAAGCACCCACCTCTGTTCAATACGGAACAGAGTGTCGCGGTGCATCCCAGGGTGAGCTTCCAAAACTACCCACCGAAAGGAGTCAGGAGGGTGTTTAAGGTATTCAAAATGGTTCGTCATCTTGGTGTTAGTTCTATGACACCTAAAGTTGCTTCTGTGTTCTGTCATCCGGATTTTCACCGGTCTGGTCGTCATCCCTACATAAAGGAGTCCACACGGACAGGTCAATACATAAATGCAATTGTTCGTGTTACAATTGGTATGCCTCTTAAGGACCCATTTGACCCCATTCCTGAATGTAATTTCTTTTGTGGTCTTAGTAAGCGGACAGACAGAACAGGTCCCACATGGGAAATGGCCAACTACGGGCGGTAGATCCCATAGTCCCCTTTGTACATTAGTTTCCTGGACACCTGGTCGTGTGTGTATGAGCATGTCTTTTAAGTTACTAGTGCACTACACCCTACGGCTAAGAAAAAAGATCTCCGCTAAGAAGGCCCCACCACGGGTGCCGATCGGGTATTGCAGCGCCGACCCGATAAGGAGCAGACCCAGTGATGAAGCAAGACACCTAGCTGGCTGGGTGTGTGAGGGTCTTTTTCTGAAAGGAGATAATCATTTCTCCGATTTCTACTAGCACCCACTTGCCTTTTGTATAACCGTGATCTGTAGGATCTTTTAGGAACAGCATATCCTTTTTTGTTGTGCCATCATCTGTATGCCTGTCCTCTGTATATCTTTTTTTTTTAATAATCTTTATTACATTTTTTGTTTTTACCAGCACAAAATAATATACAGCTGTAATTACTACTTATTGTGAAATATATTGCAGAACAACTCCATTTGCATTCTCATGCTCGATATGTGGGTAGTAGATCTTCATATACTACATTACGGACGTTTGACAATGATATTAATACACTTCCCAGTTTAACTTTAGCTGCCACCGTATAAAGCTGCGTCAAAACATATTTCTAGAGAAATAAAAAGAAAACCACAAAAACATATAATTAGTGTGCCTGTCCTATAATTACAATAAGTGTGTTAACGCTAAGGGGTCGATTCCGATTCGGGCCGGAAATTTCTCCGACCGAGCCGGACCCGGAGAGATTTCCGACCGAATCGGACCCGTGCAGTCCGACCGAACGAGTACGATGCGTCCGTATGTTATCGGACTCGAGTCGGTCGGACTCCCATTGATGTCAATGGGAGCCGGTCGTACAACGCGTACGCGGGCTCCCATTGACTCAATGGGTGCGAGTCGGACAAGGGCGCCCCCTAAAGCGGGTACGCGGTGGAGCGATTCGCGCCGTACACGCACAGGTAGGGGGACCCATGGGTCCCCCTGTGTGTGACTCGCACGGCTACGCATGCAGGGGGTCCGACACGGACCCCGAAGTACTGCTCCGACTGCTCTTACGAGCCGGAGTGCGCGGCTCGGTCGGACTGCTCGCGGCGCGCATCGTACTTACCCGGCCGGGAAACGTCTCCATTGCGCGGTGCGAGTCGGAGTCCGAGCGAGTCGGTCGGAGCGGTTCGAGCCGGGAGCGAGTCGGTCGGAGCGGTCGGGACGCCCGGACGAGTCGGTCGGCGATTTCGCATCGTACTCGCTCGGCCGGACCCGCGTACGGTTCGGTCGGGAAACAGGGCTCCGAATCGGATCCGGTAAAGCCGAATCCGATTCGGAGCCCTACCGGCCGAGATCGGAATCGGCCCCTAAGTGTGCTGTTCATGCGCGATGTAGTCCAACGGGGTTCTACTGCGGTGTTCACTGTCCTAACAATAAGGTATAGATATAATTGTGCAGTGCAAGTGCCATATTATGTGAGAGTGTGGCCAATTCTAACCGTAGTTGTATGGCTGGTGTGTCCGCTTACTGTTCATGCTTGTGTGTTACTTAACGCTCTTCTTAAGTGTATACCCCATCGCAGGTGTGTTAAATGTCTTAAACACGTCTAACAGTAGCAACGCCAGTGCCGCTGGTAAGGCGCTCGTTCATGTGCGAGGCTTGAAGGCTAGATTCTAGTACGGTTATATATTGGTGCCAGTCTGCAGGCTGTGACCTGGACGTTGGGCGTGGTGTCTGGGATGCCTGGATCTCGTGTTCGGCCATCAGAGCTCGCCGGAGAGCGATCATCCAGTGCCTGGTGGAAGGGCCCGTTGGGGATTTCCAGGCCATGGCCAGGGTGCGTTTGGCCATAACCAGCGCCAAGTCCAAGAATTTGTTTAAGTTTTTCCGACGTGCGTTTCGCTTTGTAATGCCAAGCAAATAATGCGAGCCTTGGGCTGGGATCACAGTCCCCGCTGCTGCTGACAGTATCTCGGATACTTTCCCCCAGAATGCTGTGATATGGGGACACGTCCATACCATGTGGACAAAGTCAGCATCCGAGCCATGACATCTAGGGCATATATCAGTAGAGGACGGATACATTCGCGCTAGTCTATGCGGGGTGAGATACGTATGATGTAAGTAATTAAATTGGGTACATTTTAGCCTGGCGTTCATTGAGATGATCTTGGGATTCTCCACGCACTGTTTCCACTGTTTATCTGTTATTTCAGTAGTGAGCAGCCGCCGTCCAATATTCTCGCAAAGATAATAGTGAGGGGGAGGTGTCTGTTCTAAAGGAGGTATAGATGGCCGTAATGGCTTTTCTGCCTGTCCCGTGTGTCAAAAGTGTCTGCAAGGTTTCAGAGGTTGGAGGCGCTGTGCTTATGTCACCCCAGATACATGTCGCTTGCCGCGTTAAGGTCGCGTAGAGGAGGAATGTTCCTGGTGACACGCCGTAGTCATCTGTCAAAGTGTCAAAATCATTTAGGGTAGAGTCAGTGAATACGTCTCCCCATGTAGTCAGACCTACTGTCTGCCATTCAGCTAATTCCGGGCGCTTCAAGCGGGTGTATGTCCCTGGTAGTGTCTCTATGGGGAGATCTGGGGCATACGGTGGAGAGCGGCGTTTAGGTATTACATATTTCGACCAGGCATTGCGGGCCGCCCGCAGCAGAGTACAGCCCACCTTCCGTTGGAGCGGGGTTTTGGAACCCGAGAGCCATTCGATTCGATCCGGTCGCGTTAACGTCATAGCCCAAGTGTCTAATTCTGTCAAGTTCTTCTTTGCGAGCCAACGCATGGGCCACTGGAGTTGTGCAGCCGCATAATATAGCTCATATTCATGCGCTCCCAAACCTCCCTCTGATATGGGAAGCTGAAGCTTCGAAAGTGACACCCTGGCCCTGGAATTGCCCCATATCAGAGATGCCAATAGTGTCTTAACTCTCTGAAAAACGTCTGAGGCGGCCTATAGAGGAGGACGGTGAAAAAATATAAGAGTCTGGGGAGGAGGAGCTTCTTAGATATTGCTATCCGACCCATAGGGGAGAGTGGAAGAGTAGTCCAGAACGGAAGTGACATTCTAGCGCTAATGAGGGCTTTACCCAGATTACCATCTATTAAGTCAGTTGGAGAATGGTAGATTTGGACTCCTAGATATTTAAACAAGTCGTATGTTCTGGCAAGTGGAGCGTGAGGTTGCCGCAGACGTTGTTCGACTGGGATAGGTGTCATCGGGAATAGGACGAATTTGTCCCAGTTAATTTTTAAGCCCGATAATCGTGCATGGACTTCTAATAGAGCAACCAGGCCCTGGAGTGCTTCATCTTGGTTGCGGAGGTAGATCAAAGCATCATCCGCGTAGAGGGACACTATATGCCATTGTGTGTGTGCTCGTACACCCCAGTCCATGACCCGGCTGCGGAGCACGCAGGCCAAAGGCTCCATGGCCAGGGCAAACAAGATTGGTGATAATGGGCAACCTTGCCTGGTGCCTCGCTCGATGTCCAATAGCGGTGTGATAACATGGCCCGTTTTCACTCGAGCACGTGGGCTAGTGTATAATATTTTCACCCAGCGTAGGAACTTGGGACCGATACCGAATCGAGTCAGCACTGCCAGTAGGTAATCCCAACCCAGGGTGTCAAAGGCCTTTTCTATGTCAAGGGAGGCTATCCAGCACCGCTCGGCTGCCATCTGGGCCCATTCTAGGAGTTTGAATAGGCGACGAAGATTTAAGCCCGTGCTTCTGCCTGGAATGAATCCGTTTTGGTGCGAGTGGACCAGTAAGGGGACTACTTCCAATAGCCTGTTGGCCAGCAGTTTACCCAGGATTTTATAATCCGAGGTAAGTAATGATAACGGACCGTATGAACTCATATGAAGGGGGTCCCTGCCTGGTTTTGAAAGGACCACTAGCACAGCCTCTCGTAATGAAGGAGGCAAAGTGCCCCTGTCAAAGGACTCTTTATATATATCATGTAACCGGGGAGCCAACTGAGTCGAGAATGTGGTATAGAATTCCGAGGGCCAACCATCCATCCCTGGGGTTTTACCTCTGGCTAATTGTTTAATAGTGTCGGAAATTTCATCCACTGTAAGTGGGGCCTCTAGTTCAGTAAATTGAGCTTGGGTTGCCTGCGTGAGAAATACTTGTTCCAGGAAAAGCTGCATCTCCTGAGGAGCATCTGATACTGGGGCCTTATACAACGCCATGTAATATTTATGGAAGGAGTCGTTTATTTGTTCCTGTGTATTGACTAAGTTGCCTTCCAGAGTGTATATTGCAGTAATGGGTGGTTGTGTAAGATCGCTTTTCAGCAACCATGCAAGTGTCTTGCCTGCCTTGTCTCCTTCCGCATGACGTCTAGCTGAGTATTGCCTGTAATCTCAGGTGCATAGTTTGTCCATTATTCCATTATGTGTTAGTCTTGCCTTGGTGAGTATAGGTATTGTGCGCGGTTCCATGGGGACCTTATGTTCGTATTGTTGTATTTCAGTTTCCAACCTTTGGAGTTCTCTAGTTACTGTCATACGGACACCGTATACTGCCTGTATGACTTGCCCGCGCAGTACCACCTTGAGGGCGTCCCATTCAATGCCAGCATGCGTGGCTGTTCCCTCATTGGTTTGGAAGTAAGAGGTTATGGACTGTGATATGGTAGCGTTCAGGGCGGGGTCTTGGAGCGCCGCCAGAGGGAGGCGCCATGTTGGTATGCTGGGTCTAGACATGCCCCAGTTCAGTTGAAATTGCAGTGGGCTGTGGTCCGATATCGTGCGGGCTAAGTAGTCAGCATGCATTACATATGACAATGCCGCCTCTGTACAGTAAATGGCATCGATACGTGTGTACAAGTCGTGGAGAGTGGAGTAATGGGAGTATATTCGGTCCGAGGGGTGTTTTGCGCGCCACCCATTGGACAGTTGCATCTGTGTGGCCCAAACTGACCTATTGTGTGCAAGCCCAATGGCCTAGGCTCGGGGGAGTGGAGGGCGGGAGCGATCCAGGACCAGGTCAGGTCCACCATTATAATCGCCTCCCAAGTAGGTAGGGACCGAAGGATTTCTAAGAAGTGCCGGGGTTAATGGCTGAAGGAATGTGGATTGTCCTGAGTTAGGTGCATACAGGGATACCAGGGATAGTGGACGGCCATCTAGAGAGCCCTCCAATATCGCAAAACGGCCCTGGGGATCAACGCGCGTGGGCATTATCCGTAGCGGAGTGCCAGGCGCTACCCATATCAGTGCTCCTCTGGCATATCCAGAGTAGGTGGTGCCAATTACTGTGCCCCTCCATCGTTTACTAAGCGACTGCAGTGTTTGTTGTGTTAAATGGGTCTCTTGTAATAAAGCGATGGCAATTTTGTGTCTGCGTAAATGTTGATACACTTTGTGTCGTTTGACACAACCGGCCAGACCCCGTACATTCCAGGTCAACAATAAATAATTATTACCTTGCATTTTATATCAATGGAGAAGAGATAGTGACAGTAAAAAAAAGCATTCCCCTTATACGGCACAATTAGCGATAACATGCAAAGGACCATCTTACATCTCAACATGCTACACATAAGTAAATTATGGACTGGCATTTTGTGGCACAACTGGAACCAAACTCACCATCCCAGGCCTAATTGCCAACGGGTAAGAGGCCACATGCACTTATATGCAAACATATTAAATTCAAGAAAAGAGAGTAAAGAAAAAAGTGTTAAATCACAAAATTCGAGGTGAGTCTATAACAGTCACTTATCGTGGGGGGAGGGCGTGAAGATTCTCGCTCATTCTTGCCATGTTCATCGAGACCGCCTTAGTAGAGTGTCCCTTAGTAGGCCGTTTAGTAGACAGTGAAGTCTTTAACCCAGCGGCTGACTCCCAGTCAAGCGCAGTAATCTCTGATTACGATACAGGCATTCCTAGTAGCCCACTGCTTCTTGTGTGGAGTCACAGTGGGTTCTTCATTTTGTATCATCTGCTGCTGTGAATCCGATAGGAAATATTCCTGCTCTGGGGGACATTCTGTTTCTGAATTCGAGCAGAGAGGGGAAGCCGTGGCTCTGTGCTTTTCTGCATGTTTAAGGGCCTGTTCCCTTTCTTGCGCTGCTTGTGCTTTGGTAGGGCGCTGCACCCGGTTCAGGCCTCGGCGTCCGCGTCGCGTGGGCCTCTTCCACTGTTGGTCCGGCTTAGATTTTGGAGCTGACGCCACCCCGTTCTGTTCCACCCAGGTCCAGGCATCATCAGGAGAGTGGCAGAAGACTGTGCTGCCTTTGTATTGTATACGCAATGACTCCGGATATTGTAAGGCGTATTTTATCTCGTGGTCACGGAGGCAGCGTTTCACGTCCATTAAAGACGCCCTGCGACACTGTACTGGTAGTGTATAGTCTGGGTATATATGTACTTCCGAGTTTTCAACCGACCATGGCCCCCGGGCCCTCGTAACCTGCAGGATGTGGTCTCTGTCGCAGTAGTTGAAGAGGCGTGCAACCACCCACCGAGGGGGGCTCCCGGATGTTGGGGGCCTCCCGGAACTCTGTGGGCACGCTCCACAGAGAAAACT